>VDFB02193867.1:131947196-132498628 GCA_007258455.2 Sequoia sempervirens | reverse complement strand
CATATATATCTCAATATCTCTCTGTCTCTCTCACACACACCCTATTTATCTCTCCCTATCCCTATCTCTATCTCTTCCCCTTCTCTCTATCTCTCTCTCTCTCCCTTTCTCTATTACTTGTCTCTATCACTTCCTTTATCTCTCACACTATCCCCCTTTATTTGTATCTTCCAATCGCTCCCTCTTCCTCCCTGTGTATATATATATATATATATCTCTCTCTCTCTCTCTCTCTCTTATTTAATCCATCTCTCTTAATCTCTCAATATATATATCTTTAACTCTCTATATAACACCTATATATTTATATTTCTCTCTCCATCTCTCTCTCTCTCTCTTTCATTGTCTCCCTATTTTTATCTCTATTTCTTCTCCCCCTCTTCCTTTTCCCTTCCATCTCTCCCTCTATATATTTATCTCTGTATAATTTTCTCTACCTCTCTCTCATCCCCTCTATCTTTCACAAGTTACATCTATCTTTCTATCTCTCCCTCTTTCTATCCCTATCTCTCCCTCTTTCTATCGTTATCTCCCCCGCTCTCTTCCTCTCTCCTTATCACTCTCTCTTTCTATATATCTCTAATTCTCATCTATCCTTTCTCTATTTCTCTTCCTCCATATCCCTCCCTCTCTATCTATTTATACATATCTATCTCCATCTCTCTCTCTCCATATCTCTCTTACTCATACACACACATTCCTTGTTTCTCCCTCCCTATCTCTAGCTCTATGTCTATATCTCTCTTTCCCTCTTTATCTCTATCTCTCCATATTTATTCTTCAATCTCTCCCTATATCTCCATCTCATTATCCTCATATCTCTCTCAAATTCTGTCTTTCCCTCTCTCTAGCTTTGTCTCTATATCGCTTCCTATCTCTATCTCTATCTTTCTATATTTCCCTCTCTTGTTCTCTCCCTCTATCTCTCCCTCTCTATATATTTATCTTCAATCTCTATCTATCCCCCTATCTTCTCTCTTTTTATCTATTTGTCTCCTCTCCATATCCCTCTCCATCTCCCTCACCATATCCATTCCAATATCTATATCTACCTTCCTCTATCTTTATCTCCTTACCTCTCTTTCTCTCTCTCAATATTCCCACTTATATCTTGCTTTCTTTATATCCCTATCTCTCCTTCTCTCTCCCTCTATCCCTATAACAAAAATAACATGAGTGGGTTGATAGTGGAGTCTAATTATCTTCCCGATTCAAAGGTTTTTTTAGTTTTGTTCATATCCTTATAAGTGGATGCATAGTTAATTTGAAGCTATCACTTCTCCATTGAGACCTTTGTTGCACAAAAAACATCATTTTCTAAAAGGCCTACCGATTGACCTCATGTATACTACACAAATGTATGTAAAAAATAGACAATTATTCTCCCTAATTGACCTTCCACACATCTTCAGTGTACCCATTGCACACCAAGGTGTGATCGCTAGTATTAAATACTTTCACATGTAAATAATTGAAATTTAAGGTAAAAGACAAGAATTTTTGTTAACACACTCACACCATTACACTCCATCCCTTATTACCATTTTGGAACACCTCTCGACATAATTATGTTTTCTACCATATGATATATGTTATACTTATTCACCCATTATTTAAAATGATATACACTTCATACCTACATAAGCCAAAAAAGTCAATTATTCATTTACCTAGATTAAATGTAAGAAAATGTTATTTTCTATAACATGTGGCCTTTATATATAAAATAAAATTGAAAAATACCATGGAAGTCAATCAATTATTGAATAGTAAACAAAATTCACTCCTTTATAAAGACCAAAACATAATAAATGAAAGCAAGTGGAGAAACTATCAAAAGATTCTCTTTTTTTGTCAAATTTGTGAATGCTAAAGTTTAAATGTGGTTAGGTTAAGGATTGGTAGAATATAATAGAAAAGTCACAAAATAAGATTTTCCAAATTCTATAATTTAAAAGTGAGTTGTAAGGATGCCAAATGGAAAATCAAATCAAAAGAAAAGGCAACAAATCTCAAGATATGATTTTCAATAATGTTCACATACTTCAATTATTGTGATAATTTTAATGGAAAAAGAAAGTGGTGAGCTACATGTTGACAAAAACTTGGTACCATTGATTACATAATAAATTTTAATTGCATATACAACATGGTGTAATTGTTATTTTTAAAAAATGACTAAGGCCACCCTCAATGCATATATCATCTATCTTTTCTTCATTTTTGTCTATTAGAATTTTCATTATTTGTTAATATTTTTCTATTATAAATAGTAGAAACAAAGTTTTCTATATGTTTTTCTTATGAACAATTGAAGCATCTCGAAGAGCTTATATTTTAATGAGCTCTCTCATTTAAACAAGAGTTAGAGTTATTGATTCATTTAAGGGTGCAATATTTGGGGTTTTAAGTGCACCCACATTATCTCATGCTTAAAGAGAGCTTATAGGTATGTTGTGTTTGATGTGTTTATTCATTGTTTAGGATCTATAGTGCATGAAATGTAAATCCATCACAAACCAAATTGGATCTATTAGCTCTTTTGAATGCTTATACCTTTACTATTTAGGGAAAATATATTTCAACTATTATTCTCATTTCCATGACACTTGAAAGATCATTTTTTGAATTTATTCAAGATCATGTTGGTGTTTCTTTAAATTTAGTAAACAAAATTCACTCCTTTATAAAGACCAAAACATAATAAATGAAAGCAAGTGGAGAACCTATTGAAAGATTCTCTTTTTTTTGTCAAATTTGTGATTGCTAAAGTTTAAATGTGGTTAGGTTAAGGATTGGTAGAATATCATAGAAAAGTCACAAAATAAGATTTTCCAAATTCTATAATTTAAAAGTGAGTTGTAAGGATGCCAAATGGAAAATCAAATCAAAAGAAAAGGCAACAAATCTCAAGATATGATTTTAAATAATGTTCACATACTTCAATTATTGTGATAATTTTAATGGAGAAAGAAAGTGGTGAGCTACATGTTGACAAAAAATTGGTACCATTGATTACATAATAAATTTTAATTGCATATACAACATGGTGTAATTGTTATTTTAAAAAATGACTAAGGCCACCCTCAATGCATATATCATCTATCTTTTCTTCATTTTTGTCTATTAGAATTTTCGTTATTTGTTAATATTTTTCTATTATAAATAGTAGAAACAAAGTTTTCTCTATGTTTTTCTTATGAACAATTGAAGCATCTTGAAGAGCTTATATTTTAATGAGCTCTCTTGTTTAAACAAGAGTTAGAGTTATTGATTCATTTAAGGGTGCAATATTTGGGGTTTTAAGTGCACCCACATTATCTCATGCTTAAAGAGAGCTTATATGTATGTTGTGTTTGATGTGTTTATTCATTGTTTAGGATCTATAGTGCATGAAATGTAAATCCATCACAAACCAAATTGGCTCTATTAGCTCTTTTGAATGCTTATACCTTTACTATTTAGGGAAAATATATTTCAACTATTATTCTCATTTCCATGACACTTGAAAGATCATTTTTTGAATTTATTCAAGATCATGTTGGTGTTTCTTTAAATTTGTACATGGATTTCATGTTGTATTTTTTCTACAATTCTTTAGTTACTATGTGGACAAGGAGTCTTTTTGTACTCTATCTTAGTCATGTCTTCAACCTATACTTTTTTAAATTGGAAAAATAAGTTTATAAAATATTACATATTTTTTAAGGAAACCCAAAGATCAATTAAACAAAAGCACCATGGTACTAAAATTCCCTTTTAAAAAATATCAATTTCAAGACTCTTTAGAAGCCTATTGGTAACCTTTATTTAGAAATTCATGAATTCTTTTAGAAACTTGATGTATATATTTTTTTAATTAAAGATATAAAATAAACATTTATACACTATTTTTTGATGCACTATGCATCATATGCCAGACTTGATTACAATGATTAGCTGAGTATTTTTTATTGATAGCCTACTATAAATATTGATCTATAAGCCTTTCCATTGTTGGTTACAAAATTTATGTTAAACAACCTTCAACAAAACACAGACCTAATATTTCAAATTCTTGTAGTATACCACTAGTGGTAAAAATGGATATAAAAAACTAAGGCTTGTCATTCATGTATGTTTCCTACTCCACCCATCCAATTGGGGGATCAATGACTACGAGGTCTTCTTTAACATGGAACTTTGTGCTGTATTTTTCTTTCTTGTTTTGGTTTTCATTCTCCTTGTTGTAATTATTAACCAATTCTTTTGTTCCTTTAAGAAGGGGAATGATTTTCTCCTTATTGAGGCCCCAAGAATGCCCAATTGTTATTTCCTTAGTGTTTATCCAAACCATGCCATCCTCTAACAACCTTAGGAATTTGTGCCCGGAGATCTCCATTGTTAAGGTAATCTACACAACAATATTGTGAAAGATGAATTTATTTATAAATATCAAAAACAAATCTCTTGACATCCTACAGTTTTTCCTCATTCCTTTTGATCCAAATTTTCCACAAAATTTCAATTGTAAGTATTAGCCAAAATAAATTGTATTCTTTATCTAGATTCTCTATATTGCCAAGTAAAATTTCAATCCACTTTATACTACCTTTCCAACCTTTGAGATTATAACCAAATAAATTCCAAATCTCTTTTGCATAAAGACATTAGAAATTATGCTTAACAATTTGAGGCTACCTACAAGAGCTGCACAAGTCAATATTAGAATGATTATTCTTATAAGGTAATTTTTGAAGAATTAATAACCATTTAAAGAAATCCTTTTTGGGATCAATGTAATTAGACCATTTTTATAAAAACACTTTGCCACTTTTTGCTAGAGAGAGATTCCACTTCTGGTTGAGATAATCAAACACATCATTATTGTTGCTTAAGGGATTAAAAATAATTTTGAGTTCATATTATGAAAAAAGGTGCCATCTTTCCATTAAAGAGTTTATAATAGTCTTTTTCTTTATTGCACACCTTGGGAAACTGAAGCACCTCACATGCCTCTCTAATCATGGAGTATGTTATCCAATTAAAGGGGGATGATATATTCACTACTGCGGCATGCCCAAGACTTGATTTGACCATCAAAGAAAATGTCCTTAAAGTAGCTTATACCTTTGGCTACCTAGATTTTTGCTAAACATCCCTGTATAAATGAAAGGGGCTTATCCTTATGCTTCAGGTTCCACCATATGGACTTCTTTTTAAGAAGGTTTTGATTGCTATCAAAGCTATACTTATTGCTAATGTTTCTAGAGATAGATTCACAAGCCTTCCATATGATCTCGAAGACTACAAATCCTACAAGAACTGTTAGAAATGTGCTAGCTAATAGGTCACTAAGTGGGAGTTCCTTCCATGATTTTTCTTGTTTGGGCACAACTAATTAAATGTTATTCCTTATAAACACTTTCTAGGGTTCATTTCCTTCCAGATATTTCAAAACCATTTGACTTCCAAGGCCATCCCATGAATTTTGAGGTCCTTTAGTCCCAAACCCCTAGTGCCTTCTCCACACAACACCATTACCACTTAAATGAGTGTTGATTTTTATTAACTCTACCATTTGACCAAAGAAATCTTATGATTTATTTTCTAAATTTCATTTCCCTAGTGGCTACTAAATAGCCACACAAAGGAATAATATAAATTGTATGATGCAAGGATATTTTGGCATACTTGCATCCTTCTTTCCAATGAGAGGTATTAAGTTTGTCCTAGATTTATCAAGTTTATTTTCTATTTTTCCTCTAATCAATTGTCACGTGTCCTTAAGGAAAGGACTCATAGCAAACATAATTCCAATATACCTTACTTGTTTGGAGGGAACTTCCCCATCAAAATTCAAATTTTCCTAACCAACTTGGTCGGGCTTCATGACATCTCAACATAATAGACTTAATATTTGATAATTTAGCCCCTGAAGCTTTGTATAATATGTTTAATTTTCTGACTAGGACCTCAATATTTTCATCCTCAAGTCCTAGGAAGAGAGTTATACCATCTACAAACTATAGATTTTAAAGTTCATCCTTGTTGAGGAGGGACATGCCTCCAATTTTGGGAGAATAAAAAATCTCCCTTAGGAGGTAATAGATTGCATCAGAGGAAAATAAAAATAGGGCAAGAGGAAGGGGATAACCTTGAATGATTGACCTTTCAAGGATGAACTCATTAGTTAATGAGACATTTACTTCTATTTGTGCCACAACATCCTTCATGAGAGTCTTTACAAGTTTGTAGAACTTGCTAGGTAACCCAAAGGAATTCAATACCAAGAGCACAAAGTCCCATTCAACCCTATCATAAGCTTTTTCTAAGCCCACGAGAAACATTTATACCTTATGATTGGAGAGTTTGTCCCAATTCATGGCCTCACAATTGGTTATCAAGTTTTCTAGGATGTATCTTCCCTTAGTGAAGCCAATTTGGGTATTACTTATGATTTCTGGTAGGATTTTCATGAATCTGTTAGCTAGTGCTTTGGAAAAAATCTTGTAGGAGAAATTTAGTAGTATAATTAGTCTCCAATTTTTTAGAAGAGCTTTTTCCCCTTCTTTTTTTATAGCTTTATTATCCCTTTATTGATGTTTTTATTCAAAGACCCAACTAGAACAACTTCTTTGTATAACTAGAGAAGATCATCACTGATCCATTCCACATTTTTTCTGTAAAATCCACTGGTAAGCTATCCACTCTTGGGGAATTATCATTGTTTAAAGATTGGATGAAAATTATAATTTCCTCTATAGTGATTTCCCTCTCCAGATCAGTGGCCTACTCCTCTGTTATCTTCTTTGGGATGACCTGATTACATAATTATGTTTCCTTGAGGGTGTCCCTCTTGTTACCTTCTAAAGAGAATATGATCCTATAGAACTTAAGGAAGGACTCTTTAATCTAAGATTTATCCATTATGACATTGAAATCCTCCCAAATCTATTCAATACTTTCTTTTTCCTTATTTCTTTTTAGTAGATTGGAGAAGAATTTGGTTCCTCTATCCCCATTCTTTAGCAAGTTTAATATTGTTCTCACCCTTAGCCCTCAGATTATTTTTGTTTGGATCATTCTTATTGACTCCTTGATAAGATTATCCTCTCTTGATACCATTAAATTAGATGGATCATTTTGGAGATTGGATTAAGTGGTTAGCAAATTCTCGTGTAGCTATAATTCTTTTTGCCTAATATCCATGGATCTTTTCTTACCCACGGTTTGATAGATAGTTATCCATCCATTTACATTTTTCTCCCATATTTCAATCATAGTATTTCCTTATGCATCCAATGACTAATATCCATAAGAGTGAAGATTGCATCATTGCAATCATTATCCCTTAGCAGGTTGGTGTTAAGTTTGAACATGTTTTCCCTTTTTGGTTCCTGTTGGCCCCTTTTGTTAAGAGGGTTTTCGTTAATATGGGTTGGTGATCAAACAAAGTGTAGGGGTACACTCTAATAAATTTCCCCTCTTCATTTTTGTCAAAGCTAAAATAGTCTTTATTTACATAAAATTTATCCAATCTATAGTAAATTCTACAGGTGCCTCTTTGAAAGTTACACTAGGTATACCAAATTCCTTTGCTCTCCTTTTTTATTGCCAAATAATGGGTCTAAGAGATTGAGTTTACTTTTCATCCTTTTCCATAAGTATAATTCATCACCTTTCCAATCCAATTTCTTACCACATTTCTTATCTTCCTAATGTTCTATAATGTTGTAGTCAACCCCAAATATCCAAGGGATATTATGGAGGTTATACATCCACTGCCAAAGATGAATTATGCTCTTGTAGTCAATGGGGGCATACACTGAGCATAGGTCAAACCTAAATCCATCCTTTCCTATTATTATCCTAGAAACTCTCTAACAAGGGGATGAGCCCCTATCCACCACAAATCTAGCCCACTTATTAGCTAGCAGTATGAATGAGACAATTTTACCTCTTTTATTATTTGTTACAAAGTGCATTGAGTCTTTCCATATAAATTTCAAATTTGTTTCAAGTGTGAATTTTATGGCCTTTACTTCTTTTAGAAAAATCACATTTTTCTCGTTTATTAGATTTAAGATCTTCCTCATAATATGTTTCATGTCAGTAGATTCAAGTCCCTTGAAATTCTAGGAGGTACATTGTAAATCCATGAAAGATAGAATTAAGAAGTATTTATTGCTTTCCTAAAGCTATCATTGCATTTAGGAAGATTTCTTTCAGTGTCCTTCCTTTTGACCAAGGGGTATGGGGACTCTTTAGTACTTTTCTTTCTCTTAAAGTTAGTGACATTTGGGACACCACTGCCAAGTGGAGCATTTTTTTCTTTATCTAAAATGCTAGTGTTGAGTATAGAGATATTGATGGGAGGAGACTTCCACTCAGACTGACCTAGGATTAATTCATTTCCAATAGATTCTACAACATCTTGAGGTTAGTCTTTATTATTTTCCCCTATTGGAGAGGACTCCAAAATTTTCCTACCCTCATTTTCTATTGCATCAGAGGGGTCGAATTGATTACCTAAGTTCAACTTTATTCTTAACTTAGATCCTCAAGCACCTACATTTGCTCATAGTTGAGTTGACAATGTGAATAAGAGCTTTGCTTAATTGGTTTCTTGCGTGATGACCCTTGAGGGTTTCCCCTTTTGTTTCTATCTTCTTCTCAATGTTGAGAAGGTGAATCAACTATGGGCCTATGTTTGTGTCCAAGGATATGATTATTATTTTCAATTTCAAAAACCATCTTTTTAAGTTTTGAGTCAGCTTTATTTAAATATTAGGGTTAGAATTATTGATAGCCTCCAACTCTTCAGAATATGGACACTCACTAGATACTACATCCTCTTGGTTAGCTATAACCTGGGTACCCTGCTCCACTTGAGAAGCCTTAAGGTTGTTTCTTAATGCAATATTTTGATGGATTTTCTCCATCACCAGTTCTACATTTTTACTTTTACAATTATTTATCGAAGCTTGATTAGCACTGTCCAAATTGCCTGAGGTGGGAGTCCCCTACACATTCATCTTACCCTATGGTATTTATTTGAGAGAGGCCAATAGGTCAGGGGTATCAACCATCTGAATTCCTTCGCCTAGAGTTGTGTCACCGCTCACCTTCAACTCCAATTCTAGAATCTTTACCAAAATAGGGATTTGCAAAGTCCACCCTATGTGGGGTTGAATTTTGAACATCCTTTCCATCATTTTTAGATATTGAGTCCACAAGATCATTTTTACCAGGGTCTTCACTCAAAATAATCGAGGAACCACTTTTATCATGAGGAGAAGAGAGACTATTTATTTTAGAACTTTCATTTGGTGAGGCTAAGTTGTCTTTAAGCATGGGTTTAGGTTTCCACCAGAGAGGGAATTTTTTTGATGAGGGCACAGCCCGAGACACAGAAAATAACCCACAAACAAGAGAGATTTTATTATTCAGAAAATGGAGATTCTTACATGCAGAGGATCTCAAATCCCCAAGTTCTACAACACATGCAAGTTACAGAAAGCTATAGAATAACCCTTTCACAATATGCGAGCTTGTCCCCAAAAAGCTACCCAAAAAATTAGAAACCTGCCCATAAATAGAGCTCCTCTTTAGTTTGGAGCCAAAACAACATTAAAATTTGAGTTTAGGTGGTTTGGCGCCGAAAATTACAACTTGAAGTTCAAATTTCAAAAGAACATTTGCAATTGTATCTTCTAGAAAGTGCGCCAACTTCCCGGGGCCATAACTTTTGATCCGGGGCTCCGATTCGCGAACCGTTTGAACCGTTGGAAAGGTCTTGAAGTCAAGAATGCACTCAAAATATGCTACGCTGATTTCGGCAAGTTTTAGGGCCATTCCGGAAGCTCTAAGTGCCTCAAATCCAACTCGGAAGATTTTCAGGTGCAAATCTGGGAAACTAAAACTGCAATATCTTTCAACCCAGGAATAGAAAATAAAAACCATAAATTGGGAATTTCATTATGACGAAAAGGGTATCCAAAAATGTAAAACATCAAAAAACCAAGAAACTTGAAATTTAACTATTTTTGGGTGATGCAAGATTGCCCTTACACCACTGGATGCTCCTACATCATTTTTCCATCTTGTCGAGGAAGACACTAGAACCATTATCAGTCTTGGAATTAGGGTTAAGTTTAGCTTTTTAAATGTTTATAATTTTGTTAATAATAGGGCAGTTCCACTAGAAATCCCTTTCCTGCAAAGGTAACATGCATTAATGCCCCCCATGATTTCCAAATCACAACCAATTATAAAGTCTTCATCTAGCATCTCCACCCAATCAAGTATTTCCACACCAAGAAGGGTTATCAACACCCTCACATCAAGATGTGGCAAGGTAAGCTTGGTGTCTTCCATTCTAATAATTTTACCAATCGAGGAGAGGATTTTGGCAAAAAATTCTATAGTAATGGAGGTAGGTTTTTTAGAGTTAACCATGTCGGGATCGAGAGGGCTAAAAATTCATCATAAATGGATTTAGGAGACCATTTTAGATCCTTGAAGGTGCATCTACCTATGTTCCAAAATTGTTTATTAGTTACAATCTCTTGCATTTTTGTGTTGTGAAAAAAGATCAAGAAGATTCCTTTTTGGACCATCTTGCAAAATGATATCTTAACCCATTTTTTTCCCTAGACATTAAAGAACCAATCATCCCAAAAAATTCTTGTAGGAATCTTGTTGTAATCTATAGTTGCTAAAAAAAATAACGATAACTCTAAGTCTACCTTTTTATGTTCTTATAGCATCAATCATTTCCTGATTTGGAATGAAAGAAAGAACATTAGGGAAATACATTGATTTCTTGCCTTCCCTCGCTCCCTCTCGATGAATGACTCCATCTTTGTGGATTGGATCCACAACGGATGAAGCTAAAGGTGGGGTCATTCATTTCACCATATATTTAATTGAATAAGAAACCAAAGATCTAGATAAGAGTTGAGGGATCTACCCAAATAAAAAATAAATAATGCGGAATAAAAACCAAGTATAATCAACTATCCAACTGCATACATAGTTAGGTCTATAAAATGGGGAAGAGATTGCTTACTCATGTGAGAGAAAAACTTGTGGAGGAAGGCTAAGGCTTCCTCCATAAAAATTTGAGGCATTTCCATGCCTTCCATCAATCACATCGCACTAGAGTTTTATGCCTAACTTGCAGATCACTAATGAGTTCAATAGTCCATGTTCATGTACATGTTAATGAGTTTTATTTTTCTAATGTACATGTTTTGCTGGGATTCGACTATTACTACAATTTTATGAATATTGAAGCTCATAGATTTTTTATATTGATAGGTTTATGCATATTTCCATGTTTCACATTACACTTGGTTTTCTCTTGATGGTTGTTTCAAATTACATATAGGTTTTTATCCCATATTGTAACATTATGTAGATTTGTAACAAAGAATTGAAGTGGCTTAAATCTTGATGGTCATTCTACATTGCATATTGGTTACCCATGCTATAAATTTATGTATTTTACTCTCGTAATATATATGTGATTTAATTTATTAAATTGTATTTCTATGTGTTATGGAATGGTGTACTTGTATTGTTTGATGTATTCATTTGATAATTAAAATTAATTCATAAACAATATAGTTGAGCTAACAATGTCATATTCCTACATATTTAGTCACTTTCCTATTCTTATACAAAGAATGACCTTAGGATCTTATGTCTTTCCCATGGATTCTCCATTTTACATTGGATTCATCCCTATGGTTAATTTTAAATGATATTAAATTATGAAACTATAGACAACTACTATGGATGACTAGTTTTTGAAGAAATTGTCTAGTATACATGTTTATTTTGAAACACTTTCTTTGGTTTTAATTAGAAGGGCCCCTTTTAAATGGGGACTACCTAGTTTGATATTTTACATGTCTAGTAGGAGATGTGAACTTGGATTTATTTTTAAATACTTGTGAGTATTTTTCTCTAGATCAAAATACCTTCCATGACAAAAAATTTAACATCATGTCTATTATCAAATATAGACTTTCTTACAATATAAAAGAATGAAATGATTAAATAAACAAAAATAAAAAGGAAGTAGTGTAATTTTAGCATAAAAGTGTTATAAAGGTAATTGTAAAAAGTCATATTCAACACATACTCATATATACACATCTTTACTATGGCTTCTCTTATGGGATTTGATCTATATAACACCTTTTGAAGAATTACCAAATCTTAATAGGTGGGTCAATATAGCTTATCCCACTTTTAAAATACTTTATAAAATTTGATTCATCAACAATCATAGTGCTATTTTAGATCCTTTAATTATAGCCTCTCCACACATCCTTCTAGACTTTATAGCTGACTATATACCATCACTAAAACACTTAGTCACAATCTAGCAACATGTCCAACCAGTCAGAGCATAGGTTGCAAACTGGGTACTCTTGAAATAGGATGGGCCTTAGCTAATGTGTATGTGGTCATCAAATTAATCTCCTTACAACAATTAAGTTTCAAAATATCTCCAACTTAATAAAATTTGAGGGTTTATCTTGTGTGGAAACATTGGAATCTAATTGCAATTAACCATCTTTATTAAAAAATTCAAAGACATGTGTTAGCCAAAATTTAACCATTTTAGGTATTTAATTAATGATAGGTAACTAGAAAGAAACTTAAAATTGCAAAGGTGAAACCCTCAGGAATATTATGGTTATACAAGTGATGTGCATGTCAAAAGGTATGTTAGTCCATTTAAAAAGTGTTATTGAACCTATCATTGTTCGACATCCCCTCTCTTAAACTTTAAGAAGGTAGATATGATTGTTAAATATGGTTATTAGGGATTTTGATGAGTTAGTGAAATAATATGATTCACTTCAATACCTATGATTAAAGGAACCTAATCTTCCACCAAAAAGGACATTAATCATGTTGATAGAGAAGTTGAATAATTTGAATTATTGTGGATAGTAAAGTATAATCTTGAATAATTAAATATATTATCAAGTTGATTATATAGTTCAAATTTAGAAAAAAATCAGTTCTTTCAAGCTTAGAAAATGTAAGGGAGTGTTTAGAGAGTAGTTATTGTTTCCCCCTAGTGGGCCTTAGGTAAGATTTAAATTAAAAATCATAGGTAAGTTTGATCAAAAAGATGAAGATGGGGCTAGCATCTAAATTGGAGGCAACGTAATTAAGAAATATTAGCTCAAAACTAAGAAGGTGGCATTAGGAATTTTCTAAAATTCCATCGAATAATCTTAAAATGAAGGATTGATTTAGCCATAAATATGCCTAGCATGTTGCAAACCCTGATTGTTAGAGTAAACTCTTCATAAGCTTCACTTACGAATAAACTATATGTTCAACAAGGTGTACCACACTTGAAATCTCACAACTCTCATTACGTATGCATTTTAGACACCTCTAGTATTAATTAGAGAATGAGTAAAGAGAAAATTGAGAATATAACTTTGGAAGTACTTAATTCTTTGTCTATGTAATGACATTTAAATGCTACTTAAGGATGTGTCAGAATCAATTTTGCGCTCATACCTCGGACATCATTAACAATCCTCCTAAAAATTATTTAAATCATGATTCAAAGAGCCCCATTATTGAATGTTTTAAATTCTAAGATGAGTCAACTTATGGTTGATAGACCAGATTGCATTACTAAGGACATCAAATAATCATTGAAACCTTATGTTGTATACTAAATACTACCTAGAAAAAGGGTCGAAATTGGTTTGTACCTGAAATTGAAGGGTGAAACTTTAAAGTTACTTAAACACTTTTGACAAACAAATGGTGACCTAATAAACTTAATGGATGTCTAAAAACAACCAAACCCTTATATTATGTTGTTAAAGGATTAAATAGCAAGTAAAACAAATTGGTTACTAAGATTCAAGCCTAAGGTGAATGCATAGAAGGATTCAATTAAGATACAATTGTGAGGTTCAAAAAGTATGGAATTTAAATTAATTCCTTATAGTAATTATATATAAAACCTTTGTGAAGGGATCTTGTCTAAATATGAAGATTAGAGTTAAAATATTATCTTGGACATGTTATTCCACTTTTCTTGTACCTTACTTCAGACTAAAGAACTTGATAGAGAAGAAATACGAAAGGATAAACATTAGATAGGAATTAATAACCTATGCAAGTAGGTGTTGCCCTTAAAGGATGAGGATGAATAATCAATTGTTTTATTTTTAAATTTGCAATGAATTATGTGTGATTTTGGATAAATTATGTGGTTGGGGAATTAAAACAAACAAAAATAAATAAATAAAAGCAACTAATGTTGTGTGTTGTCTAGTATTTATTTAGGGAAACACATATACACATGAATACAATGGAGAAAACATAAAGGTAGTCAAAACTTCTAGGAACTTTTACTCATTGTGCATCCTTACAAGGATAGATGGAACTATGATTGTGCAAATGATGACTATAACATATGATTAAATGGTTCAATCTTAAATAGCAAAATGCGATACTTGTAAAGGATATTAATAAGTTGTGAGAGATTATGATTCCATGATTTTTCAAGTGTTTTATGTATTGAGTGTGCTTTCTTTTCTCATATTGTGATGTTTCAAATTAAATTGATTAACTATCTTCCTTAATAAGTAGGAAATCTTCTTTAGCATTTTGTGAAAATATAGTGAAATTACCCGTATTGAAATATGGTGAATATAAAAAACATAGTTGAATAAAAGAGGAAGAATGGTATGAATAAATATAGAAAACCAATTTTGACTATATATGATCTGATTTCAAACCCTAAATTAATATAATGGGAAGTGTGGTGTACCATGTATTGTTAAATTTTAGGAAAAATGCAGTAATATACATAAGCTACATTTGTGCATCATCTAGTGATTTCTTTTACATATGTAAAGTGAGTAGATATTTACAAAATTGAGAAGCAAAGTGAATACTATTTAAAGAAATGGAATGTATGTAAGTGAATTGATTTTGTTCTTTAATATGGTGAATTTCATAAAGTGTATTATGTTATAATGTGTGAAGTGAAAACTAGTAAATGTGTTGTGTCCCAAGTAAGAGATACAGGGTATCGGACTTGGGATAAGGGTGGGCAGACACCAAGTATGATCCCCCATGTGTACCCTTTGTGATGGCCCATTGTGTAAGTTAGCTAGTTGTAAAATGATGTAAACATGATATGTGTGGATGTGTGCCTATTGGAAGAAATGTGATGTATTCATTTGTGAAATTCTTGTCTATATGTTAAATGTGTACCCCTAGTGTATGGCTCCCCTATGGGATTGAGAGTCTGCTAGTGTAAATAAGGGGTTGAGGGGAAAGAGAACTTCTAATGGGAACCTCATGGCTTTCCTAAGACTGTGTTCTTGTCTCATTCCCCCACATATGAGAGCCACACTTGTTGGTTCATAGTGCAAACCTACTCCTTGATGTTTATAACCCATGGGTAAAGGATGGAATTACTTGGACCATATTGATCATAGATTTTGGATACTCTAGCAATGCAGTGCATTGATATTGTATGAAAGAGTCCACCATGATATTGTGCACTATCATATATTTATTTGGTTAGGGAACACTAATTATCTGTTGACTTCTCTTTTGTGCTATTTGTCATTGATGTTAAAACTGATTGATTATGGCTTTGGCATATTCATTGGTGCATTTGGCTATTCATGTTTCAGCACTTGTTATATTCATTGGAATATTTAGTGGTTAGTAAATGGACAATGATTTGATGTTTTATCTTCAGTTTTGTGGTACTCATTATGTTGGATTCTTGTGTAGTTGATGATTAGGTGAATCATGTTGTTGACACTCAGTTTGATTCAATGTTACTGGTTGTTATCTACATTGGCATGTTTATTCTTAGTATCTACTTGGTTTTGTTGAGACACATATAGGTGATAGCATTTCATTGCTCAAGTTAAAGGTAATTTGGTAAGCTTCAGTTTTCATGAAGACTTGTATTGCACATTCACTTTATTCAGTTTTTATGTGCTCAATTTATGTGATTGTTTCATCCTTGACAACATAGATAGACTATGTCATTGGGAGTATATTTCTTCACTTTGACAATCACAGTTATAAAATGGCAGCTACGGGTTTGGTGTATGATATTTTGTGTATCCTTCACAAAGGCAATTCTTTAATATTTACTTTATAATGGTTTACATGGCAACATTCTTATACAAGGGACAATGAAATATAGAATGGCTTGTATTTCATATTAAGTGGCATTAAGTTAAAGCCATTCATGGCTTTGAATTGGTTCATACAGGTTCTCCACATATGTTGGTTTACATTTGGGTTTTCCACATGTGGCATGTTTATTTTTATTTCATTATTCCCTAGCCGGGCTCACCATGATATAATGGTTACAATGTTTGTTTCATCGGACTTTATTTGTGGTTAAAATAAAAAAAGCCATTTAATGGCTATTGGTGGTTATATTATCGGCCATATTATACCAAGCATACTCCATGTATCGGGCCTACTATTGTTCACCGAGCATACATTACACTATTGTGCTTACCATGTTATTTGTATTGGCCACATCATTGTTCATTATGAGGCAGTTGACTTTTCAATGTCATGGCAGTAACATTTGGTTGTGTCAATAGTTATCATTTGATTTTGGTAATAATACTATCAATGATCATTATGTTTTGGTTAACGATGGTTCAAACTCCAAACTTTATCAAAATTTGAAAAGGTAGTCTAAAGTCTTCGAAAGGAGTTAGGGAAAAATCATTTTGTTGGTTTTGTTTTGTTCTGAAGAAGTATCAGTGCCGCTATGAAGATTGTGAAGCTACAGTATGCAGCTAGTTTTCGAGCTGAAAGTTGGAAGAGCTTTAGCGAGGCTGTTATGAAGGTTTTACACAGTCAGTTGGTAATGTTTTGGACGCCATGACAAGTATTTGTTTTTCAATTTGAAATATCTTATGCTGGTCTTCAAACATAACTGATTTCGTGGTTGATAAATTTGTTGAAGATTAGTTTCAAATTTCATAAACCTGAGTTTATACTCAAGAGTTTCATTATTTATTCTTCAAACCCATTATGGGTATCATGATTTAATTTCATTATTTACCAGTTTATCAAACCCCTAGTTATTGTGGATACTAGTTTTTGAAAAGGATAACTATTTTATGCTCTTTGTATAAATGCATGGAAAAAAGCCATGACTTGGTGATGAAAAAGAAAAGTTATAAATTTGAATAGAGTATTATTGAAAGTGAAGAGGGTTTCTCATAGCGATATTCTTTTTAAATGTGGAAGAGGTGAAAAGAGGGCTTATATTGTATATGTCTCTGGTTGTATTACAAAGATTACTTTGAGTTGGGAATTATTTAAAATATCTTGTATGCTATTGTGATTTTGTGACTGCAAATAATTTGTGCAGTTATAAGGTCCCAAAAGGTTGCAATATCATTATATTTTTTGTTTCAGTAGAATTTGGTGCTTCTCGTTTGAAGTGGGTGCTTCAGTTTACTATAGGAGTTGGTGCTCCACATTATTATTGAGTTAGTGCTATGAAAGTATTGTAAACACTTTTTTGGAATTAAGCCTGCAAGGCATTTTGGAGTGGTTTTTCTACCCCAAGAGGGTTTTCCACTCGACAATTTATGTGTCTCTCTTTGTGTGGTTTGTGTCTATCTTGCATAATCTTTCTTTCAGTTATTCATGTTGAGTTGGTTCATGCAATGCTCTGATACTTTATCATTGTTCAAATTTTCCTAAAAGTCCAAGGTTCAGTTGTTAATGTGCAAAGTTTGAATGTTAAATTCTATCATCAAAAAGTTTGGTATCCTTGCAAAAGAAAGCATCAAAAGTTGTTCATTCAACATTATATGAACAATATACACCATGATTTAACATAAGTTATTAGGAATTCATGTTGTATTTGATTAAGTAAATATTCCAATCATTCAAAGTTCAGTTTTTACATTGCATATATAAAGTCATATTTTGTCCAAGATCAAAAAGAGTTTAAATCTGCATTTTATGTCATAAAAAAGTTTTAAAATAAATTACTCTGATTCACCCCCCCCTCTTAGAGTAATTCCACTTCCAACAAGTGGTATCAGAGTTTAGGGTCCTGCATTAGGTTTTACCACCTAGGATTGATTCTGGTGTTGGAAGTTTGTCATTATGGAACATGCACCTGAAGGTTCATCTGTTACAAGAGCTCCTCTATTTGATGGCATTGATTATGTGTTCTGGAAAATCAGAATGGAACATATCTGTTTTCTTTAGATCTTGATGTCTGGAACTTAATGTGCAATAAATACATTGTACCTGATACCATACCTACAAATCATGATGAGAAAAGAAAATATGAAATGACTGCAAGAGCTAAACATGCATTATTGTGTGGTTTGAAAAAAGATGTGTTTGTCAAAGTCATGCATTGTAAATCTGCCTATGAAATTTGGGAGAAGCTTGAAAATTTTTATCAAGGAAATGAAAAAGTTAAGCAATCCAAAATCCTTACTCTCAAGAATCAATTTCAGGAAATGAGAATGAAGGATGATGAAAAGATTGTTGATTATTTCTTAAGGATAGATGAATTTGTCAATGCAAGAAGAGGTCTAGGTGAAACAATTGTTGAATCTGATGTTGTTCAAAAAGTAATTAGGACTTTGCATCCTAAATTTGACTCTAAAGTTTCTACTCTTGAAGAAAAGAAGCATTTTGATTCACTAACCTTGGAAAATTTACAAGGCATATTAACAACATATGAAATGAGGATAGGAAGCTTTGCTTCAACCTCTAAAGAGACTGTTTTTAAAGCAGAAAAGAAAGAAGACTTAGACAGTGAATCAAAATTGTTTGATACCTTAGAAGCTCTTTTGGTAAGAAAGTTGACAAAGAAATATAAAGGAAAAATGCCACTCAAGTGTTTTAATTGTGGCAAAATTGGTCACTTTGTAGCTAAATGTCCTTATCCAGATCAAACCAATGACAATGAGAAAATAGAAAAAAAATCAAGAAAAAGTATTGGAATCCTAAAAACAAGTTTAACAATAATCTCAAAAATAAAAAGAGTCTTTTTAGCAAAGAAGACTCAGATGATGAGTCAAATGAGTCCTTAAATGATGAAGATGAAACTTTATTCATGGCTGAAATTACTGTACCAAAGGATTCAAGCAACCAATCAAGAAGTGAAACATAAAATCAATCTAAATTAGAAGTAAGTCTTGAGGGTGAGTTACTTTGTGCTCTACAAGAAATTAAAAAGTTAAAGAAACAAGTTGCTTCACAAGAGAAAATTCCAAATAAGGTGACTACATATTTACAAACTAATCTAGATGACTCTAGGAGAACTGTAGAAATCTTAAATTAGTTCTTGCTAACAAAGATAAAGAAATTCAAAGGCTTGAAAAGGAAGTAGTCACACTTAAGAAACAAGTAGAAGGTTATGAAAGTACTTTGCATTTAAATGACTTAATTGGAAAGTAGAAAAATCATAAGGACATGATTGGTATAGGTTTTAGCATTGGTGAATGTTCAAATCAAAACTTCAAAACAATTGGTAAGAAGCAATCTTTTGAGCATAAAAGAAACAATTTTAGATTCAGTGCATTCTTCCATGGTTATTGTTTTTACTGCAATAAATTTGGGCATAAAGTGAGAAATTGCAGATTCATGATGCCTAGATCACCAAGGTTTGGTCACAAACAATTATTTGGCTTTCCAAATACAATCAGATGTTTCAAATGCAACACTATTGGTCACACATCCAAACAATGCAAACAAAATAAGCCTATCACAGAGAAAGTTTGGAGACCCAAGTTTGTTCCAAGTGTAGAGCAATCTATGCTTGTGCAAACTTCCTTTCTCTCCAAGAAGAAGGTATTATGGGTGTTGGATAGTGGTTGTTCAAACCACATGACTGATGATAAAGACAGGTTCTTGAAACTTGAAGATTATGAAAGATTTGTTAAGTTTGGTGACAACTCAGGTATTCAGATAAAAGGTAAAGGTTCTTTACTTCTAAATGATGACACACCAATATATGATGTGTATTATGTAGAAGGATTGAAACATAATCTTTTAAGTGTTAGTCAAATTTGTGATAATGGATACCATGTTACATTTGGTGCACAAGGTTGTAAAATTAAAAAAAACAACAAATCTGGTAAAATAGTTGCAACCAGTTTGAGAACTTCTGGAAACATTTACAATATTCTTGACTCTAATCATGAAGACAATGAAGGTATGTGCCTTATGGGTCAAGTGGAAGAAAAATGGTTATGGCATATAAAATTTGACAATTTGATTAGAATAAGTAAAAATCAGAATGTGAGAGGTTTTCCTGTATTAAGTAAACCAAAAAATATAGTTTGCAAAGAATGTCTCAAAGGCAAGCAAACTAAGGTGAGCTTTAAATCTAAAGAACATTCTTCTACTAAGACATTGCATCCTGTACACACTGATCTTTGTGGTCCTACTAGGACTGGGTCAATCAATGGTGAAAAATACTTCATGTTATTTGTAGATGACTACACAAGGATGGTTTGGGCAACCTTTCTCAAACATAAATCTGAAGCTTTTGACAAATTTAAAATCTTTCGTAAAATGGTTGAGAAAGAGTCTGATGTGAAACTTAAATTCTTAAGATTAGACAAGGGAGTTGAATTTACATCTCAAGAATTCATTGATTATTGTGAGCAACATGGTATAAAAAGGCAATATGCTGTTGCAAGGGCACCTCAACAGAATGGGGTTGTTGAGAGGAAAAATAGAATAGTGAAAGAAATGGCTAGAACAATGTTAGATGAAGCCAAACTGCCCGATATGTACTGGAAAGAAGTTGTTCATATAGTTGTTTACATTCCAAACAGAGTGCAAATAAGAGTGAAATCCAATTTCACTCCATATGAGCTTTGGTATGGTAAATCTACCTTTATTAATTACTTCATAATATTTGGCTGTAAATGCTTTATTAAAAGATATGATGAAAACTTAGGAAGCTTTCAGTCTAAATCTGATGAAGGTATCTTTTTGGGATATTCTACTCATAGCAAAGCCTATAAATGTTTCAATAAAAGGCTGAATAAGATTGTTGAATCTATTAATGTCAAGTTTGATGAAAGATTGCTCCTAGATTCTAATCATGTACAGGATGATGAAGAGGAAGTTATGGAAGATTTTGATATCACTCCTAAATCTGATGAAGCAATTGATTCACAACAGGAGGATGACTCAAATTCTAAAGTAATACCTCCAAAAACACCTTCTAAGACTGTTATGAAAGATCTGATAATTGGAGATAAAAGTGCAAGTCTTAACAAGGAGAGCAAAATTTGATGAGCAAGCACAAATTGTTGAACATTTTTCTTTGATAACTAAATTTGAGCCTAAAACTGCTAGTGATGCTTTAAATGATGATTGTTGGTTGAAGGAAATGCAGGAAGAAATCAGTCAAATTGAAAAGAATAAGACTTGGGAATTAGTCCCAAGACCTGATGACAAGAATGTCATAGGTGGCAAGTGAGTTTTTAGAAACAAACTGGATGAATGTGGAAAAGTGGTTAGAAACAAGGCACGGTTTGTGTGCAAAGGATATGTACAACAAGAAGGTATTGATTTTGGTGAAACTTATGCACCTGTAGCTAGAATTGAATCCATTAGGATCTTTTTGGCATGTTCTTGTTTTAATAATTTTAAAGTCTATCAAATGGATGTCAAAACTGCTTTTCTAAATGGATATTTGGATGAGGAATTTTTCATGGAATAGCCTGAAGGGTTTGTTGTACACGATAAGCCTAATCATGTTTACAGGTTGAAAAAGGCCTTATATGGTCTAAAAAAATCTCCTAGAGCTTGGTATTCTAGATTGGATGCACACTTAACAACAAATGGATTCAAAAGAGGTGGCGTGGACATCAATCTTTATGTTAAACAGGAAGGTAAAGATATTCTAGTTGCTGAGGTATATGTAGATGACATAATCTTTGGCTGCAACAATGATACCTTATCTAATTTTTTTTCAAAGATTATGGAATCAAAATTTGAAATGTCAATGTTAGGTGAACTAACATTGTTTCTTGGCCTCCAAGTTTTACAACTTGAACAGGGAATATTTTTGTCACAAAAAAAATATCCAAAAGAGATGTTGAAAAGGTTTCAGACGAATGACTATCATCCAATGAGCACACCAATGGTAACTGGTTGTAAGTTGTCTAAAATTGATGATTCTCCTCATGTTGATCAATCTAAGTATAGGTCAAGATTGGCAGCTTATTATACTTAACTGCCTCTAGACCAAATTTAATGCAAGCTATTTGTATGGTCTCTAGATTCCAATCTACACCAAAACAGTCCCATATGACTGCTGTAAAAAGAATATTCAAGTATATTTAGGGTACTCTTGATTTTGGTCTTTGGTATCCTAGGAATAGTGACTTTACTTTGATGGCTTTTACTAATGTTGATTGGGCTGGTTGTCTTGATGATAGAAAAAGCACAAGTGGTGCAACATTTTATCTTGGTGATTGTCTTGTTGCTTGGCATAGCAAAAAGCAAGATTCAGTCTCATTATCAACAACAAAAGTTGAATATATTGCAGCCACATCTTGATGCACTTAGCTTCTTTGGATGGATGAAACACTATCAGACGTGGGTATTAATGTTGCTAAACCTGTTTCTATCTTTTGTGATAGCTCCAGTGCAATTAACTTATCAAAGAATCCTGTTATGCACTCAAGGACTAAACATATTGCAATTAAATTTCATTTTCTGAGGGAAAAAGTTTTAGCTAATGAGGTTATTGTGCAATATGTACCTACACAAGCACAAGTGGTAGATATCTTCACTAAGCCTTTGGCTAAAGAGGTATTTGAAAGACTTTGGTCTAGATTGGGAGTTATCTCTCAATCCCTGGTCTCTTAATGTTCTATCATTGGTTTAGGGGGAGATTTTTTAGCTCTCCTAGTAGCTCCTTATTGCTTTCATGGTTTATTTGCTGCTTCATTGCTCTATTTGCAGCTGGTTCAGTTACTCATTTTTGGTATTTCATTGATTACCCTTTGTCCTTGAGACAAAAAGGGGGAGAAATATGATTTTTTGGCATTGGTTGACTGGTTTTTGGCATTGATTGACTGGCATATTTTGGCATTGGTTGGAACTTTATTTCAGATGGCTTAGTTTTTGCCATCAAGGACAAAGGGGGAGTTTGTTGACTTCTCTTTTGTGCTATTTGTCCTTGATGTTAAAACTGATTGATTATGGCTTTGGCATATTCATTGGTGCATTTGGCTATTCATGTTTCAGTACTTGGCATATTCATTGGCATATTCAGTGGTTAATATATGGATAGTGATTTGATGGTTTATCTTCAGTTTTGTGGTACTCATTATGTTGGATTCTTTTGCAGTTGATGATTAGGTGAATCATGTTGTTGACACTCAGTTTGATTCAATTTTACTAGTTGTTATCTACATTGGCATGTTTATTCTCAATCTCTACTTGGTTATGTTGAGACACATATAGGTGATAACATTTCATTGCTCAGGCTAAAGGTAATTTGGTAAGCTTTAGTTTTCATGAAGACTTGTATTGCACATTCACTTTATTCAGTTTTTATGTGCTTCGTTTATGTGATTGTTTCATCCTTGACAACATAGATAGACTATGTCATTGGGAGTATATTTGTTCACTTTGACAATCATAGTTATAAAAGGGCAGCTACAAGTTTGGTGTATGATATTTTGTGTATCCTTCACAAAGGAAATACGTTAATATTTTCTTTATAATGGTTTACATGGCAGCATTCTTATACAAGGGACAATGAAATATAGAATGGCTTGTATTTCATATTAAGTGGCATTAAGTTAAAGCCATTCATGGCTTTGAATTGGTTCATACAGGTTCTCCACATATGTTGGTTTACATTTGGGTTTTCCACATGTGGCATGTTTATTTTTATTTCATTATTCCCTAGCCGGGCTCACCATGATATAATGGTTACAATGTTTGTTTCATCGGACTTTATTTGTGGTTAAAATAAAAAAAGCCATTTAATGGCTATTGGTGGTTATATTATCGGCCATATTATACCAAGCATACTCCATGTATTGGGCCTGCTATTTTTCACCGAGCATACATTACACTATTGTGCTTACCATGTTATTTGTATTGGCCACATCATTGTTCATTATGAGGCAGTTGACTTTTCAATGTCATGGCAGTAACATTTGGTTGTGTCAATAGTTATCATTTGATTTTGGTAATAATACTATCAATGATCATTATGTTTTGGTTAACGATGGTTCAAACTCCAAACTTTATCAAAAGTTGAAAAGGTAGTCTAAAGTCTTCGAAAGGAGTTAGGGAAAAATCATTTTGTTGGTTTTGTTTTGTTCTGAAGAAGTATCAACGCCGCCATGAAGATTGTGAAGCTATAGTATGCAGCTAGTTTTCAAGTTGAAAGTTGGAAGAGCTTTAGTGAGGTTGTTATGAAGGTTTTACATAGTGAGTTGGTAATGTTTTGGCCGCCATGACAGGTATTTTTTTTTCAATTCGAAAGATCTTATGTTGGTCTTCAAACATAACTAATTTTGTGGTTGAGAAATTTGTTGAAGATTAGTAAATTTGTTGAAGATTAGTTTCAGTTTTCATAAACCCGAGTTTATACTCAATGGTTTCATTATTTTAGTGGCATTCATCGACATTTCATTGTTTATTCTTCAAACCCATTATGGGTATCATGACTTAATTTCATTATTTACTAGTTTATAAAACCCCTGGTTATTGTGGATACAGGTTTTTGAAAAGGATAACAATTTTATGCTCTCTGTATAAATGCATGGAAAAAAGCCATGACTTGGTGATGAAAAAGAAAAGTTATAAATCTGAACAGAGTATTATTGAAAGTGAAGAGGGTTTTTCACAATGATATTATTTTTGAATGTGAAAGAGGTGAAAAGAGGGATTATATTGTAGATGTCTCTGGTTGTATTACAAAGATTACTTTGAGTTGGGAATTATTCAAAATATCTTGTATCCTATTGTGATTTTGTGACTGCAAATAATATGTGCAATTATAAGGTTGCAATATCGTTAGATTTTTTGTTTCAGTAGAAGTTGGTGCTTCTTATTTGAAGTGGGTGCTTCGGTTTACTATAGGAGTTGGTGCTCCACATTATTATTGAGTTGGTGCTCTAAAAGTATTGTAAACATTTTTTTGGAATTAAGCCTACAAGGCATTTTAGAGTGGTTTTTCTACCCCAAGAGGGTTTTCCACTCGACAATTTATGTCTCTCTTTTGTGTGGTTTGTGTCTATCTTGCATAATCTTTCTTTTAGTTATTTATGTTGAGTTGGTTCATGCAATGCTCTGATACTTTATCATTGTTCAAATTTTCCTAAAAGTTCAAGGTTCAGTTGTTAATGTGCAAAGTTTGAATGTTAAATTTTGTCATCAGAAAGTTTGGTATCCTTGCAAAAGAAAGCATCAAAAGCTATTCATTCAACATTATATGAAAAATATACACCATGCTTTAACATGAGTTATTAGCTATTCATGTTTTATTTGATTATGTCACTATTCCAATAATTCAAAGTTCAGTTTTTACATTGCATATATAAAGTCATATTTTGTCCAAGATAAAAAAGAGTTTAAATCTGCATTTCATGTCATAAAAAAGTTTTAAAATATATTACTCTAATTCACCCCCTACCTCTCAGAGTAATTCCACTTCCAACATTATTGCATGCTATTATATTTATGTGGTTATAGAACCACCATTCCCCTCTTGCCCTTAGGTGGCTTTATCAAGGTCACTTGATACTTGTAATGTGAGTTTTATTGTTAAGATATGAATCATTGGTAATTTCTTAATTGATGTTTTATTTTATACCTGTAATGCTAAATTTTACATTTCTTTTATTGGGGTTATTTATGTTGGCCCACAATTGAAAATTGCACCAAAAGATCAACCTATTGATGCCCGATACAACTACCAGAGTTAACAGATCCACGAGAGGTGGTTAGTCCATGTCATGAATCCCAAGGGGAGTGCTAACCATCTACCAACAAACTCCCCCTCAGCATTACCCGAGGGGATTCGAACTTGACACCTTTGGCTTTGATACCAATTGTTGGCCCACAGTTGCCATTGCACCAAAAGATCGACCTATTAATGCCCGATACAACTACTAGAGTTAACGGATCCATAGGAGGCGGTTAGTCCATGTCACGAATCCCAAGGAGAGCATTGACCATCTGCCAACAATTTAGTCATTTGAAATTTTTCATAGTCCATTGCCTCAAAGACTTGTTTAATTTTTGCATTTGAATTAAGATTGGGATGCTTAAATGCAGCTACAACTAATCTTTATTTGGTTTTTCTTCTTCAATTTAATTTTTTTTGCTTATTGAAATGTTGGTTTATGATTTTATGTTACTGGATTTGAGGCTTCTTATTGTTTGCTAACTACTGGTGAGGTGTAATGTGACATCTGTAAAACTGCCATATCTTGGAGGGTTCCCTGGTAGGTTGTATAGAGGAGTAGATGTGTTGGGGAATTATGAATTATTTGAAACGGGTTGCAAATGGGACCATCATGGGACGTTCATTAATCCATTCTTCCCCTAGTTCTATGATTATTCCTTTTTTGTACCTTCCTCTTGGAGGCTAACCCCCTTACACAAACAAGGGAAGGTACCTAGGAGATGTATGGAAGGATCCGTAGAGAAGGACCTTGAGACCATCTTTCCTAATGGCTATGGTATCTAAGAATCTCCATCCTTGCAAGCACCCATGTGTGAGCCTTATGATGTGAGTTATGTGTAATTGTTGTGATGTATGGGTAAATTTGTAAATAAATTACATGTGGAAATACTTTTCTGCTATGTGAGAAAGAAAGTGATGGTAAAATTGGGACTACTATTCTTGAGACATGAATTTCTATGGGAATGCAAATATTTTCTAACATCATGAGTGATGTTTATGATGAAAAAGGGAACCTTGAAGGGTGTCCAAGAAGGTTAATGTGTTTGGATATATGTTGGTGTAATATTTATTGGGAATGTTAACTACATGGATGACTACTAACATTTGTTATATAATGACTATATCGGATAAATGCTCTATGGTGATAAATTTTATTCTAAGTATTTAGATGTTTGATTCATGGAAGGAATACCTTTAATGTGTGCTTATAATCACATGTTGGATTGTCTCATCAAGAAAGAAAGTTAATTAAAAGGTTTAATAAATTTACATGCATTGCTATATAAAGATTATGTTTTAGACCCTAACAACTTCTAGGAGGAAGTCTAAGCTAAGGGGAGGGGGATGTAAGACCCCACCTTGCATGTGATTAGTAAAACCCTAATCTGTTTTATGTTTTCCTAAATAGATGGTAAGATGTATTGTAGATGATAAATAGTGTGATTATTTCACAATATTCTGACATTTTTATTGACGCTACCATGAAGAGTTAAGACTCATAAATTGTGAATATGAGTTGGAATTGTAAATGGAATTGTTGTATGATTAAATATTATTTCAGCTATCAAATTAATGTGATATATGATTGTTGCTTATGGTTTCATTGGTAATGTGCAAGAAAGGAAGAGTGTCAGTACTAGAAGGGAAGACCATTGAGAACACATAAAAAAGACATCTCCTTGTGATCATGAATTTGACCTCCTTTTGGGGCTTAGAAATAAGTAAATTTAATATGTTGGTAAATTAAGGTGGTGATGGTTGATATTAAAGGGATAATTGATTATGTGTTATGTGGGTGGAAGTGGGGCTAGGGGATAAGAACCCTTATCCAACTGTGAAACTCGGATGGATCCTTAAGTGGGTTTTTAAAGAGGGTCGTTGGTCTATTTCCTTGGTTGGGATGCAAAAGTAAGCCCCCTAGGGCCTATACCATAGTGGTAGGGGTCAAGTGGGCATGCAATAGGGCCCCAACGACATGATTTGACTCTTGAAAAGACCTCATAATGAGAAGTAACGAATTTTGGGGTAAGGATGGGGCAAAAAGATTGAGGGGTTGTCCAAGTGCATGTCCCCCTATTTAATGAGGAAAGACCCTCATTGATGGAGGGAGTTCCATTTCACACATCCCCGTTCAAAGGTTGCAAGTTGAAACTCCTATATATCTTGGAGAGGAAGGAAGAGTGGTGTGTTAGCCACTTCTCCTCTTCGAGAACTTTAATGGAGATAATAGAAAGAATGAGAAGAGGAGAGGAGACCACCTCTTTGGGAAGATAGTGATCAAGATGGCTTGGATTAAGGAGGAAATACGAATAAAAGAGTTCAATTCCTTCACCTAAAGAAAATAGATAAGTTATTTTTCCTATTTCCATTTACCCTTGTCTATTGGATGTAAGAAGGTGACATATTGTATGGATCATGGATGAAAATAGAAAGTTGTGAGGTGCTGAACCCCAATGCTCCACAACCAAAATGATTAGGGAATAAGAAGCAATGATTTAGTGAACAAAATAACTCAAATTCAAACAAACGCTTGTCAAAAATATCCAAAATAGTTCATGATAGAATAGGGACAAAGAGGATATTAGATTCCGAGTTATAACTTCCCGACATAGAAACTTTGTGCTCAGGTTTGATTAACACTCTCCAAAAATTAAAAGAGCATAGTAACAATGACAATCAAATTATTCTGGACAGAGAATACGCGATAAACACAAGTAATAATCCATTGGAGTAATGTGAATGTCAAACTAGTAAATCTAAATGCGAATTGATCTACACTGAAATGGTATTTCCATGCTTCGTTCACAAAGATGGTAAACACAACAATCGCAAAATAAAATTGAATCATCAAACTATTGAACACAAAAGTTTCATACATCAAACACCATCACTCGGATGAATGCTAGTCTACTACATATCAAGTCTCTCAATTACAAATCAGGGAGACGTGCCTTTGGAAATTGCAACCTCAAAGGCTCCAAATTTTTATTAACTTCATATCTCAATCTCCCATGAGCTAATCGCCTGCCAATCTAGATGGCTTTATTTGATATCCACTAAAAATATGATTGTTCGATACAACACAAGCAATGACAATGATGGAACTTTCGAACATAGCACATGATCTCTCGATTTGTAAACTGGAAGATTCCTATGAAAACTCCATCGATATTTTGTGAATGGATGAGAACATTCAATTCCACTATTGTCGTAGTAATCCTGTCAAGATGAGCCATCAACTTCAGTGAGGAACTCAGAATGGTCTGTGTGAGCCAAGAAGATTGCTTCACCAAATTGGGGGTTGTAATATCTTGATTAAAAATTTATTCACGAGTTCTCAACTTATGTGATTCTTCTCCCAGTCGTTGCAAGGAACATCTTCCAATAGGAAAGGTAGTGCAAGATAGTGCCAACTCGGTCGAAGCTATGAATTGCCTTTGCCAAGCTTAGACAAACAATGTATTCCATTCCCTTCACCCCTCACTTTCAGATATGAAATACAACATAATAGATTAGAGAAGCATGCAAAAAAGGATGTATTAGATGAACAAAGACACAAAACCACTAGCAGAGACTACATCCTACCAGGTTGAGACCCGCTACGTGGTCACTTTCTATGTATTCATTCGATGATCATGAACAAAGTCGAGGATTCCTTAAATACTTGCCTTCCAAAGGTTGGCCAAAGAGTTTATTAAATTTAAATATTATTTATTCAATAATTTAAATTTAAATTTAATATTATTTTTAAACATAACTATTATTTATTTAAGTTAAATATTATTATTAAATTAATATTATTTGCATATTAGCATTTTAAAATGCTCTCCTTCCCACTAGTTGGAAATAGGTCCCAAATTGGGTACATGACAAAAGTAGAGAACCTAGATGCCTGAAATTTGTTCTATGATAGTTTTATTCCTTTGTAACAATGAGAAAAGACTCCATTTATCATCATGGGTCTAAGATAATTCCTTGTTCGGGGTATGGCTAGAGCCCACAAGGCTCCATACCACCATTATGGTAGGCAAGACCTTGTTCATGAGTACGTAAGTCATTTGTTTTCTCAAATATTGTGGTGATATTGTGAGTTTAAAGAGATGGGTTTCATATTGTTCAATGTAGAAATGAAAAAAAGCAAGCCTTATTCAGTTGTATGCCATTCATTGTATTTCTTAAAATTAGTTATAATATGGAAAGCTAGTGGTTTTGGTAACATGAAAAAAATGAAGAAAGAGAAAGCCTTATTTATTTGTGTGTCATTCACTCTTTGAAGGTTAGTATTTTCCTATAGAAAGGAAGGATGAAAAAGAAGAGGTCTTAATCCATTGGCATGTTTGTTTATTTCTAAGTTTCAGTGTAATATTGAAAGTTTAATTTTATTTGGAATGGAGAGAAAAAAATTTACCATAAAAAAACTTGTATTCAAGAGTTGTTTAGTTTAAAACTTGAAGAAATAATTATGTTTCATTCATTCAGTTAACAAAGAAAGAAGTATTAAATACATTTTTGTTGTTATTTTCCTTTTCATTGTTATCTTCCCTTTGGGTAGAGAACTTGCTTGGTTCTGAAAAATATAGAATTAAATGTTTTAAGAAGGAATTCAACACTGTCTTTAATAAGTTCTCCCACTTCATCTAGTTGTTCTACGATTGCTATTTTCCTTTAACTTTCTGGAATACCACAAGCATAGATACTATTTCTTTGTTAGGACTTTTATTGAACATGCAAAACCTAATAAAATTAATAATAATAATAATAACTTAAAATGACAAAAAAAATAGAGCAATAATGTGCAAAATTGAAATGAAGGTCTATGTACTATTGGAATTGAGTACTTTCCTTGAGAGGACCTATTGGCCTAGTGGGGAAGCTTCTCCAACCTCAACACAACCAATTTATTAAGTACTTCTACATTCACCCAAGAGATTTCACCATGTTCTAAAATGTATCTTAACTTTGGCAATGTCACTACATTTGTCTCATGAATATCCACTATGCCTCGCCATTCCAAAATTCTTAATATTTCCTCCATCAAATTGAGATGTATTTTCTCTAGCATGCAATCATCATATTCAAGCATAACTCCTTTGATATCTTTGAGCTTGGCCTACAAGAGCGTAATGTCCACAAGTTTGATTTAGGAATGAGAGTATGTAGAGGAGAAACATATATCATCTTTCTCATCTTCATATAAGGATTTTAGATTAGCAATTCTACTCAAATTAGACAATCTTTACACTTTTGATTGAATAATATCGTGAACAAAAAATTCATCGAGATCCTTTTCGATATTTAAAAATGATGCCTCTTGAAGAAACATGAGTTGATCAGGCCCCACAATATACTCTACATTCAAGGCAAATCGACTGATAGGGAAGACACATCATAAATCTCAAAATGTTTCTTGGGTGGACCCTTCCAACTCGTCATACACAAAACAAAGAAAATTGTTGCTAAGCTTATCTTCTTGATCTTCCCTCTTGTTGAAAAGTTTTCAATATTAGTGTACAATGACCTATCCTGTATTCCCACTTGTGCATATGAGCACCAACAATTTTTGGAACCAACGAAATCCCTTGGCAGACTTTGGCAATCCTCTGTAGATCATTCTTCAAACAATCATGAATTACAGGGTCATTGCACAAAATTACCACTACATGATTTTCGGGAATCATATCGGTAGGATATTCCTTGCTATCTCCCTAGTCATTCCCAACTAAGCATTCAAAGAGGGTCAAGGAACCCATCAAATCATATCTAAAAAAGTGTCGTTCTTAGATTTGTAATTGCAAGAACCTCTTTTGATCACCACAACATTCACAAATACTTATGTACGGAATTCAATAAAGTATACTTAGGCCTAAATAGTTGCTTTGTATCATTTGCCTTGTTGATTACTATTAACCTAGATTGGGAGACTCATAGCTCAAATAAGGGGCTCGGATCCCATTTAACTTCTCTCTGCACTTTAAATTTTCTGTGAAGAAAACCAATAGCGAAAATAAATCTCATTTAATTTCCACTTGAGGCCAAGGATCCTTGAAAGAGTTAATTCCTATTCTACAACCAAATATCAAACAATTATCAAAATCCATGAGGATAGGGATGGATAACAACTACATTAAAAAGGCTTTCCATTTCTAGGATACCCAAGCATGTAAATATAGATACCTAGGGAAGGGCCTCTTAAAGGCGTGACAAGTCAACACAACTTGCTTCTCCAAATCTTGTAGCAGTGTAGGTATCGTGTGATTTCCAATGGATGAACATGTAATTTTTTGTATGCAAGTACGAACATGCCTATTGTAATGCCCCTACCGAGAACCCTAGAGGACAAAACCTAAACAACCAAAATCGAACAATTTTTTTAAAAAAAATGAAATGTTGTGCAAATGAAATTGAACATAACCTTAATTATTATCCTACATCCTCTAGGGTGCACAACTTCATTACTTAAATTCCATTATCCAAATTTACAAAACCAATTAACTTATTAACAACCAAACACTAATCATCTTTAAGAATGACATATACTCATCACAAATGAACATAAGAACCATGAGAAACATCCATTCAATAAACATATATGAATAACTGATTAACTTTCATTTCAATTAACAAATGCAGTATTACTGAATATATCATTCCTTACATATCAAAGATACATCAATTCAGAGTTTCAATTACAATGTGTATAACAATACTTCCTCCATACAAGTGAGGAGTGCTCATCAGGAGATATATGAAAAATGATAAGTTACAATACATTTATAGGAACAGTGATCAACCTTCCAAGAGAAGATGCAATGCTGAAGATAATGGATGAGATGATTCGCCACATCAGGAACATAAGGGGAACCCAATGGAGAATGTAACACGTTCCACCCAACCGTGTGAATCCAAAGATTCACCCCCCGTGCTTGGAGGTTACAAAGGGCCCCACCAATAGATAGATTAGGACTAGGTATCACAAGGTTGACACAACTCATAAGACAAAACAAAAAACAACAAAAATAGCAACTACATCAATGACCATACTTCCAGAGGCACATAGATACACAAAGTAAAACAAGTAAAGAAACTCCTGGTTGTCATAAGGGAAGTGTCATCACTTAGTCAAACATAGGTTATCTAGGTAGATCTTCCTAGGCCTCAACCCCCACCTTTGGTTATCCTAGTAGCCTCTACTGATCTCTGACCCCTCATGCCAACTAAGTGGAATCGACCTACCTCTCGTGGAGAAAAAGTAGTCGATCATGCCATTCCAGGCCTTCCTGGCCCATCCTTAGCCTGTACGAGTGCTATAGGAATAGGTGAGGCATCTGAACATCTTAGTTAAGTGAAATTCTACCCAACCCTAGTTTATTAATTGTGTTATCACTTACTTAAGGAACTCCCACATGGGTTGTCCAAGACACCACTTTGTGCGCTCACCCCCATTGAGAGCCACTCCCCCTTCTACAACTAGAAAATACAACACAACTAACAAGGTAGAGCCAACTTGCACAAATCAAAAACACAAGAATGTACATATAAGGTGGGGTACAACCATCCCATACACAAAATTAATCCATAAAGATGAGTAAACGATGCAATGGACAATTTCCCATCAGTAACATATGACAAAGATCACATTAATAATTTCAAGGTTTAACCTACACATTAACCCAATTCACAATTCCCAAGCCTTTGGAAGTCTCCTAAAATTCATTCCACAAGAACCCATAAACAATGGATAAGTCCCACAATTCATTTCTAACAACAACCATTCATATGGTTCACCACACAATTCCAAATAAAACAAGGAATCTAGAGTGGGTATTCAAGCTTTCATTAACATATCAAAATATTTATTCTATCCCAATAATGATATTAATCCCAAATACACTAATTTCCATTTATATATGGCACTAACCCATCCATATCCAAATTTCATACTACTTCATTTACTTTTCTAGCATGACCACATAATTGCAAAAGAAAAGAACCTGGTTTAGTTAGATAGCTGAGCTAAAAAGATGTTGATTGAAGACCTAGTTCTAGACCAATTTTCCACTCTTCAATCACAACTTCTAGCTCTATTCAGTCCAACACCTCTACAAGAACTCCAAAATCTCCAAGAACCAAGCTTATTAGACTCTCAAGAAATTTTTCTTTTTCTAGAACCAGAGAAAACTCTCGGGAGAATCCTTCCCCAAAAAAACTCTCTTGCACCCGAGAAAAGGAAAGAAAACCAATTGCCCCTGTGGAGTTAACTCCACTTCCATTTAATTAATCCTCCACTGATGTGGGAATTTAAGCCCCTAATAAAGCGTTGTACTAACATGCCCTCGTCATCTCCAATTCTAGCGTATTGCTTAAGTTCATAGAATTTCCGCTCATACTATTCCACTGACATTGCTAACTATCTCAACTCATGAAACTCATCTACTCGGTGCTGACACCAATAGTCGAACAAGAATCGGGCTCTAAATCACTCAAGGAACATCTCCCATGACACTGAATCTATATCCAGGTGGAGCTTCTATTCCTCAAGACGCCACCACGTGGAAGAAAAACCTTAGAGATGCATAATGGCACATCTGGCCTAGGTATTGCTACCATATGGGTGCATAGAAAAACATCGGTTCAGATCGATTAGCCAAGTCTCTACCTATAATCCACTTCCTATCCCATCAAATGTCAGAGGATGTTCTCGAAGAAGGTCCCTCATATGACCAACTAAAATGGCATCCTACTCAACAACTAACTCCCTCCTCCTGGGAGATCTCTCTCTCTCTCAAATCACTAAATGCTCTCCTTCCTGCCTCAAACCAAGCTGGGCAAGAACCTCCTCTAATAATTGGCACAACTATGCGCCCTCCATTCCAGGTTGTCCTTGATGTTGTCCTACACTACCTTGGTTGTTCTGTGAACTCTGATGCTCCTCACGATCTGACTCATGAGAACTCTGTGGAGGTGAATCTTGGTGATTGGCCCCATGGCCACCATCACAATATTTTCCTCGTCCTCGACCTCTACCTCGTCTCCTAGGCATGATCCTACATAGACAAGTACATGGTATTAGACGAGGTCAACAAGGAATTACTAAACGTCAAACTATACATCTAAGACAACTTAATGGGCTAATTGTTATACCTAGAGTACCCAGTGTTTAAACTTGGGATTTGATACCATGTGTAATGCCCCTATTCAGAACCCTAGAGGACAAAACCTAAACAACCAAAATCGGACAATTTTTTATTTAAAAATGCAATGTTGCGCAAATTAAATTGAACATAACCTTAATTATTATCCTACGTCCTCTAGGGTGCATGATTGCATTACTTAAATTTCATTATCCAAATTTACAAAACTAAATAACTTATTAACAACCAAAAACTAATCATCATTAAGAATGACATATACTCATCACAAATGAACATAAGAACCATGAGAAACATCCATTCAATAAACATATATGAATAACTGATTAACTTTCATTTCAATCAACAAATACAATATTACTGAATATATCATTCCTTACATATCAAAGATACATCAATTCAAAGTTTCAATTACATTGTGTATAACAATACTTCCTCCATACAAGTGAAGAGTGCTCATTAGGAGATATATGAAAAATGATAAGTTACAATACATTTACAGGAACAGTGATCAACCTTCCAAGAGAAGATGCAATGTTGAAGACAATGGATGAGATGATTCGCCACATCAGGAACATAAGGGGAACCCAATGGAGAATGTAACACGTTCCACCCAACTGCGTGAATCAAAGATTCACCTCCTGTGCTTGGAGGTTACAAAGGGCCCCACCAATAGATAGATTAGGACTAGGTATCACAAGGTTGACACAACTCACAACACAAAATGAACAACAACAAGAGAAACTACATCAATAACCATACTTCCAGAGGTACGCAGATACACACAGTAAAACAAGTAAAGAAACTCCTGGTTGTCAAAGGGGAAGTGTCATCACTTAGTCAAACATAGGTTATCCAGGTAGATCTTCTTAGGCCCCGACCCCCACCTTGGGTTATCCTGATAGCCTCTAGCGATCTTCGGCCCCTCATGCCAACTAAGTGGAATCGACCTACCTCTTGTGGACATGAAGTAGTCAATCATGCCATTTCAGGCCTTCCTGACCCATCCTTAGCCTGTACAAGTGCTATAGGAATAGGTGAGGCATTTGAACATCTTAGTTAAGTGAAATTTTACCCAACCCTAGTTTATTAATTATGTTATTGCTTACTTGAGGAACTCCCACATGGGTTGTCCAAGATGCCACTATGTGCATCGACCCCCATTGAGAGCCACTCCCCCTTCTACAAATAGAAAATCCAACACAACTAACAGGGTAGAGCCAACTTGCACAAATCCAAAACACAAGAATGTACATATAAGGTGAGGTACAACCATCCTACACACAAAATTAATCCATAAAGACGAGTAAACGATGCAATGGCCAATTTCCCATCAGTAACATATGAAAAATATCACATCAATCATTTCAAGGTTCAACCTACACATTAACCCAATTCACAATTCCCAAGCCTCTGGAAGACTCCTAAAATTCATTCCACAAGAACCCATAAATAATGGATAAGTCCCACAATTCATTTCCGACAACCATTCATATGGTTCACCACACAGTTCTAAATACAACAAGGAATCTAGAGTGGGTACTCAAGCTTCCATTAACATTTCAAAATATTTATTTTATCCCAATAATGATATTAATCCCAAATACACTAATTTCCATTTATACAATGTACTTAAAAAAAAAAATTGTCTATTTTTCATAGTCCTTTTTCTATAGTATATGTTTTGTCCTCTAGGGTTCTCGGCGGGGTGTTACACCTATAGGCTAGTTGTATGATCAAAGTTGGTGTACCATTAACCTTAATCTGTGCAACATTAAATGGCAGTCATGGGTACACTAATTAAATATCTATAGATATATTCATTGCGGTGGGTGGCGACATCTTATGAAAATCAAATCTATATGGCCATTCGTAATGAGAATTCCATGTTGCTTGATCTTGTGTCAACCTTGGGAATCGAGCTTTGGTGATTTTCCTTATTGTCGTCACATTTAATACTTTCCCTACCTAGCAATAGGAAGTAGCTTTGGTGGGACTCGTTGTAAAATGCAGTGAGTATGATAAAAAAAATCTAGGCATAATAAATAAGCAGTAATGATTCAAGGGAAAGTAGGTCTAGTGGAATCGTGATTCTTGCATTACCTGCAATGGAAAATAAATGATTAGTGACTTGGATTCCCAAGCTTTCCGACAGTAGCTATCCAACCCCACAAATTCACTTGGGCATGGATGCCTGCCCCATCCATGCATCATCCATCACTGGGTATAGGTACAATACTATATACTAACGATCTGCCAGCATTGTCTTTGTTACCAACCTTGAGGTGAAGCACAACCCCAACAGATACCAAGTTGTTCGCTATAGTGTAGATGGATATTAATGTTGAATGTGATAAATTTATTCAAAAACAATTTCCTAAATTTTCATTTTTGATTTCAAAATTTTGGCGCTCAAATTACCTGAATCCCCATTAACTCCAATTGCTTGCATAGCTCTGTCAAATGCAGAAATGAACAACTCCAATTGATTTTGTATGCTTATATTGCCTGAATCTAGACGTGCAGTGTATGACACCTTTTAGACATGAAGGAAGGAATCCTAAGCAAAAAATAGACCAGGCATCCCACAATACTTCTCAGTTTTCCCTTAACATGTTAAAAAATGTGAGCTTCTTTATTGAATGCCAAAATTTAATAGAGATTTTATGTATAACCTCCACCCTTGTATTCTTTAGAGGATATGTACACTCTCCTCTAGTGCAATTTTCTACTTATTTTGAGATAGAGAGTCATTTTAGGTTTTTCCCTTGGATTTGAGATTGCAGGGGAGATAATTGAGATCTAGAAAATAGAGAAGATGACAACATAACTTGGAGTTCCCATAATAGCCTGGCCCATGTATGGAGATCAATTTTTCAATTTAAGACTCTTGGTTGAGCTCAGGCTGGGGATTCAATTATACCAACATAGACCTGGGCTTCCAAGTGAAAAGAAAGTGGAGGCCGTTGTAAGGAAGGTCATTTATGGTGATGAAGGCAAGGAGAAGAGGATAACACAGAGAAGCTTCAGGAGATGGGAAAAAAATCTGTTAAAGATTGAGGGTCTTCAAAAGTTAACATCGTCCTGCTCAATTTTAGTTTATAGGATGGTTTTTTCAACTAGAGGGATTGTTGTTTTTATTGACCATAGTAAAATATCAAAAATTTATTTGCAAATGTGTAATTTATTCTATCATTTTCTAAATATGAATGATATTAAACTATTATGATATTTTTGAAATTATAGTTTCTAGAAAGAATGTTAAGATAGACAGTGGCCTTGGCATTCATTAGTAGTCGTGTTAAAAGAACATATTGCTTTTATGATGGTTGTGGCACTTTGAACGTCACATTCTCAGCCATGTCGATTGACGAGCTGCCTGTCACCCAATTCTAAATGAATTCCTTCTAAAGCATGCTCGTTGATTGAACTAGAAATCAATTTGTTTGAACTTGTAACACCCCTCCATTTTGTTCTTTTGATCGAACAGTGTTCGTTATGTATATTTTTGCCTTGTTAGCACGCAGGTTATAAACATGGTTACTTTTGATCACTAATTATTAAGCAATGTAAACATTATGTTTTGATGTGATGGTACTTTTATCAGATGATGTTATTATTTCATGTTGTGGATTAAATTATCTTGTATGTGAATCATTGATGCTTTATGTTCTAATTTTGCAATTAATGATTAGAGGCGTCAGTTAGTGATATTGTACTGGTGAAGGGGACGGGATCACATCACTCGCATGCGAGTGCCCTGTGATTTCGCGATTTCCTCTTCACGGTGTGTTTTGATGTTTATATATATATATGTATGCATGTTCGACACTCGGGTTGTGTGCAGGATGTAGGTACAGGACATTGACTCCACCTGATTTCACAAGTCTGAGCATGTCCCTTGTTCAACGGAAATGATTGGGAGATAGTAGCTTGGGTTTCTGTGTCGGGACATCACCCTAGCCATAGTGGGTCGCGATGCTGTCATAATAGTGGTTTACAATTCCTGAGAGGAATGAATTTTAGCTGAAATCACATATTTTTAGAAAATATAATGATTTAAGCCTTAAAAAGTTCCATTTAAGGATTCCAATTGAAGAGGGTTTGATCTAAGGTGATTTGATCAAACCCCCTTGGATAGAACCTCACTAGTTTTAAACCATACCTATAAATGCGTCTCCTTTACACCTATCAAAATGCTGATAAAAAAACACTTTTGATTTAGATTTTGGGGGATCAAATGAATTCATTTAAAATTTATTTCAAATGATTATGGTATTCCTCGAACAAGTTATCCAATGAATATAATTTTAATATGTTTTGGTTTTGTTATGTATTTGTTTTTTAAGTTTTATTAAACATAGGTTTTTCATCGAAAATGAATTTCTTTGTTCTTCACATGTGGAAAAATAGAAGATTATCAAAATAAAAATTGAAAAATATGAGTGCACCAGATATTGAAGTCCTTGATCCAACAAAAAAAAAAAAAAAATTACATATACAAAAAAGATGTTATACGGTGCGCTGTGTCTAAATTGTAATTCGTTTGACTTTGAAACTTGATTAAGGAAAAAATATTAAATAAAACTATCAAACCAAGTGGAAGCACTAGATATCAGAGTTACAAATCTAAATTTGAAAGAATTAGAATTTTATCCTTCATGGAAAAAAAGTTATGTGTTATACGGTGTGCGTCACTTTTTAAAAATGTTGTTTTCTGAAAAAAATCAATTTTCGTGGGAGATGGAAAAAGAAGTGCAATTTGATTCCAAAAATTTTGAAAAAAATATTTTTAGAATCTACAGACAAAATTTGATTAGACTCTAGTTTGCACCATCCTCAAATTCCTCACAGTTTAGCCGCTATAGGTGCCCAAATGTGAAGATTTAGTTAAAAATAATAATTTCAGTGTCCAGTTTGGCCAAAAATTGTAAACCACTATTATGGGATCACCCGTCGTCGGGTTGTCAGTTGGGATAAGCTATTCGTTGTGTCACCTTGTCTCTCCTTGCATGCATGATTTAAATTTCCTAGTGAAATGGTGTTGCTTTATTTAATTTTATTGCCAAAAAAATTCATATTAGAGTGCTCATTGATTTATTAGTTGATTTAATGCAATTGATGAATAATCTAACCGTGAATTAGATTTATTGTGGAGTAAGTAAATTAGTCCAATTGTGTTAGCATTATTAAATAAGGAGACAAAAAAAAAAACATATATATATATATATATATATATATATACATTAGAAGTTGTATTGCTTTCCTCATGTAGGAAAATAAAATTTAAAAAAAAAATGATTTATTTTAAATATAATGGTTGGATTCAATTTTGTGAAATAAAATGAATTTAGTTAGCATGGTGGGGTAAATGGAATTTGAATTTAAATGAGTAATATGCATTTGAAAAGGAAAATGAAGTTTTATTAATTTCAAAAAAAATGAAATATCCAAAAATATCCCAATTTGCAATAACTTTTGGTGGGTGGCTAAATTAGGGGTTTGACATTTTTTTTTGGAGGCCATAAGGAAAATGCATTCTTTTTTTTGAATTATCTTGTTTTTAGAATTGGGTAATTTGAGAGAGAGAGCAAGAGGAAACTTGAAGAAATCTTGGAGAAAAAAAAAAATTGTGGAAGAGGATTTGGAAAAGCTTGGAGGAGAAGATTTGAAAGAGCACAATCTCCATTGAAGGACTCTTCAAAGACTTGGAGAAAACAAAAGGTTCCTCATTTTCCTTTCTATATGCAAATTTTATTTCAAAAAAAAATCTTGTTTGGAAATGGCTCAAGTGTAGTTTTTGATAATTCAAACTTTAGATTTTAAACCATGATTGGAATCCCATTCAAACTTGAAAATGAAGAGTTTGCAAAAAAAAATTTAGAAAACAATATAAACCAGAAATTATGCTCCAACTCTCAATGAGAAATTTGAAACATATTTGAAATTTCAAATGGGATTATGAAAACTTGGGTTGTTTAAAAATTCTCATCTTAAATTGGGTGAAATTTGGGTATTTTGTGTTAAATTCTGAAATTGCAATGGGAATTTTTTTACATACCCAAACTGTGAGTTTGCCCAATCTGGGTATTGAAAAAATTAATTTTTACAGTCATTGTTTTGACTGTGTGTATATATATTTTTATATATGCATATATATGTATAATATAGTATATATATATACATATATATGTATATATTGCATATATATTGTCAAATTTTTTATAAAATTCGTTCTGGTATATTGAAACGTTTTTTTTTTAGTCGTGTTTTTTTTCCAAAAAAAAAACCCAGCTTTTAATTCTTTTCGGCGCGTGTTTTGTTAGGGGTGAAACCCCACGGCGCGATCGGCGGCTTCACTGGTCGCCGCTCCCATGAAGGGTGGCGCCACCAGTGAAGGCAGCGCTGCCTTCCCTGGCGGCGTCCCCTGCCATGGCAGCCGGGCGGCTGGGAAGCAGCAGGGAGACCCTGCGTCTCCCCTGCCTCGGCCGCGCCTTGCCAGCGCGGGCGGGGCTGTTAAAACTTTACTTTGTTTTATTTTATTTTTTATTTATTATTTTATATATTATAATATATATATTATAATATTTTCATAATAGTTTAAATGTTTTTGTTTTTTATGAATTTAGGATATAATTTATATATATATATACTTAATATATATATATATATGTGTGTATAGTTTTTTTTTATAATAAAGGGTGAAGTAATTATTAGTGGGAATTAAATATTAATTGTATATATATTTTAAAAGATATATATCTATAATTAGATAAGGGTGTGTATAGTTAAAAGGTGATTTATTTTCTTAAAAGTGAAGAAGTAATTAATTTATATATGTGATATTTGTAAAAAGGAACAGACGAAAACTAGATATAGGAAATGGTGGCTTAACGTAGAATGATTGATTTAATTTATCATATGTATTGTATCAACAAGAATCATACGAACTTTCAAACCTTTACGTGATATGCAAGAACATAGTTGTTTTAAATTGTTTAAATGCACTAATGTGATGAATGATTGGATTTACGAAATCCGAAGGTAGGTTACCTTATATTGTTTGCATACTTCTTTCATCGTGGGGTGCTTATTCTTGTTGGATTTTGAGTCAGATCTCGTAAGTCTTCCAGATTGAATCGTCCTTTAAGTGTCTTGAGGTCAGTAGTATGTCAATCAACCTCGTTTGCCATGGGTAGTGCGTACTTGAGTTCAGCGTTTTATCTGATTAATCTTGGGCGGGTTTCGTTTACTTCATGTCATGGTTAGGGATTCATCATCCCTAGGTTGTGCTTGAGTACCCTTGGTGGTGGCATAGTTCCACATGTTGTTTTAGAGAAGTGGCTTGCATTGAGGGCCGACACACAAAGTGGTGCCAGGAGATCTCAATGTAAGTTGATTAATTAAGTGAAAACTTAAACCAATTAATTAGTATAGGTGGTACTATCATCTAAAAAGATTAATTTTTCCTCGCTCATGGACGCAAGTGCTTGTATAGACTTGGGATGAGACGAGAAGGCCTGGAATGGCAAGATCGTTATCTTGTCCCTTCGAAAGATAACTGATTCCGCTTTGGTTAGCATGTGGGGCCGGGAGTCGTTAGAGGTTACCAGGATATCCCGAGATGGGGGCCGGGACTTAGGAAGACTTGCCAGGATATCCCATGCGGCATTGTGATGACACTTCTCTTAAGACAACATTATGTTTGTAATCGTGGTGTGTTCATGTATTTAGAATCTGGAAGCATTGTTACCTTTATGTCATGTGTTGTCATGTTCCTATCATTTTCTAGTTGAGTCATGTTGCCTATGTCTAGAGGTTGTTGGTCTTGATCTGAAACCCTTGTTACTATCTCTTAGCACGGGGGGTGAGCCTTCGGGTATCTCATGGTTGGGTGGAACGTGCACCATACTCCGTTGTGTTGGCATTATCTTTGGTGGGCGAGACTTTCATGTTGGAGAGCTCGTGGGATTCCAGTTGCTACCTTGGTTTCATTTATGCTAGTGCTTTGCATTTTGTTTACCCTTCATTTTATCGAGGTGGAAATTGTAATAAACAATTATGTCATTGATTCACCTCATTCTGGGAATGAGAGATGTAAATGTAATTATATAACTTTTGTCTTGGAACCAAGAAGGATCTCATGGTCTAAATGGAAATCTCATGTATGGAATGTATGTGCTTAAATTAGATTAAGTGAATGTTGTTATATTTCATTTCCTGCTTGTTGTTTTTAATTTGTGAATTAAATTAATCTTTGTCTCACGACCCTAGGGGATTGTTGGCTTTGTGTTGTTATCATTCTTGTAATTGGAATTTTAAACAAAAAAAAAAATTGTAGTGAAATTGGTTGCAGTTTGCAACTTCCCCTAGGGTTGCGTGGCGGGGCATTACACATGGTATCAGAGCCCAGGTTTAAACACTGGATACTCTGGGATTATGTTGAGCCCATTAAGCTTTTAGGTGTGTGGATTTTATTTGTGTGTTGTGCTTAATGCCTTTTTTTGTCTGTATAGGATAATGCCTCCCAGGCGTGGAAGAGGAGGGGGTCGTAGACGTGGCCGTTTAGGCGGTCGCATTGAGGAACAGCAAGACCCACCTCCACATGTTCCCCTTGTTTCTGACCATGAGGAGCAACATGCTTCTCAAAATATTCAGGGAGATGGTAATCAGAATCCGGATCCACCCAAGATCGAAGACGCTCAGTTGCGTCAGTTGTTATAGGAGACCCTTGCCCGCCTTGGGCCTAGGCAGGAGGTGGAGCCAGTGGTGGTTAGAGAGAGAGAGGTACCAGTTCACTCTGATTCAGAGGTAGCAGCCGATATGAGGGATTTTCTTAGAGCACGACCACTCACTTTCGATGGATCAGGCAGTGGTTTGGAGGCAGAGACATGGCTCATTGACTTGACTAGGTGCTTTTCTATGCACCCATATGGGAGCAACACTCGAGCTAGGTGCGCTATCATGCATCTGAGGGGATTTTCCTCCACTTGGTGGAGATTAGAGGAGCAGAAGCTCCATCTGGACATTGGTACAGTTTCTTGGGAGTTGTTCCTAGAGCGGTTTCGGGCTAGATTCCTTTCCGAGCATTGGAGGCAGCGTCAAGGGGATGAGTTCCACACCCTTCGACAGATGACTATGTCAGTAGAGATGTATGAGCATTGTTTCTACGAGCTCAAACAGTATGCAAGCATAGGTGATGATGAGGGCATGTTGGTACAACATTTTCTCAGGGGCTTAAATGCCCGTATCAGTGGTGGAGTGTTGGTTTTCGAACCCAGGACCATGGAGGTAGCGGTCGATAAGGCCAGGCTCATTGAGGAGAACCTGGCGATGGCCTTAGGTGGTCATGTAGGAGTGCAGGTGGGCAGTGGTTCAGTAGTTGGGACTAGTGCTCGAGGGGGTCAGCCTCAGGGAGGTGCACCTTCTAGAGTTCAGCAGGGTTCCCAGGGGAAACGGAAGGGTTTCCAGCAGAGGCAGGGGGACAGGAATTGGAGGCGCATGAGACGCTTCAACTCTGAGCAGCTAGCGCAGAGTTCTCATTCTTCTTTCAGGGGTAGTGCGCAGTAGTCTAGTGCACCACCTGCAGGCAGGGGCTTTGGTAGAGGCACTGGATGTTTTGCATGTGGCCAACAGGGTCACATAGCGAGGATGTGTCCCAATAAGGGTGCATCGGGGTATTCTCAAGGACCAGCAGCGTCAGAGCCGACTGTAGGAGATGCAGGCCATGGGCATCGAGTATTCGTAGCGGTTGACAACCGCCAGGCAGAGCACCAGGGTACAGTTGTTGAGGCCTATGGTATGTTGGGGGGTAACCCAGTTTCTATTTTATTTGATTCTGGAGCATCCGATTCCTTTGTTTCTTCATCGGTCGTGGCGCGATGTAGACTGGATGCGGTAAAGCAAGTCGATAGGTGGCAGGTGGAGTTAGCTTCGGGTGCAAAATTCGCATCCCTTTCCCTTGTGCCGGAGTGTAGGTTAGAGGTTGGACCTCTCCAGACTACCTTGGACCTTCGTGTTATTCCATTGGGTTCTTATGACGTTGTCATAGGAATGGATTGGCTAGAGGCTCATAGTGCAGTCATTGATTGTCGACGTAAGTCAATTAGATGCATTGGGAAATTTGGTAGAGAGATAGAGGTAGTGGGGGTTTAGAGGCCGATCTCCTTGAGGATCATCTCAGCTATGCAGTTGAGAAGGTGTTTGCGGCAGGGTTGCCAATTGTTCGCTATTACCGTGGATGATTTGGGTCTAGGAGGTGGAGAAGAGAAGGTTTCTCTTGATAGTCACCCCATCCTTTAGGAATTTTCCGATGTCTTTCCAGACGAGATTCTAGGGATGCCCCCTCAGAGGGACATTGACTTCAAGATAGACTTGGTACCTAGATCAGAACCCATTTCTCGAGCTCCCTATCGCATGACTACCCAGGAGCTGAAAGAGCTTCGGTTGCAGCTTGAGGAATTGCTAGAGAAGGGTTTTATTCGCCCTAATGTTTCTCCTTGGGGAGCACCTGTCATCTTCATAAAGAAGAAGGACGGTTCACTTCGGTTATGCATTGATTACCGGCAGTTGAACAAAGTGACCATCAGAAATCGGTATCCTCTTCCTAGGATTGACGATCTATTCGATCAGATCAAGGGTGCTACCATCTTTTCGAAGATTGATCTCAAGTCAGGATATCATCAACTTCGAATTTTTGAGTCAGATATTCATAAGACCGCGTTCCGAACGTGGTATGGTCACTATGAGTTCACGGTTGTGCCATTTGGTTTGACGAATGCACCCTCAGTGTTCATGAGTCTTATGAATGGGGTATTTCACACATACCTAGACAGGTTTGTTCTTGTGTTCCTAGATGATATTTTGGTATATTCTAGGACAATGGAGGAACATGAGGAGCACTTGTGACAGGTATTGCAGTGTTTGCGAGATAATCAGCTGTATGCTAACTTGTCAAAGTGTGAATTCTTTAGGACTGAGGTCCAATACCTTGGTCATGTGATCTCTAGAGAGGGTATTTCAGTGGATCCTGCAAAGATCCAAGCGATCTTAGATTGGCCTGCGCCCACGAATGTGGACGAGATACGTAGCTTCATGGGGCTAGCGGGTTATTACAGGCACTTTGTGCAGGACTTTTCGAGGCTAGGGCACCCTATCACCTCACTTCAGAGGAAAGGAAAGAGGTTTAGGTGGTCTGAGAAGTGTGAGACCGCCTTTCAGTGTCTTAAAGGGAAGTTGACCAACGCACCTATACATGCGATACCGAATCCTATTGGGGACTTTGTTGTTTGTACGGATGCGTCCTTGGAGGGGTTAGGTGCAGTATTGATACAAGAGGGTCGCGTCATTGCATACGAGTCACGGAAGCTCAAGGATCATGAGCTAAATTATCCTACCCACGATCTTGAGTTGGCAGCAGTGGTTCATGCATTGATGAGATGGAGGCACTTTCTTCTTGGGCATAGGTTTGAGTTGCATAGTGATCATAGGAGCCTTCAGTATATCTTCACGCAGCCTAACCTTAATGCTAGGCAAAGGCGATGGATGGAGTTTCTCTGTGAATATGACTTCGAGGTGAAGTATATCCAAGGGAAGGAGAATGTGGTTGCAGATGCCCTCAGTAGGCGAAGGCATGAGATATCTGAGTTGACTCTTATTGTTGATTTGCGGAGTCGGATTCTCTCTGCCCTCCCGGCTGACAGTTGGTATCAGGATGTTAGATCGGTAATAGAGGCGGGAAGACCTCTTGAGGGAAGATATTCAGGATACTCTCTAGATGCTGACGAGATATTGAGACACATGGGACGCATATACATTCCCCCATCTTGTGAGCTTCGCGCTTTGGTCATGACTGAAGCACATCATGCACCTTATTCAGCCCATCCAGGGGTGAAGAAGATGTATGCAGATTTGCGTCAGTTATATTTTTGGCCAGGGATGAAGTGAGATATTGCGGATTTTGTGTCGAGATGTCTTGAGTGTCAGTGGGTAAAGGCCGAACACCAGCATCCAGCAGGGCTTTTGCAGTCACATTTAGTGCCAGAATGGAAATGGGATATAATATCATTGGATTTCATTGTTGGTTTACCCAACTCTTCGAGACGACATGATGCAATTATGGTGACAGTGGATAGGTTGACGAAGGTAGCACACTTCTCACCTATGCATTCTTCCTACACCGTATCATCCGTAGCTAGAGTGTTCATGGAGGATATAGTGAGGTTGCATGGTATTCCACGTCGGATTATCTCTGACAGGGATCCGGTGTTCACCTCAGCTCTATGGACATCATTACAGCATGCGATGGGAACACAGTTGAACTTCAGTTCAGCTTACCACCCAGAGACAGATGGACAGACTGAGAGGGTCAATCAGATCCTCGAAGACATGTTGCGTATGTATGTGATGGACCAACAGACGCAATGGGAAGACTATCTCTATTTGGTAGAGTTTGCCTATAATAATGGCTTTCAGAGTTCTATCGGTATGGCTCCATTCCAGGCATTGTATGGGCGACCATGTCGCACTCCCTTGAGCTGGGATCGGCTAGAGGACAGAGTAACTTTGGGCCCTGAGATGTTGCATGATATGGAGCAGCAGGTGGATAGGATTAGAGAGCACTTGGTGGCAGCTCAGGATAGGCAGATGAAGTATGCAGATGCGCATAGAGTGGATCGTCAGTTTTCCATAGGCGATAGAGTCTTCTTGCGTGTGCGCCCACGAAAGAGTCCAATCCGTTATGGAAAGGGCTCTAAGTTGGCACCTCGCTTTGTTGGACCCTTCGAGATCCTCGAGAAGATTGGTCCTGTCGCTTACCGTCTTGCTTTACCACCCAGTCTCTCGCGTGTGCACGACGTATTTCATGTATCAGTTCTTCGGCCGTACCATCCAGACATTTCTCATGTCCTTGATTGGAATGCTTTGCAGGTAGAGGACAGGCAGCTGGCTTTGGAGCCCGTGGCCGTGGTCGAGCACAGAACGCTCGCTCTTCGAGGGCGAGATATTGATCAGGTTAGGATCCAGTGGGATCCTAGGGATGACTCATCATCCACTTGGGAGGATGCAGCTAGGATGAGGGAACTTTATCCCTATTTGTTCGCAGGCTTCCAGGAGTAAGCCTGACCCTAGGGGGGAGGATGTAACACCCCTCCATTTTGTTCTTTGATCGAATAGTGTTCGTTATGTATAATTTTGCCTTGTTAGCACGCAGGTTATAAACATGGTTACTTTTGATCACTAATTATTAAGCGATGTAAACATTATGTTTTGATGTGATGGTACTTTTATCAGATGATGTTATTATTTCATGTTGTGGATTAAATTATCTTGTATGTGAATCATTGATGCTTTATGTTCTAATTTTGCAATTAATGATTAGAGGCGTCAGTTAGCGATATTGTATTGGTGAAGGGGATGGGATCACATCACTTGCACGCGAGTGCCCTGTGATTCCGCGATTTCCTCTTCACGGTGTGTTTTGATGTTTATATATATATATGTATGCATGTTCGACACTCGGGTTGTGTGCAGGATGCAGGTACAGGACATTGACTCCACCTGATTTCACAGGTCTGAGCATGTCCCTTGTTCAACGGAAATGATTGGGAGATAGTAGCTTGGGTTTCTATGTCGGGACATCACCCTAGCCATAGTGGGTCGTCGGGTTGTCAGTTGGGATAAGCTATTTGTTGTGTCACCTTGTCTCTCCTTGCATGCATGATTTAAATTTCCTAGTGAAATGGTGTTGCTTTATTTAATTTTATTGCCAAAAAAATTCATATTAGAGTGCTCATTGATTTATTAGTTGATTTAATGCAATTGATGAATAATCTAACCGTGAATTAGATTTATTGTGGAGTAAGTAAATTAGTCCAATTGTGTTAGCATTATTAAATAAGGAGACAAAAAAATATATATATATATATACATTAGAAGTTGTATTGCTTTCCTCATGTAGGAAAATAAAATTAAAAAAAAAAAAATGATTTATTTTAAATATAATGGTTGGATTCAATTTTGTGAAATAAAATGAATTTAGTTAGCATGGTGGGGTAAATGGAATTTGAATATAAATGAGTAATATGCATTTGAAAAGGAAAATGAAGTTTTATTAATTTCAAAAAAAATGAAATATCCAAAAATATCCCAATTTGCAATAACTTTTGGTGGGTGGCTAAATTAGGGGTTTGACATTTTTTTTTGGAGGCCATAAGGAAAATGCATTCTTTTTTTTGAATTATCTTGTTTTTAGAATTGGGTAATTTGAGAGAGAGAGCAAGAGGAAACTTGAAGAAATCTTGGAGAAAAAAAAAAATTTGTGGAAGAGGATTTGGAAAAGCTTGGTGGAGGAGAAGATTTGAAAGAGCACAATCTCCATTGAAGGACTCTTCAAAGACTTGGAGAAAACAAAAGGTTCCTCATTTTCTTTTCTATATGCAAATTTTATTTCAAAAAAAATCTTGTTTGGAAATGGCTCAAGTGTAGTTTTGGATAATTCAAACTTTAGATTTTAAACCATGATTGGAATCCCATTCAAACTTGAAAATGAAGAGTTTGCAAAAAAAAATTTAGAAAACAATATAAACCAGAAATTATGCTCCAACCCTCAATGAGAAATTTGAAACATATTTGAAATTTCAAATGGGATTATGAAAACTTGGGTTGTTTAAAAATTCTCATCTTAAATTGGGTGAAATTTGGGTATTTTGTGTTAAATTCTGAAATTGCAATGGAAATTTTTTTATATACCCAAACTGTGAGTTTGCCCAATCTGGGTATTGAAAAAATTAATTTTTACAGTCATTGTTTTGACTGTGTGTATATATATTTTTATATATGCATATATATGTATGATATAGTATATATATATACATATATATGTATATATTGCATATATATTGTCAAATTTTTTATAAAATTCGTTTTGGTATATTGAAACGTTTTTTTTTTTGGTCTGTGTTTTTTCCAAAAAATAAAACCGAAGTTTTTAATTCTTTCGCCGATGTTTTGTTAGGGTGAAACTCATCACGGGCCGACGCCACCGGGCCGCCGCCCCATGAGCGGCGCCAAGAAGGCGCCGCCTCGGGCGGCGCCCTCACCATGGCAGCCTGGGACTCTGAAGATGGAGACCTCCTCCCTCGCTCTGGCCATGGGTCAAGTAAAACTTTACTTTGTTTTATTTATTTTTATTATTTATTATTTTATATATTATAATATATATATTATATTATATATATATTATAATATATGTTATTATATATATATTATAATATTTTCATAATAGTTTAAATGTTTTTGTTTTTTATGAATTTAGGATATAATTTATATATATATATATACTAATATATATATATATATGTGTGTATAGTTTTTTTTTATAATAAAGGGTGAAGTAATTATTAGTGGGAATTAAATATTAATTGTATATATATTTTAAAAGATATATATCTATAATTAGATAAGGGTGTGTATAGTTAAAAGGTGATTTATTTTCTTAAAAGTGAAGAAGTAATTAATTTATATATGTGATATTTGTAAAAAGGAACAGACGAAAACTAGATATAGGAAATGGTGGCTTAACGTAGAATGATTGATTTAATTTATCATATGTATTGTATCAACAAGAATCATACGAACTTTCAAACCTTTACGTGATATGCAAGAACATAGTTGTTTTAAATTGTTTAAATGCACTAATGTGATGAATGATTGGATTTACGAAATCCGAAGGTAGGTTACCTTATATTGTTTGCATACTTCTTTCATCGTGGGGTGCTTATTCTTGTTGGATTTTGAGTCAGATCTCGTAAGTCTTCCAGATTGAATCATCCTTTATGTGTCTTGAGGTCAGTAGTATGTCAATCAACCTCGTTTGCCATGGGTAGTGCGTACTTGAGTTCAGCGTTTTATCTGATTAATCTTGGGCGGGTTTCGTTTACTTCATGTCATGGTTAGGGATTCATCATCCCTAGGTTGTGCTTGAGTACCCTTGGTGGTGGCATAGTTCCACATGTTGTTTTAGAGAAGTGGCTTGCATTGAGGGCCGACACACAAAGTGGTGCCAGGAGATCTCAATGTAAGTTGATTAATTAAGTGAAAAATTAAACCAATTAATTAGTATAGGTGGTACTATCATCTAAAAAGATTAATTTTGCCTCGCTCATGGACGCAAGTGCTTGTATAGACTTGGGATGAGACGAGAAGGCCTGGAATGGCAAGATCGTTATCTTGTCCCTTCGAAAGATAACTGATTCCGCTTTGGTTAGTATGTGGGGCCGGGAATCGTTAGAGGTTACCAGGATATCCCGAGATGGGGGCCGGGACCTATGAAGACTTGCCAGGATATCCCATGCGGCATTGTGATGACACTTCTCTTAAGACAGCATTATGTTTGTAATTGTGGCGTGTTCATGTATTTAGAATCTGGAAGCATTGTTACCTTTATGTCATGTGTTGTCATGTTCCTATCATTTTCTAGTTGAGTCATGTTGCCTATGTCTAGAGGTTGTTGGTCTTGATCTGAAACCCTTGTTACTATCTCTTAGCACGGGGGGTGAGCCTTCGGGTATCTCATGGTTGGGTGGAACGTGCACCATACTCCGTTGTGTTGGCATTATCTTTGGTGGGCGAGACTTTCATGTTGGAGAGCTCGTGGGATTCCAGTTGCTACCTTGGTTTCATTTATGCTAGTGCTTTGCATTTTGTTTACCCCTCATTTTATCGAGGTGGAAATTGTAATAAACAATTATGTCATTGATTCACCTCATTCTGGGAATGAGAGATGTAAATGTAATTATATAACTTTTGTCTTGGAACCAAGAAGGATCTCATGGTCTAAATGGAAATCTCATGTATGCAATGTATGTGCTTAAATTAGATTAAGTGAATGTTGTTATATTTCATTTCCTGTTTGTTGTTTTTAATTTGTGAATTAAATTAATCTTTGTCTCGCGACCCTAGGGGATTGTTGGCTTTGTGTTGTTATCATTCTTGTAATTGGAATTTAAAAATAAAAAAATAAAAAAAATTGTAGTGAAATTGGTTGCAGTTTGCAACTTCCCCTAGGGTTGCATGGCGGGGCATTACAGAACTCCTTTTTGGGCGCTATACTAAACTCCTTTCTGGGCTAAATAGTTCTCCCTAATCAGATGTCAGGCCATGCTTTCCCAGGGGGTGAAAAAGGATGGCCCAATGGAGAATACTTTATTGAACTCATTAATTCTTGAGTTTCACTTCATGATAGACCTAGTGCTTATGCCACTGCCAGGGTACGCCCACCGCCCTGCGCTTCACTACCGAGGGGGTGGGAGGTGGGTGGGAGGTGGGTGGGTCTTCTGGGTAGGGGGGAATCAGTTGGGGAGGGAATCATAGTGGTTCTCTAGTAGTTGGTAGATTATTGTTGATACGCTTCAGGTTGGTGGTAGAGCCTAGGTGGTGGGGTCTTGGGTGGGAGGATATAGTTACGTAACATGGGTGGATTAGCAACTTTCATTCCTGACTATCCTAAGAATGGGCTTGTTTTACAGTCATATGGGATGGAATTTTTCCAAATTCCTAGATTGGTAAAAAGTCATTGGCTTGTTTGACAGTCATGCCCGCTAGGATTTTGATCAAGAAAGTATGGTCCCAAAGGGAAAAATGAATGAGTAACAATAATCTACCGACTGAAGGGGGGGCAGTCATGTCCGCTAGAATTTTGATCAAGAAAGAGAGGGTCCCAAAGTGTGGAGACCTATGGGTAGGTTTGACAATCATATGTGGAGAACTAAATTGGAAAGTTTGATATGGTCCCAAAGCTAAAAATGACTGGACTTGTTTTACAGTCATATGCGGAGGAAAAAAATGGGAATTCCGATATGGTCCCAAAGGGAAAAATTCATGAGTAACAATAATCAACGAGGCTTCACCACCACCCTACACTTCACTACCGGGGGGGGGGGGGGAGGCCCCCCCTTTAGGGAGGTAGATTATTGTTGATACTCCTTAGGGTGGGCGAAGCCTGGGCGGTGGGGTTTGTCACCAAGTATCTCTATAGTAAAATCTCTCATGAGTTTTTATTGTCCATACATGTGGATTAGCATGGAGTGGTAGATAAGTGTTTCTTTTAGGAAAGACTATTTTCCTTGATATATATTCCTTTTCCCTTTTTTGGGAGCATCACATAAACTAAATTTTGAAATTAAATTGACTATCTTATATATGAATTTGGAAAGGGCAATAGAAATGATTATGTCCCTTGCATGTCACCTTAGCAACTCCACAGTAGTACTAAAGCATATTAAGCATTTCATATGATTATTTTTATAGAAATGGATGTAATATTTGTTATATATAGATATATATATATATATATATACAATTTCCTATAAATATCATAAAACTATTTTCTAGTTTTATGTCTTACGTTAATTTTAGCTCACTATAATAAGATTTATTTCAGATTTTTTTTTAATTTCTTTTGTAGCTTAAGGCTATACAAATTAAATTAATGATAAAGTGTCACATCCTAAAATTTGGAGGGTATATTATGGTTTGATTATATTTATCAAATTGAAATAGAATTTCATTACGGTGGGGGGTGATGTAGGGGATGGCAGGGGAAGGGTTGTCTCTTGATTGGTTTTTTTTACTAATTTGAAGAGATAATCATGTGTGTTGAATAAGTTCATCCTTTTATTATTGTATTGAGTATATGAAACTATAAATCTTGGAAATATGCTATCTTAAAAGAATTTCAAGTGGCTTCATCTCTTGCTTCATGTGTATGGACTTATTCCTATTTACCAAGTTCTTATTGGAAAAATGACATTTAAAATTGCAAGAATGATAATGTCATAGAATTAATTGGTTATTGTGTCGATATCAACACCATCAAGACTAACTTGCACATTACATGCCCTTGTGAACTTTGGACCATAATCTAGGCGATGCATGGAGACTTGAATCAACCTCCATTCCCAAAAGATTTGGCTATAGATTGTCTTGTACCCTTTAATGAGTTTATACCATATGTTTATGGTATATATAATTTTCTTGATGAATGGGAAGAGATTAAACGCCATGATAATATAGGAAATTTTCTTGATGCTCCTCCTAGAAGGAATTCATTGAAATCTTCAACTTCTCTCACTCCCATTACAAATTTAGATGTTTCATCTTTTTTATCTCTAGCTTAGCATCTTGAGGTTGAGGATTTATCTATTTTATCATTTATAAACACATTTCACGTGGACACATCACCTAGGGATGAGAAATGTAGTTAGATGATGGGCATAAGACCTCATATTCATCTTCTCCTACTTAGAATATAATGTTGCTTTTGAAGAGGCTTCTAGTGATTCAATATAGTAGGATGACATTCATTATCTTCTAGAATAGTTTATTAAGATGAGCGCTTGATAGATCTTTCTAGTTTATTTTGTGAGTATCTTCTTTTAGACATTTAGGATACTATTAAGAACTTGATATGTCTCTTTGATAATATTTCCATCATAGTTGTCATCTCATCTTCATCTTTTTTCTCATTATACATTATCTTCCATATGGTTTTATATGGTCACTTTCTTCAATTAGGCCTAGGACTCCTAATTTTTTTGTGACTCTTTTAGGCACAAGCATGTAAATAATTGAGTATTTTCTAGAGACTATCATCCTATTTTTACCCTTTATTCACCTTTGGATTGGAAATTCATCAAGCTTGCACCACATGGTTTCATTCTTTAGAAGAAATATGTAGTGTTTGATGTAGAGGGACCTACATCAACACTTGTTATGAGACCACCAATGTTTACATTCTCTCTTTGATATGTGGAGTGATTAATATTGTTGGGGCTATTATTTCAGGGGAACTATGTGGTCCTTTGATCTTTCCCTTCCTTTCTTAGGGGGCTTATTCTCTATAGGGGACTCTTATGTACATGGTTACCTCATTAGGCAACACATTGTTGGGAGGTCCATCTTTGATCACCCACCTAATCTATGCTTAAGTGGGAGTGTTGTTGTAGGCTTTTATTTTATTTTATTAGTTTGGTAAAGGTATTTTCCTACACCCACTTTAGCTTTCTTAAGTAATCTCATTTTGGCTAATAATGTTGAGTGGAGTGAGTAACTTGTCTCTTCATATTCCAACCTTAAACCTCCTTCATATTTCCTATAAATTTACTCACCTATATTGTATTTTTATTTTTCTATTCCATCAATTCTTCCTCTTGCATTGGATTTGGTTTTTTTAATCAATGGGAAATAACATCGTAGAGAGAGAGAGGGAGGGAGGTAGGGAGAAGTGGAAGAGAGTAGAGAGAGAGATGGACATGTAGAGAGCTAGTTCTTGAGCTCAAGGGAGAGAGAATAAGATAAAGGGATGGAGATAGTGAGAGAGAGAGGTTTAGAGATAAGAGATGAAAATGAGAGAGAGAGAGAGAGATGGGGAGGGAGGGAGAGGTAGGGAGACTGAGTTGAGAGAGAGAGGGAGGGAGGGAGAAGTGAGAGAGAGAGAGAGATGAATATGTAGAGAGCTAGTTCTCGAGCTCAAGGGAGAGAGAATAAGACAAAGGGATGGAGATAGTGAGAGAGAGAGAGAGAGGTTTAGAGCATAAGAGATGAAAATGAGCGAGTTTGTGAGAGAAAGATGATACAACTTGCTGATTACTAAAATTTGACCCCCTAATACTGAAATTTGATATGCTGACTACTAAAATTTGACTAATTTTGAAAAATTATAAGATCTTCCAAAAACTAGAATTTGTATTATAACTCCAAGGGATCCAAAACCACTCTCGAACATCCTAAAACTATACACATGAAATATAACTTAAAGTATAAGAAACTAAATATCCATATGTAAATATCAACTTATACTTAAATGTTTATTTCATGTATATAGTTTCCCTAGTAGAGAAAAAGAAAGAGAAAGACAAAAAAATGAAAGAGCTCACAAAAATGCATTCCAAAAAGTCATGCACTTCATTTGGAATGCACCAAATTGCCTATATTGGGAAATACCAATCCAAACAGTTGGATTTTTCCTTGGGATCCAACCCAAAGGGTTGGATGACCATTTGATGCCAAGGACACGATTTTCTGAAAGGGTAACAAAATTTTACATATTTTTGGCTATGCTACCTATCAAGTTTACATGTATTTCAATGCAATTTTATAAAAAATCGTGATGACATTAGGCTTTCTCTTACCTATATAACCATATAATTTTTTTAACATTTTGATTATGTTAAGGTTTTCATCCATAATTTCTCTTGTTAGTGCCTCCATTTTTTGTCAAAAACCAACATGTGCTAGTTTTAGTATAGATTTTTTCTCGTTCATCAAATTTTGAAACAAATTACATTTTTATAAACTAGATTCCATTCTACACATAATGAATTTTTTTATTTCCGATTAGTTTTTAAAAAAAAATAGGGGAGAGCACACTCAAATTTCAGCTTTTCAAGATGTGTCTACTTCAAAAATTCATAAAATATTATATATTCATTAAAAAGTTAGTTGAAAGAACTGGGATAAACTACATGGTGTTAGCTAATTTCTCACTGTTTGGATATTTTTGAATTCTAAAAAAAAAGTTAACAAAAAAGGGAGGCCACAATAGACACTATGCTATTTTTTTATTAAAACAGGAGCACTTTTGGTGGCCCCACTTTTTGAAGCCCTTAATCTTCATTATTTTTTAAAAAATTAGTAGCTTAAAAAGTAGACTTAGAGTAGTTCAACTCTTGTTCTTGTTGCATCTTCAAATTTTGAGCGTAACTATTTTCATTTTCTCGTGAACATCAGATTTTACTAATTTTAAAAAAAAGTGGTATCTTAAGAGCCATTTTTGTGTCACAACTTGGTGAACTTACCCATGCCTCTAATGGGAACAACTATCTTAGAGGCAATTATTTTCCCTGACACTCTTCAATCTATCTATTGACTAACTTATGAGGCAATAGTTTTGTTGCTCACATTATGTACAGTTTTTATGAGATATTCAAGGCTCTAGATCATTTTTTTTTGGAATATGGGTTATGTACATGATTTATTTCCTTGTCAAACTTTCAGGGTTAGTTTAATATATTCCCATGTTCCAATTCTATTGTAATCTTGACTAATTTATTTTTTGTGTTTGTATTCAAGTTTCAACTTGAAAATCAATTTTATATGTTTTTATCATGTTCATTTGTAATCAAATAATTCATCCATGATGTAGAGTCATTTTATCTCATATGAAGATATTTTTAAAATCAATTTAGTTTGTTATGTCATGATATGATGTTATATCCAAGTTAAATGATATTATTAAATCCATCATAAAGTGTTTAATTCTTAGGGATGGTGTAGGTGTTTGTTAAGTATTGCTTCCTCAAATGGCCTTGTCTTATCTCTTGGTGTTGCAAGTTTCTTCTAGGTGTCACTCTCTCCCACCCTTATGATATTTAAAACCTTTGTCATGTTTTGGTCTTAATTTTCACATGATGCCTCTAGTGATTTAATTATTTGTTTGGTTTTTGAATTGCATATCCTCCCTATTTTAGATTCATCATGTGCATAGTTAGCAAGTGACATCATCTTAGGGGCTTACTATTATGCAATTAGTTTGAAGTTTGTATGAATGTGATATGTGGTGAGTTAGAATGAATAAAAAATCACTTAGGGGTCACATTCAACTTGTCTTTTGATCTTCATTGGTTGTTCCAAATCCAATGTGGTTTTATATTTTATATTTATCTTATTTTAAATATATATTTTGTAACACCTCTCTAACCCCAGCCTAGGTATGATAGTATGTTAAATGTTATCATAATGAGATTAGGCATTGATGATTAAGGAAAGGTTATCATGATTAGTTATTATGCTATAATACATGCTTACATGTTTATAAATTGTTATCATTGCTTTTGTATGATTATGGACATGAAAGGGATGATGTCATAATACTCATATCCGAGAGGCTTATGGTATCATGACCCTCTTCCTGATGATTGATGTTGCTTTGAATATACGATATATGTTATATGCACATGTACTTTGACGTGTAATTGGACTGATGCAAGTATTAAGTATTTACTCTTCCTGGATCCACAGGCCTAAGCGTACTCATATTCCCCGATGGTGGTTACTAGAGGTAGTCACAGGACAAATGTCCCCTTCCCTAGCCCACTATACCCTGTCAGTGTAGTGTTTCCATGTTGATGTCTTACCATTTGATTACCTAACGATAATGTCCAAAGCACCTTTCAGTCATGTGTGGTTTACCAGTATGTTTTGTTAAGAAATTTTGTCATGGTTTCCGTTAATCTTTTTATGTGGCTATATATTTTGGTTGTCGATGTTATGATATGGTATTTTATAGTGTTTTATTGATTAGAGATTGGAATAGTTATATTCATGAGGTTTTAAATATGTTGTTTTAAGTGTTTTTCATTGATCATTCAAGGGAATGATATATTTTATTTAGTAATTTTTAAATGATTTTTATTAATCCTTTTTGTGAACTCTTATAGTCTTATTTAAATCTTATTTTGTGTGTATTTTAATATTGGATTTAAATTATTATTTTTATGTGCAATAAAGAATGTTGTATAGTTAGTGATTTTAATTAATTGCTTTGGAGAGATTTATTAGTTTATGTAATTAAATGTTTTATTTTATTTGTTGTGTCGAGGAGTTTAGTTTAAATATATATATATTTGATTTGTTTTGTTAGAATTATCTTTTGGGAGGAGAAGAAAATTGTTGTTTTGGATGGAGAAGGAACCCACAATTTGGACAGCAGAACTGGGAAGATTTGTGGAAGCTATTCTAAGAAGAAATTTGTGGGTATTGGATTGTTGAATTTAGTGCACGCCAATTCTTCCTTGTTGTCCAATTTTAGAACCTAGTTGTGTCTTCTACATTGAGCATTCTTCCATTTCTGTTTTGGGGAAAAATTGAGGTATTCTTCCTTGTTTTTTCTTCAATCTTGTATGACTGATGATCTGTGCATTCTCTTATGTTACATTTATGCCTTAAATCTCATTTTAGATCTGAGTTACTTTTATTTTGTTAAAATTTGGAGGAACTCCTCTATTTTATTTTTGTGATTGCTTGGGGTTTGGATAATGGTTGTTTTGAATTATATTTTCTGCTCTGTAGTATTTTGTATGGCTGATTTTTGTGCATTTCCAGCAAATCTGAAATGGGTCGATGGGAAAATCTGATTTCTGGGCTCTTTCATATTCTTTCTCTTTTGCCCAATTTGTTAAAAAATATTTTTATTTGCTTCTCTTTATCCACTTGTTAAAAATGAAAAATAAAGGCGGATTCCATGTAGAAATGCCCAAATCTCAAATGGGTCTTTGGCAGATTTGAATTTTGGACACTTGCATTTTTGGTCAAATTTGTGCCTACTTGTTAAAAAACGTTTTTTCTTTGTTTCTCTTTAACCGCCTATTAAAAATGAAAAATAAAATTTGATTCCCTGTAGAAATTCCCATATCTCAACTGGGTCTTTGTTCAATTTTTAATCCGTGCACTTTCATTTTTCCATATTTTTGCCCAATTTGGCTAAAAATGACGTTTTTCAAAACACCTCATTTTTCAGTTCTAAACTCAAAAATTGAAGGTGGATTCCCTCTAGAAACATCAAAATCTGAACTGGATCAAACTTAGATTTTTAATGTGGGCACTTTGAATTTTTATAAAATTTCTATGCCTCTTTCTCATTCGTTTGAATAGCAACTGGAACCATGTTTTGTGCCACCGTCAATTGGTAGTTTTTAATTGTTTTAAAAGTGGTTCTATAGGATGTTTTAATGAGGTCAATACTGATTATAAGATTGGTTTCTTTTTATGAAGATAATGGTGAATGTTTGAATGGTATTTGATCTACTTGATGGTGTATGTGATCTACTATTTAAATGATTTAACAACAATGTTGCTTGGCTTTTTTAAAAAGGATTTAAAGATGGATTTTAGTGGTTCTTTTCATTGTTTCATATTGCTATGAGTCCTCGTGCATGGCTTTGAGTGCTTGTAAAGGCTAAGGATGCACTCGAGAAGGCATATCTGCCTGCGAGGCATTGAGTTATCCGTCTGTGGGGCATTGATGTGGGCATGATTGAGTCTCCTTGTCTATATGAGAGGTGTACTTGATTTTGTATGGTGTCATCCCTTCGTGCACACACAATGACACTCCATCTAATCAACACTCGTGTATCTCATACCTTAGTAGTCATGAGTAGTACCCGACATGTTATTGTATGAGCACCTCCATGTTGTGGCATTGGCCTTATGCATTGTATTTCATGTTTGTTCTGTGTCTGATGTGAGTGTTGGCCATATGTTACCCTTGTCTTGTTATTTCTTCTTGGGCCTTGGTACTACCTCCAAGCATGGTGGGGTGGTCTCTTTTGAGTCCACATGGTAGGGAGGCATTGCCACTGCCATTGGGGACCAATGTACAGGTTATTGGAGTACCAGTTGGAGTTGATATCTCTTGTACTTGTCTTACCTGTTGATGTATCTTATTCATGGCTATGCCATTGCACTTTTGTATATTCATTTATATGTATATTGTACTCTCTTGAGAAAGAATATGTAATCATATAAATTAATGAGAAGAATGTGATGTTTTATATTTGGCTTACGGGTTCCAGTATTGGTATCTGACTCGCTCGTATCATGATGATCATTATGGATTTTCTTTCTGAAATTCTCATGCAAAAATCAGATCTTTGGCTGTGTATTTCCTTCTTGCAATAGTTTGCAAAGGTTTTGAAGCAACGCCACTTTATGTTTTTTGCTCTGTGTTGTTGCTGCTAAGGTTTCCTGTGCAACACAGTCTGCTGTTATTGGTTTGTGTTGCTATTGCTAAGGTTTTTGGTGCAATGTAGCTTGTTGTTATTGATCTGTGTTGTTGTTGCTAAGGTTTTCGGCGCAACACAACTTCTTGTTATTGTTTTGTGTTGCTACTGCTAAAAGTTCTAACATAGATAATTTTGGAGCACCTGCACAAATAATTCTGAAGCACCGGTGCAAAGTAATTCCAGAGCACTGGCGTAGGATAACTCGGAGCACTGAAGCAAGAAGTTCTGAAGCAAAATTTCTAGAGCTCTCCTATTCGCTCCTATTCAGATTTTCTTTGGAGGTTTAATCAGTCCTCCCTCTTGGTTGCACACTCAACCATTCTTGGCCTTGTTTGTTGTTGATATATTGTATTGACAACTACTTTATCTGCAAGTTATTCTTTATGTTTTCAAAAAAAAAAAATTGTCTTGTCCTCTTTTGGCTCTTACCCTTCGGGGTTGCATAGCGGGATGTTACATTTTTGTTCCTCAACTTTGATCCTAGTTATTCTCCTTGGTTGAATGCTTATTGTATTGAATTTGTTTGACTTGGCCTCCATGTTGAATGAATTCCAAATTTTAATATATTCTCTAGTTGATAAAATATCTCATCTAAATAAGCTTTTTTGTTTTCATTTTTTTTTTTGGCTCCAATGGACTTTTGGACCTAGTAGGTTTTCATCTAATTTAATGATTTGTTGTATTTGAGGTTGTCTTAGTTTTTTCTTATTTTCAAACTCCACAAGGATATATACTTGAGTTGATAATAGATTGCATTTGGGTTGTCTTATTTTTTCCTTGTTATCAAATTCCACAAGGATATATACTTGAGTTGGTAATAGATTGCATTTGTAAGGACCTACATTTAACAAAATATTTATCTATATTATAATGACATTTGATTGTTATTATTTAATCATTTATTATGCTAGATACTTTAGCTCTTTAGAATTGATAACTAGAATAAAGTAAAATAAATATTAATTAAAACTAACTGATTATTCTAATTTATCATAAATTAGAATAGTCAAATTATTGTTGACTTGGAAGTTGTATTTTTTATTTATTAAATTAAAATTTTGATTATGAATAAATGAATTAAAAATATATATATTATTTTATTAATGCCAAGAGACATTCGACAATGATTGCAAGGGGTGAAGTGTAATGGTTTGAGCATGTTAACAAAAACTCTTATCTTTTAACTTAAATCTAATAACCATTTACATGTTAAAATATTAATATTTAATTATAAACATAACATTTTCAAAATAAGTAGTATGCAAAAATAAGATGATCCCATTTTCACTAATCACTTCTAGGGAGAATTTTTCCAATTACATAGTACCCAACTGAAAATGAGCTTTGCAAATCATCCATAAATAGCTGACCAAAATTAAATTGCTAATAAGTATTTCAAGACTTATTTATATTAACTTTTTTCACTTCACCAACATCATTGAGCCAAATGCTTATTATTGGAAAAATAGTGAGATAATACCACTTATCACACAACTAAGACAACTCTATATGGTCAATTCCCCAATCTCTTTAGACATATATACTTGGAAGTTCAAAGATGCATATTGTGGATTCCACCCTTCACACATGTAACACCATTATCAACACCCTTAAGGATAAATTACATATATAACATAATTACATGAAGCAACATGTTAATCAACATCACTCATAACACACTTTCTTCACATCCATTCATAAAAATGATTAATCTTGAAATTGAAGGATCCTAAAAAATAGCACCTATATTTTACTAAATTTTACAATAAATTAGGGTAGATGCCTACAACTTGGAGCTTCCTCCCTCGAATCTCTAGTTTATTTCCAAATTTCTTGTTTGAAGAAAGATCTTTGTCAACATAATTATGCTCAATCTTCTTTTTACTTGAGTTGGATGTAGAAGGATCTATCCTCTTGATATTGGAGTCTCTCCTCAATCAACAATAAAACTAACTTCCATCATAAAGGTTCTTGTCCAATGGCATGGCATTCAACCAAAACATGTAACATGGAAATCCATCTTCCAATTGCAAGAACAATTCTCTCATCCCAAGCTTTGAGGACAAATATTTTTAAGGGGGTGTGTTAAGACCTGCAATTTTAATTATTTATTCCTAATCAATTTCTTTTGTATTGATCTTTATTGATACAATAATTGGATGTACATTATTTGTAAGTTGTCCCTTTTGCTAAGTAGATTTATCTCACATGTATTGGAAGTAGTATTTTTCTTGGAGTTTAAATAAAGGATTTTGATTAAAAAAAATGAGTTATCTATGAACTATATTATATTGAGCATTTCTTGATGCAATTACCCCCTCAAAGAGGTTAGTGATATATTAATACAAATCTATTACTCCAATACAATTTTGGTCATATGTTTTCATTTGCAACATTTATTTTTGTGTATTTCAAATATTGTAGTAATCTTTTGTAAGAAGACTCATATCAAAAGTATTGGTGGACTAGAAAAATTAAGCTCGTGTTCAAAGATGAAAGAGTAATATTATATTGTCTTGTGTATCCCAAGATTGATAAGAAACCTCATTAGAAGATATTGAAATATAAAATGAGCCTCCTATAAAATCTTTATAATTTTTTATATCTCATATAACATAAATTACTTAAATATAAATAAATATATATATATATATATATATATATATATATATTACTTACCTACATGAATTGAGTGGGAATACATATTTTCATTCTAAATATTAAAAACTAACTCACTTTATTTCTTTGTTTTCTCTCTCCTAAATCTTTTATCTTCAACTAATGTTTTTTTAAAAATACACTTTTTAATTTAATGCATAAAAAAAAACTTTATTGTTTTGATTAGATTAAAACTGGAACCCATTACAAAACAACGATAGAGGTAGACCAGGAACTCATGAGTAGAGAGAAAACCAAAAAGGTAAACATAAACTACAACTTAAACAGTGCGACCAGTAGTAATAAAAACAAAAAGTAACCCACAAAGCCAGGACCAACACAAAACCAACAGATGCCTACAAGTCTCCCAATAACTTGAGACCAATGATCACATTCGATTCCTGCTCTAGGAATTGGAGCTTCTTTTTGAAATTCACAAGCCCCTGTTGAATGGACTAGGATCCATCGTGATGTCACGAGTTGAGGTGTCCATCTTCTTGCCCTTCTTCGTGAGACCATCATCCACACCTTCTACCAACCGCTTCCCTTGGCTCTTTCTTAACTCATCCTAAAAGACCTGAAGGGTGAGGGCAGTATTCATCATGGTTTCTTTGTTGTAGTGGGTGATAACCCTTAGGAATGATCTTCTCCTGGTTCTGGTGGATGACATCAATCTTTATTATTTATTAAAATTCTTCAAATCAATTTTTTACTTTTTTTTGAAATGTAAAGATTTTTTACATTAATTTTATTTTTCTTTCTTTATGATTTTTTAATTAAATAAACAATAAAATATAAATTGAAAAATTTAATAATATTTTTTAGATATGTTAAATATATTTTAAAGCATAATATAAATATTTTACAAATAAAGTATGTAAGAGGTGAATAAAAAATCACAATTTTTTCTCTTATGTGTTGCCTCTCCTTACCAATTAGATTGACATAACATAGGCACTCTTCTTAAGGAACTAAGCATTTAAGAATAGATATATGTAAAAACATTGTTTTCTATGCAAATTTTCTATAGCCGATAAAAATATCATCGTAAATTTTCCATTGCTATTTAAAATGAAAACGATGTTTCATCTATTTAGATGAGAAATGTGGAATAAATATGGTGTTTCTAGTAACATAGTTTCAGGTTAAATTCTTCTCATTTATGGACTGAAGAAAGAAAATGAAAATTATAGCACTTTTTTGCACAAAACCCTCCTTTGCTTGGAGAAGTCATAAGCTTTGGTTTTCATCTTCTCTATTTTCTAGATCTTAATTATCTCCCCTGCAATCTCAAATCCAAGGGACAAACCTAAAATGACTCTCCGTCTCAAAATAAGCAAAAAATCATGCTAGAGGAGAGTGTACATATCCTCTAAAGAATATAAGGGTGGAGGTTATACATAAAATATTTGTTAAAGTTGGGCATTCAGTAAAGGAGCTCACATTTTCGAACATGTTAAGGGTAGATTGAGAAGTGTTGTGGAATGGCTGGTCTATTTTTTTCTCGGGATTCCTTCCTTCCTACTATTCCTTCACATCTGAAAGGCACCATACACTGCAAGCCTAGATTTAGGTGATAGGAGCGCACAAAATCGATTGGAGCTATTTGTTTCTACATTTGATGGAGCTATGGAAGTGATTGGAGTTAATGGGGATTCATGTAAATTTGAGAGCCAAAATTTCAAAATAAAAAATGAAAATTTAGGCAGTCATTTTTGAATAAATTTGTCGTGTTCGACATTAATATACATTTGCACTGTAGCAAAAAAATTGGTGTTTTTTGGGGCCATACTTCACCTCGAGGTTGGTAACAAAGACAATATTGACAGACCATTAGTATATAGTACTATACCTATACCTAGCGATGGATGATGCATGGATGGGGTAGGCATCCATGCTCCTGTGCATTTGTGGGGTTGAATAGCTGCTGCCAAGCTTTCTAGCATTTCCTTCAAACAAAAATAAATAGTACATACTAATTAATGATGTACCTTACTTCTACCACAAAGACTCTATAATAGTTGTGTATCAATATGGCTTCATCTATGTTGACACAATATTGGTGGAAATATTAATATATTCACCAACATATTAAATTGTGATGGGAACGCCTGTGTTTCAATTCAAAGTATTTGTTGGTTCCAGGATTTACAAATCTCTTACATTTATCTCTTTTTGTGAAATATGATTTTGTTTGAATACAAGGATAATAACTTTTGGTGGTGGATAAATTTCACATTAATATGGGCTCTTTACTACCCACCTTATATTTTTTATTAAATGTAAAAGAAAATAATTATTAATGTCATTCCTTTGCATTAAAGTGGTATACAATGGGTAAATAATGGCATTCAACATCGACACACCTTTATTTAATCCAATAGTATTTGAAAAATGATTTTATTATTACACATCAAAGTTAATGACATATTGACATTAGGTTGCTAGTGTGGGTCTAAACAATTAATGGATACATTGTAACGTATTCATAATGATATTACTGTTAATGTAGTTAGTAGCTCGGCTACACCCATATAAAATGTTGATTGGGACCAATAGAGTGTGGAGGCTTCTCTGGATGTCATCCCATAGTTGGTCTTAGAGCATCTCAATAGGGATTTGACTGCTCTTCCTTCTTCTTTGGAGATTATGGAGGCGGTTTTCTCTTTTGAGGGGAACAAGGACCTTGGGCCTAATGGTTTTCCTTTTCTATTTTTTCAATTGTGTTTAGAGATTGTAGTAGAGGATGTGATCAATGCCACCAAGGAATTTTTTGGTTCCAGAAGATTACTTAGAGAATTGAATGCAACTTTCATTGTTTTGATTCCCAAGATTGTTGATGCTAATGGCTTTGGAGACCACCGTCTAATTAGCCTCTACAATTCCATCTATAAGATTTTCTCGAAGGTTCTGGCCACCAGGCTCTAAAGAATTCTCCCCAACCTAATTTCAAAACATCAAAGTGGCTTTGTTAAGGGTTGACAGATACTGGATTCTATTATTATAGTTCATGAACTTGCCCATTCTCTTAACTCTAATAATAAGTTGGGTTTTTTTTTTAAATTGGACCTTCTTAAGGCTTATGATAGGGTTAGTTGGAAGTTCTTGCTAGCCCTTTTGGCTTGATTTAGCTTTTGTCAAAAGTTTCTGCAACTTGTTGAACAACTCATTTTGTCTCCATTTACTGTTATGGTGAATGGATCTCCTTTTTTTTGGAGTTTGTGTGGTTTGAGGTAGTGAGACCCTACTTCTTTGTTGCTTTTTATTTTGATGGAAAAAGCCCTCGATCAAAATATTCAGAAGGATTTATCTACATGTTCCTTGAGGGATCTCCCCTTCTTCCAGATGTGAGCTTGTTACTCATCAACAATTTGTTTATGACAGTATCTTTATGGGTGAATCTTCTGTTCGTGAGATCAAGACTGTGAAGAGGTTGATTGTGGCTTATGAGAAGGTGTCTAGACAACATATTAATCTTCCCAAGAGTTATATTTTATTCCTCAATACCCTTGAATTTCTCCAACTGGAGCTAGCCAGGATCCTTTCCTGCAATAGGGGTGATCTACCCTCAACCTATTTGGGGCTACCCTTGTGTATTTCTAAGACTCTAGATTCCTTTTGGCTCGGTCTTCTAGATAAGTTTAGTAGAAAGCTGGTAGGTTGGAAGGGTGTGCTTCTCAGCCAGGCGAGAAAGGTGCAACTCATCTCTTCTACTCTTCAAAATCTTCCCATGTATGCCATGAGTCCTTTTAGAATTCCTGTTAAATTTGAAGAGAAAATGGAACAAATTATAAGAAGATTTTTGTGGTTGGGTGTTGAAGCTAAAGCTAGAATTCCACTTGTGGTGTGGGACTTGGTTTGCAGGCCCAAGAAGTGCGGTACAATTATAATAGTAAATTTTATATTATAAGAGTTTGGGTTTATATTATAAAGTATTTCTTATTATATGATAGTAAAGGATATTATAAGAGTTTGGGTTTATATTATAAAATATGAAATGATAACTCAATGATTGTGGCAAGAGTTCGAGTTTATCTCTATAAATGAAAAAGGCATATGGAAAAAGTGAATCCATTTATTTATAGCGTACAATTCATTTTTACTATGCTTGGTTGTAGCAAAAGCTTTTTTCGTTCTAAAGACTGACAGAGATAATGTAAGGTTATCAAATCAGAATCATTGTGAAATCCATTCATCTCATACTTAGTAATAGACTATTACATATGATAATTTGTGAAATTAAAATTGGTATTCATTTTATTTATGGCTTGTTCAATCAATTGGGGGGATTGAATTTTCACTTTTTTTTTAGAAAATTAAAAAAAAAACTTTTTATCATCTATTCCCTCCATGTTTTTTCACAACATTAACAATTGTTAGATATTGAATTCTAAATTGGTATCTATTTATTTAGATTATTTTTCTTTCTGTTACTAGAGAAAAAATGAGGTAATTGCCTGACAAAAATACGTATCAATCATTGTTTTTTTTCATTGATTCCTTCCATGCTTACTATAATTAGTTATTTTGGTTTTTTATTAGCTTTGCTTATTTTTACCTCAGTCATATTCATTGGGTTAAGTAGTATACGACTTATTTGAAATAAAATAAAACCCTAAATAGGAATTGAGATTCCGAGTCAATTTGAGGTACTATGTAGATTAGCTATGAATCATTACCTATTCTTTTTTAATAAATAAAAATATGATTGAAGTTTTTTTTATCCAGAATTGTGTTAGGTCTAATTCCTATAACTTTGGCTAGATTATTTGTAACTGTATATTTACAGTACCGACGTGATGATCAATTGGATATTTGATTTAGGACCATATTATGGTATGAACGGGTCTCCTACTGATTCTAAGGGATCAGATCCCATTAGCTGTTTCAGTTTAAGTGACAAGAAGATCAGATAAAATAAAAAAAGAAGGATCTCGCTCTGTAGGATTTGAACCTACGACATCAGGTTTTGGAGACCTGCGTTCTACCAAACTGAACTAAGAGCAAAAAAGAAGGATCACGTTCTGTAGGATTTGAACCTATGACATCAGGTTTTGGAGACCTAAGTTCTACCAAACTAAACTAAGAGCGCTTTTTTTTTTTAAAGAAAGTAAAGAAGGGCACTTTTTTACTCTTAAAACAATTTTGCATGTGGTATGCTCCAATCAATGATTATTCATGTTTCATTGAATAAATATCACTTGAATTTTTTTTTATAGGAGGAAGAGTACTAGGTAGGGATGACAGGATTTGAACCTACGACATTTTGTACCCAAAAAAAATGCACTACGAGAGGGTTTTATAGAACATGTTAGGGAACATCGAGAAGGTAAATTTTTTTTGTTTTGTTTTAACTTCAAAATCTAGGGGAAGGACGCAAAAGAGATATATAACCGCTTCAAAGCGCATTAGCAAACCTGGTTTGAGAATCTATTCTAATGCTCGAGAGATTCCTTAAGTTTTAGGTGGAATGGGAATTGCAATCCTTTCTACTTCGCAAGGAATAATGACTGATCGAGAAGCTTGACAAAAAAAAATAGGAGGGAAATTATTATGTATTTTATGGTAAATCCAAAACAAAAAGTAAATAGCTGAAGAGCCTTGTATTTTTTCCTCCAATATTGGAATGCCACCAAAATAATATTGACAAAAGAGTTTCTTCATGATATTCATGAATACTGAATATTATTCAGTGTTAGCAATTTGGCTGACAAAAAAAAGCTATTTTGTACAAGCATATTTTGTACTTCCTTTCTTAATTGCTTAATTTCTTCTTCTTCATCTTTTTCTTTACCCTTTTTTAGGAATTGTTATGGTGTGATAAACAATGGGGAAAGCAAAGAATCCCTTGTCCTAATTTAATTCTTAGAATGCCCAGAGAAGGTATTCTATATAAAAATGGCATTTTTGCTTTTTTGAATAACCCTCATTTAGAAACTATAAAATATAGCAATATTATCGGAGGTTATTCAATTGGAAAAAAATGGAATTCTCTTGAAAATAAATTAGATGGAGGGCCCAAATCAAAAATAAAAGGAGGGCCCAGATCAAAAATAAAAGAGGTTTATGCTTCTCTTATTTCAGTAAGAACAAAAAAGATTATTATCAATATGATTCAAATTAGCTTGTTGAAATAACCTTTTTTAAATATGGCAAAAAGGGAAAATAGAGCAAGTTCTCAATTTTTGTTTCATAACAAATTAGATCACACTAATTCTTTTTTTTCAAATGATCAAAGTCAATTACTTAGTAAGGGAACTATTCGTTCATTACCTAATGAGAATAAAAAAGATGAATCTTTTTTTATTCTTTCTCCTTCTGATTTTTTGCAAATCGTTCTATTTAATGATTTAAAATGTTTGAATACAGTAAAAATAAAAAATTTGGATGCAAATAGAAAAATAATTGAATTGTCAGGTCTCCTAGGTCATTTACATAGGATTGCTAACTATCAAAGTAAAAGAAGGGGTCTAAAGAAGGAAAAAGGCCAGATCAGTAACAAGTCAATACCTTGTATGCAAAAAAAAATTGTGGCAGTTGAGATGAACACAGATTACAAGGAATAAGATGATCCAAAAGGCATATTGATCATGATCTAATTTGTGAGCTTACTTGGGTACTGGGCATACGAAACAATAAAATTATGAATTTTATATAGATCTTCTTAGTTATACTTATTCTAAAGATACACCATTCATTATTTTTATTTCAATTATTGCTCAAGCCAGATGATCCAAATTGACATGTCTGGTTCTTTCGAGGGATAGATTCATTCATAATAATCTACTTATCCCAATAACAAAGAAACCTTACTTGAATGATCATGTATTAAGGGCTAAATTAGCTAAAGGCATGGGACATAATTATTATGGCGAGCTCACTTGGCCCAATGATCTCTTATATATTTTTCCAGTAGTTATTTTTGGTACTATTGCATGCACCATAGGTTTATCAGTTCTAGAACCATCAATGATTGGTGAACCAGAAAATCCATTTGCAACTCCTTTGGAAATATTACCCGAATGATATTTTTTCCCCGTATTTCAAATACTTCATACAGTACCTAATAAATTATCGATTCGCTATAATTCTAGCGATTTCGAAGAGATCTTTTAATTTCACGCCAATAAGTATATAATTGCATACTGCATGCATATGATCCTGCTTAGCTCTGAGGTTAGAGTGTCACACTTGTAATGTGATGGTCATCGGTTTGATCCTGATAGTTGGCTCATTTTTATTCATTTCATTTCTGCCATTATCAACCATAGATTGTTAAAATCTATGAAATAGGGAAAAGACTCTTCCTTTTCTAATTGTCGGTCCGTCGGGTTTGTCGTGGCATGATCCATTTCAAATAGAAACGAAATGAATGATTGAAACATTTATTTTTTCTCTCGACGATCTAAACAAAATTGAAAATAATTTGTTTCTCTATTTCTATAGAAAATCATTCCAATATTCGTACTGTTTATATTATTCCTCTTTCCAACATTATTTGTTCATTTCTTGAAATAAGGAGTTTTTTATGTCCCGTTATCATGGACCTCGTTTAAAAATAATAAATCGTCTCAAAATTTTACCAGAACTAAGTAAGAAAACATAAGTGAACAACCTCGTAAAAAAACATTCTAAACCTCCTAAACCTTCTAAATATGTAATTCCCCGTCTAAATAACCTAAGAATGTTGCAAAAGTAATATAAAAGTGTAATAATTTTTTTTAAAAATATTAATATTATGTTAAATAGTTGCATACATTCTTAGGTTAAATGACGTTACACTACTTTGAGTTTTCCTTAAGCGACTTAAGTATTTCGCATTGCTCCCAATTAAAACATAACATAAAGTAAACATTGCATAATAATTTAAATTCTCATACAAGATATTATAAGGTACAAATACGTTTCCATACATTGCATTGATAAGATATTACATTGCTCATCCATCTGATGAGATAGTTCAAACAACAGTTACAATTTTACAAATGATCTCCTCTTATACATTTGAGGGATGTTTTTACATTTCAAGTTTTACAATATACAATGATGAAGAAATAGAAGGAATCCATGTGCGAGCTCTCCATCCATGAAGCGCTCAATGCAACGAACAAACTGGGGACCCAACGGAGTAAGGTGCACGTTCCACCCAACCATGTGGTACCCGTAGGTCCACCCCCCGTGCTAGGAGATAGTAATAAGGCTACCTAGACCAAACCTACTAACCCTAGACACTAGTACATACACACTATTGGTTACATTGCTTCCAGATTTGACAATTGATTTGAAACACAATCACAAGGTTTAACTGTTATTCTAGGTGGAGTGTCATCACAACGATGCAATGGTTACCCTGGTGTTTCTTCCTAGGTCCCGGCCCCCAATCCTTGGGTTACCCTGGTAACCTCTTACGAAACCCGGCCCCTATTGCATACAGTTGCGGAATTGAATGCCTCTTAAGGAAACGAGACACTGATTTTTCCATTCCAGGCCTTCTCAACTTATACTCATGACTGTAGAAGCTCAAGAGTCATAAGAGAGGCATACATAACTTGTTAAATGTTTTAACTCTAACTACTGTGTACTTTAGTTTTCACTGATTTACTTAACTAATCGTAAGTTACCCTGACACCACTTTGTGTGTCGGCCCTTACGACTAGCCACTCCCCTAACATAACAAGGTTACTAGGTTTCCAAGACCAGGGTTTACAAAGTGCACTAAAGATCATCATATAATTGCCAAATTTCCACAATAAAAGTCTCAATTTCGTTTACAAAATACAGTGCACTACCCTAGATTGTTCACACACAAGAAACCATAGTTTATTTTACTTCCCAAGAAAGAACTACATTTGGAAGACTTGATTATTTTAAAACTTTTCCCGACTTGCCCAATCACAAAAGAATTAAACCAGTTCTAAGCAAATAGAATTTACATATCTAATTTTTTTTGATATACTAGATCCATTCGACAATAAAGAGAGAAAGAATTAAAACAATTCAACTAAAGAAAATTAAGTTTATTTTCCCGTTTAATTTGAAAATAAAATCTCTACTTGTTCAATAACAGATCCTCACAATTAATTATTTCAAAATATATATAAATTTATATATATATAATATTATTATAATAATATATATATAATATATAATATAAATATTATATATATATAATATATATATATTATAATCAAATTATATATATATAATTTTAAAAGAAGCAAGTTAAAAGATTTAATTTTGAATTTAATTCAAATTACAATATAGGGTTTCGGCTGCAACTCGCAGCCGTCCCAAATGGGGGGGCCGCGGCGGCCTGAGTGCTGCCTGTGAGGGCAGCGCCAGGCTGCCTTCGCAGCCGTTGCCTTTCACATAGGCGCAGGCGGCCGTGGGGAGACGTGGGGAGACCCCTGCGTCTCCTCACTGCCCTTTTAAAATAATAAAGAAAAATGCGTATTATTTTCATACGCGGATTTAACAAAACAAAACCCTACGAAATTTAATTCAAAAGACCCTGCGAAATTTAATTTCGCTTCTACGGAATTTTATTCCGATTTTTAAATAATAACACAAACACATGGCAATGAAATTTTACACAGCATAATGCCATAAATTTAAAATATTAACAAAATAAAAACCCACGCCTGTGTATTTACGTACTGACGTGAATACAGACGAATTTAACCCCATAAATTTTAAATTCGGCCATTATCATATTCATTTCTTTTGCACCAGAATAAATATAAAATTTACAAAATTTTAATTTAAATAACTAACCAACAAATTATACCAGATACAGACAGTTTTCTTTCTGGTGTATATTTTTTAAAAAAATACATGAATAAATTTCTCAGAAAATTTACAAACACAGAGATTGACAAATTTTTAACAGAAATTTGAGAAAAATACCTTTGTACAGGTTTATTCTTTTCACTAATATTCATTTATTTTTCTATAATTTTCTCAAAGAAAAATTCATTTTCTTTTTCATCAAAAACAGAGGTACAAATTTACTAGAGAAATTTTTACAAAAAGATTCCAAGACAATTCAAAAATTTACAATTTTAAGAAAATTTATTTCAAAAGCTTGCATTTTAAAACTCCAGGGAAATACCTGTAAAATTTGAAGATCTTGATTTTGGAGAGATCTTTGCCTGTAGAACACAATCTTGCAAATCTTTCCCGCAAAATCCAACTTCCGAAATAACCAACTTCCAAGAACCTTTGGAAAATCTTTTCCAAATAATAACAAATCCAATAAAGAGAAAAATACCAATTCTTAAGAAATTTTGGGTTTTTACACACAGAGAGATAATTTTTCCAGTGCCCAGAAAAATTTTCCCTGAGGCAATACAATAACCCCGTACAATTTCCCGAGATCCTCAATATCCTCCGTGAAATTTTTTTTAACAACTCCAAAGTAATTATGGCACTCATACACATGTCGAGAGGTTGTTGAGAAAATATCTTCTCCACCTCTCGACAGTTTTCCCATTCAATAATTTGCATGCAATTTCCTATTTATTTAATTTAAACTTTTACAAATCAATTTGCATGCATTTTATTTAAATACTAAAAAATTAATTTTCAATAGCAATTTTATTTTACATGCATTTTCTATTTTAATTTATTTTCTAATTTATTTAAACACAATATAATTTATGCACTTAATAATTTAATCTAATTAATTAATTTATTTAATTAAATAGTTAAATCCTTTTAAAGATCAACTATTTAACTAATTAAACTAACTAATGTATTAAATTATTAAATAAATAAATTTCAATCATATTTAAATATTAATTTAAATAAAATAAATAAAACACAATGATTAACATTTAAAAATAACCAACATTTACCTTTTTAAAAACGATTTAACCAACAAAAACACATTACAACCTACGACTCAAAACTGAAAACTAACATTGTACTAAGACTAGGGTTAGAGATTGGACTAGGATAAACCTAACTACTATCTCCCATTCAACAATTCCGTTGAGTCTTGACACGCTTAGACCTGATTACACAGGTGGAGTCGGTGTCATGTACCTGCAAATCCTGCAACCGAGCAAACAATGTGCATACATGTATATATATATAAAGCATTAAAACAAACACACCGTGCAGAGAAAATCACAGATATCGCAGGGCACTCGCAAGCGAGTGATGCGATTCTGTTCTCCACACCAATACACTCACAGAAAACTGACTCAATAAACATTGTTAGTCCATCATAAGCATGTGCATATCCATAAACAACTGAAAATAAGAATCTACACTAAGTCATATCATATCTGAAAACAATAAACATCACACAAAGTATCATCATGTCATAGAATAATCCATCATTGCTCAAAATCAGCGATCAAAGTATCCAACAAAACAACATAGGTCTAACAGTATGAAAAAGTATCAACAGAAAGCATAGCATAAACGGAGGGGTACTACAAAATATCCTGTCTATCTAAGAGAAAAACAAAGATTATGTTTTCATTATAGACTTACAGAGCGCCAATTACTTCAATATGTTTGTATTGCTAAAAGAGCCAAGGGATCAATGGGTCAGGTTCTATTGCAATTACTTGAAATGTGTTTGGATAATATACTTTTTCGATTGGGTATGGCGCTTAGCATTCCTAAAGCCAGACAATTAGTCAACCATAGGCATATCCTGGTCAATGATCATATAGTAGATATACCAAGTTATCGTTGCAAACCCCAAGATTTTATCTCTATAAAAGATAAACAAAGATTGAGAAAAGATAAAGAACATCATAAAACAAATAAAAAGATAAGATCGAATTGAAGATCAGAGCGAATTGTAAAATACAGTATCGAACCTCTCAAATTATAGGCGAGAAGATTTAATGGAAAGGATATTATAAGAGTTTGGGTTTAATGATATCTGATTTATATGTTTATAATATTATAATGATTTTATAATATTTTTCCTTTACTATCATTTACATTTACAAATAAAATACAAATGTCTATATCCACCTTTATTATAGTTATAACTCAAGCATACTTGAGCTAAGAGTACAAATTCTATCTGTTATTCTCCTTAATAAGTAAAAGGGCTAAGATATCTAATATTATCTATTTGTTCTATAGATAGGGAGATCCTATTTAAACAATTCAATTATTACTCGAGTTGTATGAGGATAAACCTTCATATATGTTTTCTAGGGGTGTAGAAGGGGGTATTTTGTCTATCTATCCAAATGAGCTACCTATCAAATTATTGCAATTGGCGTTAAGTCTCGAAGGGAAGGAAGAGCTCTTCAGGAATTGGGTTTTTATGATCAAATGAATAAGAATCAAACTAGTTTAATTTATAGTGATATTGTTCATTTTCTTGAATTAGGAGCTCAACCTACGGAAACTATTCAAGCAAAAAATTATCATTTTAAACGTGCTTTAAATTTATTAAAAAGGGGGGTGATATAATGTGTCTACGTCTAGGTCCAATAAATTTATCAATAGGTTTCAATCATATAAGATTTTTTTATTATATACGTTTTGTGTCATGGTTGTTTTCTTATTATCCGTTTTTATTTCTCTTATTATGTGTTCATTTCATGTATTTTACTGTTGTGCGATCTTATATAGAGAAGCACATAAAGAATCATTTTCAATGGGTATGGAATAAATTAAAAAGATTAGAGTTGTTCCATCAAGAATGAATCGAATCGATGAAATAAAAAACTAAAATAAAGTTATTATTTTATTTTTAATGAATAACGGCTTGATATTTCTAATAATTTTTCATCTTAATGTAGTGCCAATCTAACAAATCTTCCCAAAATTTTGGGGTTAACAATATGCATGGTATTTGAATATAATAAAAACGAGTATCTCCACCATGCATATTGTCAATATCCATATTGTTTGCAACAATTGCCGATTTTTCTCCTTTCCAACCCTTGTTTATTCTGGTATGTAGATAAATTGCAAATATAATCCAAGTGATTAGTGCCCAAGTCTCTTTTGGATCCCATCTCCAATAAGATCCTCATGCTTTGTTGGCCCATACTGCCCCGGAAAGTATACCTATAGTTAAAAGAGAAAATCCTAGAACAATGGCATGATAACTCAATTGGTCTAATTGGTGAGTAAATACCCATTTCCGATAATTTATAAATGGAAAGAAAAAAGAAATTTTCAATTCCTTTTTTTCTTGGTCATGTGAATACCGATTTTTATTGAATAAAAAGGAATTATTCATATTAAGAATAATCTTTTGATTTATTTGGGACGTAATGACCAAAAAAGCTATCGATGATAGGGATCCACATAAAAGAGTTGCATAACTGAGCAATATCATAAATAGTATTAGCTCCTTTAGGTATAGAGGTTTCCGCTATACCTAAACAACATCATGTTCACTAATCTCGGAAACACAGATTTACCGAAAAGGGCAGGATTCAACAATTGGAGAGCTACTCCAAGAAAAAACTCTATTGCAAGATTGTTCATCCAAGGGAAAAATACATTCAAGAAGACTATTTTAATAAAAAGAAATAAGAATATTGGTACAAACATTAGAGTCATTGTGTGAGGTTTGAATAACGCTGTATAAATAGGGGAAAGATAAATCGATGAAAAAACTATAAATTTCCCTACAAAAGAACCACTAAGAATCAATTTTCTTGCTGGAACAATTTTATTATTATTATTCCTTTCAACTATTTGATCCTTTAGTAATATAGACCTGACATAATACATCTGAGCTAGACCAATTGGCAATGCCGCTAAGAAACCATAATATAACCCAAACAATATTACTGGAACACTTCTCTCTACCCACGACAATATAAAAGTAGCTAAAGCAGTCATGATAAGAACCCTCCCTTTTTTTTATTCATATAAGTTAATTGGTTCAAAACTTGAGAATTTATTATATAGGTTAACATATTCATTATATAGGTTAACATATTGAGAAATTGGAATAGAATACAATGAAATATCAGTAGAGTTCCATTAAATAGCGCTTCCATAGGGTAGAACCTCCTCAGGGAATATCACCAATTAATCCATGAGAAATCATTTGCAAAATGGCTCCATTGAGCCCTATAGATGTCATGGAACCAATTCCTATAATTACAAATCCCATATGAGATATTGATGAATAGGCTATCCTTCTTTTCAAATTGCTTTGACCCATAGAAGTGAGAGTTGCATAGATAATTTGTAGTGCTCCTATTATTATCAACCATGGTGAAAACAAAGAATGAGCATGAGGTAGCAATTCCATATTGATCTGAATCAACCCATATCCTCCCATTTTCAATAGAACTCCTACCAAAAGCATACATGTACTATAATGTGCTTCCCCGTGAGTATCTGGTAACCAGGTATGTAAAGGAAAGATTGGCAATTTTATTGCATAAGCAATCAAAAAACCTAAATGTAATAGTATTTCAAGTGTGATGGGATAATCCTTGTCCTGATTTAATTCTTAGAATGCCCAGAGAAGGTATTCTAAATAAAAATAACATTTTTGTTTTTTTGAATAACCCTCGTTCAGAAATGATAAAATATTAGAAATTTAAAAACTTTTATCAAGGCTTTGTTGTCAAAGAACATTTGGAGGCTCTTCAATGGGGAAGCTACTTGGGCCTCTCTAGTTAGAAATAAATATCTGAATGGCTATGGGAGAACTTGGAATATACTTTCTTCTAATGACATCCCTATCAGTTCTTGTTTTTGGAGAAATATTATCCCCTGTAGCAACCTGATTGCTAATGGAGTTAGGTGGTTGCTAGGTGATGGTTCCAGAATTCTTTTTTGGGAAAATGCTTGGTGTGATTTTGAGCCTCTAATTAATTTTCCTTGGGCCCCTCCCATTGTTCTATTATACAAATGCATTTTTGGTAACTTGGTGGCTGACTATATTCAAAATGGGGTGTGGAAGGCTTTTCAGGAATGGGACCTATCGTTGAATGTCCTTTAGGGATTCTCGTGTAATGTCCTAGTCCCTCTTTATTTGAGACCGGATCAGGTAGTTTGGGCCCCCTATGCTAATGGTAAATTTTTAGTGGCCTTCGCTTTTGTTAATTTGTTGGAGAAGCCTAACTCTTTTTTGTTCTAGTGGAAATTATGGAATAATATGTTGATCCCTAAGGTGAATGTTTTCTTTTGGCTGCTCATTCAAAGTAAAGTCTTAATGCAAGATAATCTTTGCAAAAGGGGTTTTTCAATTCTGAATAGATGTGTCCTTTGTGAAGCTAATGTGGAGAATTCCTTCCACCTTCTCTTTGGTTGTATTTTTCTTTTCTCTGGAGTAATTTTCTTGGCCTTTGGAATTAGGACTAGGTCTTCCTAAACTCTCTTTATAGTTTTGTTTATCAATGGAAGTGTCCTTTGTCCTCCCCCATTCTTTGATAGCTATGGGATCCTATGGCCTCGCATATTGCATGGGGTATCTAGAAAGAACGTAACAATAAAATTTTCTATGATTCTAAACTCAAGATAAATAGTCTCTTCATTAAGATTCGTCGAGAAATCTTGGAAAACTTTTCTCTCATTGGGTCTAATGCTCCACATTGTGCTTCATCCTCTTGTTTGGTTGGGTATGACTTGGTGATTTCTAATTGGAAGATTCCCTTTATACTGTCTAAGATTTCCAATTCCAGTTTAAATGCTATATTGAGTACTAAATGGAAGCCCCCATCTTCAGGGTGGGTTAAAATTAACTTTGATGGGGCAGCCAAGGGTAACCCCGGTCCTACTGGTTATGGGGGGTGTTGAGGAATGAAGATGGCAGGCTCTTGGGCACGGTGGCACTCCCATTGGGAAATCAAACAAATTAATCATTGTGCTAAGGTGGAGGCCGCGTTTATAAGTATTAAATTTGTCATGGATGGGAGCTACTCTAAACTATGGGTGGAAGGAGACTCTTTAAACATCATCAATTGTCTACGTGGAACCCAAAAGCCTATTTGGAGTGTCAATCAGTTGATTAAGGATGATATTATGATGTTGAAATCTTGTGAGGAAACTCGTGTTTCTCACATATATCGAGAGGGAAATTCATTGGAAAAAATTTCACTAACGAAGCTATCAAAGTTAATGATTATAGGGCATGGGATGAGTACTCTCTCCTTCTTGAGGATGCTAAGATTATAATGTGAAATGATGGATTTGGATGAGTTTACATAGTGGCTTTATTTTACCATCAGTACCGGCATTATACTCACACATTTTGTGGGTATTGCTTGGCTTCTTGGATCTCAATTGAACATTTATGTCTAGGGTTTTTTGCTACTAGTTTTTGTGAATATGGGGGGTGATTGAAGTAGAATTGAGCCCCATTCCTATGCTAGTCTAAGGAAGAAGAAGAAGAAAATTTTGAGGATCCTCGAACATGGGAATTTTATGCCTTTCCTAGAAAGGATTCATGGACATGATCCCAACGCTTCGATAGAGTTTGTTTCATATTGGCACAATCATAAGCTCCAGGTCAAGGGAATGGTAGTTGACATCAATGAGGAGCTTATAGCTACTATGACTGGGATGCCTATGGTTGGTCGCAAATTCTTCAAAGATAAGAAGAGCAATGAGGAGGTAATGGCTCAATTATTTAAAGATGATGAATGAAAATAACTCATCAAGATGAAGGCTTGGGGCTATGATCGAAAGTCTCTCAAGAAAATATGGGCGGATATTGCAGAAATTATCATGTGGTATGTGACTCTGGAAGGTAGGTTCACTACAATCGTAGGCCACCATTTTTACTCTTTTAAATAATTTTAGGCATGGGTTATTTATTTCTTTTCTTTTCTTTCTCTTGTCCTCAATGGAGGTCTCTATGTATGCACATTTGAAAAATAGGAGGGCACCAGTCTTGCATGAGGGCCTCATCTTGTTAATTATGGAGCATGTAAAATTCCTAATTCCTACCACCTCAATTAAGGGTAAGGAAAAGAGTTTAAGTGATGATTCTATTTCATCTAGTTTGGATACTAGTGTGGCTGAGGAGGAGGAGTGGAATGAAGAAGGTGAGGACGGGTCTCCCTCAACTACGGCTACCCCTTCTAAGAAGAGAAAGAAGGGAAACCCTAAAGGAAAATGGGCAACCGAGCAACTTATTCTTTAGAATTTGGAGTCCCAGTCTACTGGCAATGACACAAAGGTGGGTTTTGGGGATTCTAGGTCCAAGGACGATGCTGTGAATATTGGTCAAGTTGATTTTGAGGCAGGATGTAAGGAGGAGGGTTTTCAAGAGAATAGTGTGACCATGGAGACCATGGAGAAGCTCAGAAAGGCTTCCAAGCACATTTCCAAGATGAGAAACTAAGCCACAAAAGATGTGTTAAAGGTTACCACAAAGCATTGCAAGGAGAAGGCTCTTGAGGAGAAGACAGTGGCAATTGATGACTCCCCAATTTGAAACACACCAAATGTGGAACTTGTTGGTGACAAACCTATGTAAGAGGAGGAGGGTGTTGAGTAGAAGCATGGGAAGCCAGAACCTCTTAAGGTTAACCCCTTGTCAGAGGAATTCTCCTATATTAATGATGACTCCACCTCAATGTTTGAGCTCCTTGACATGGTGAGGGCAGGGGCCACCAGTACTTTCAAATAGGAAAAATGGACTCTACAGGAATTCAATAGGGTTAACATCAAAATTAGGGAATTGAAAGAGACTATGCAGAATATTCCAAAAGGCTCTACCTCAGATATTTTGTTTGATAGAATTTTTGATCTTGACTATTCGTTCACTAATTTCAAGTCCTTATGTGAACAATGCCTAACTAAATTAGAGGCCAAGGTGTTGGATACCAACGCGGATATAAAGAAACTACTCCATGTCTACCATATTTCTATTAAGAATAGTGTGGATTCTTTAGAGTCCTATTCTGCAAGATTAGTGAGCTTAGAGAAGACCAACTATATTTTTCTTAGTTGATGGAGAAGGATCAGGTGACTAAAGGAACATGGAAAAAAGTTGGAAAGGATGATGTTAAATTCCCTATTGCTAGAGGGATGGGTGATTGGAGGAAGTATTTTGAGGATGAAAAAAAAGAACTATTGGACATGATTGGCCTTCATAGGAACCAGGAGCTTGAGGTGGCCAACACCTTAAGAAACATGAAGTAGTGTCCAGTTCTGCATTTTTATTTGTATGTTTCTTTGTTGTTTGGTTTTTATTTCTTTCCTATTATTTTGCTGATGGTTGTTGCTGATAATTTATTGTTACATCCTTAGAGCAACATTTTGTATCTACAATTGTAAAGGGTTTCAGGCCCCTTCAAAACCTATTTTTCCCGTATAATCAAAACTCATGGTTGGATATCTAGATAGTTGTTACTATTCTAAGAATTTGATTTTAAAATAATGGTAAAACCTAGAAAAAATAACCAATGACCGGGTTACCTATCATAGATTGAAACCGGTGAAGAACCAGATGTATATGGAGAAGAGTTACTCAATACACACTTGTTTTGCATTATAGTGGTACTAAAAGAATTAGAACATATTGTTATCTTGTTATCAACTAGAGAGTTCCCAAAAGACCTATCTCTGCAAGATAAACAATCATTGGTGTGGAGAACAACACCATATACCTTAATAGAAGGATAACTACACCACAGAGGGAAAAACCTCATCCTAGGAAAAGTTGTCTATAACCATGAAAGAAAATCCATTTTTCAAGAAGCACATAGCAGGATTGTCGAAGGACATAACTATGGAGAATCTATCGCAAGAAGGGTAAAACTATTAGGCCTATGGTGGCCAATGCTACACAAAGATTCCCAAGGCTATGCAAAGGGGTGTGACATATACCAAAGGATAGAAATACCTATTGTTGAGGATGAGATTCCCCTAAAATTGATATTGGCCCAAAAACATTTTGAGAAATGGGCGATAGATTTCACAAGACCAATCAATCCACTAACAAAGCACTCAAATATTTGACTCATTATAACCGACATGGAGTATCTAACAAAATAGCTAGAAGCATAACCAACCAAAGACTATACCACAAGAACTACCACTAATTTTTTATATGAAAACATCATTACTAAATATGGATGCTTGTTTATCATAGTCAACGATCAGGGCAAGCACTTCATAAACAATATGATAAAAGAGTTTCTATAGAATTTCATGATAACTCACTGTAAAATATCTCCATACCATTCGAAATAAAATGGGGCCAATGAAGCCTTAAACAAAATAATTGGGAAAGCACTAACAAAAATGTGCGATGGAAACCAAATGGACTGGGACGGTAAGATACCAACAACACTTTGTGAATACTTGACCTCCTACAAAAGGACTAGAAAATTAACACCATTTCAATTGGTATATGGCCTAGATGTGATCATACCCATGAATTTCATAATCCCTAATATATGTACCACACTAACTTTGTAGTTAGAAGAACATAAATCATTAATGACAAGAATAGAGGAATTGGAAAAAACTAGATGAATTTTGTAGTTGAAATGACAAAGGCAGAAGGCATGGCACAACCAAAAATTACAATAAAAAACATTCTAAATAGGGGACTTAATGCTACTATATAATAGAAAATTTAAAAATTTGGGGAAGCTAAAAGTCTGATGGCTAGGACCCTATTACATTCATCGCATTAATGAATCAAGAGTGGTCAAACTCTAACAACTAGATGTGACACTTATATTAGGACATGTTAATGGTGCACACTTGCAGTATTATTACCTACTACTAGAGAAAACACATTAATACAACTAAATATACATTGTAACATAGTCTCGAACTCACAAAAACCACACATCAAAATACACATGTCTTTCATCAAATCAAACCAATGGCTTAGAAAACCCATGGACTAGACAGAGCATTAAAGAATCAACTACCAATCCACTACACTATAAATCATACCCCACTAACCAAAATTCTATAAAGACCCAAGTTCCTAGTCCATTCTTTACAAATGCAATTGCAAGCAAAGTGTGCACTAATCATCTGCCAAGAAAGATAGAAAATTTCCAAGAAAAGCTCTTTGAATTTTTTTCCTTGCACTAAGAATGGGCTCTCTCATAGTCATTCACATATCTGAGAAGCCCAAAATAGCATTCAAATGGTTCCCATTCAAAGTAATGATAACCAACAAAGAGGGGGCATTTTTAGCAATACTGCACAATGTTGTCTACCTAGAAGATGTAAAAAAATACATCCATGAACCCATTACAAATATCAACCACAGCAAGCTAAAAGACCTTCGTCACCAATTACTGGAGTATGATAAGAAATCCTATAAGCTTGAGTACATAGAGATTGGTTGAAAGAGCTTGGATATGTGAAAATATTACACATACTTTTGTAATGAGGAGGAATGGGTTTGAATTGTGTTGATTTGGGTACACGATGACTTCATGTATTTAGAAAAGCCACATGGAATCATGAAAGAGGTCATCCATGCCATAATTGGGATAGGAGTGGTAGGAGGGATTTTGGCCAAAAAATCCATTAAAAACAATGAAGTAGAGAAGTTGACCAGAGCAATGTTTGATGTCAAGAGCTTGAGCCTAAAGACAATTACCAACCCTAGAGTCCAGTATGCAACAATGGGAATAGCCTGCAAAGTTTACTAGATCAACCGAGAAGACTCTACAACTTCCACCATTGTCCACACCGCATACCAAATGGTGGTTGAAGGTAAAGACTTCAATTTGTGTGAGGTTATGAGGGAACAACTGTTGGAGAACTTGCAAAAGATCAAGAATTTCAGGTAACACTTTTGATACGAAACATTACTTATATGTCTAATGTTTTATTTTTTGAATGAACTATCCAACTTCAAGGGTAAGGTCTAGCAACTCTAGAACATAGCTACCCAAATTAAGTACCATACCCATCAATTTGAGAATTTTCAAGCATGAAAAGTAGCATATTGGGGGGTTTTCAAACCCTTCTAGGTACAAATGCAGTTAGGGAATCAAGTCCCCTATCTATCAACCAATCAATATGAAAATACCATAAATTTCCTGGTGGACAAATATTACATCTGTATGGAGGTGATTGAGACTCACACAATATGGATTCTAACACTACCATACGAGGTCACCCCTCAAGAAATAGATTCCTACATGACAACCTTGCTCCAGAACCCAAGGGATCCCAACACAGAGAGTTTTAGGACTTACCAAGAAGTCATGGACACAAATATTGACAAGGAGACACAACAGGAGTTGGAGAAGAATAAAAAGAAACTTCATAAGCAATGGGGCATGTCAGAAGGAGGACTAAAACCGACAACGACCACCCTAACACAATTAGAAACTTCCAAAAAAAGGACTACAAGGCCACAAACCATCCCACTAAGAACACCAAAGGACCTTCAACATTGACACTGATAGTCTCTCAATCTGGGAAACCACCACAAGCCCCAAAAAGAACTTGACAGACAAGGAAAAAATAGAGGACCCAAAGGGAGAAATATGATACAAAGGAAGCCGAGGTAGAAGAGATCTCAAAGGAGGAAGAAGAGGTTGAGCAACCTCTACAAAAAAGGAAATGAAAACAAAGGACTCTGAGCACTCCTCAAACCAAATTGAAGCAACAAAAGAAAGGACAACAAGAGAAAACTTGGTAGCAACAATCTTCGGTACTCTCAAGCAAGCCACTCAATGTGCTTTGAATGTTTAATGCATTTTTCATCATGTGATGATACCGTAGATCCTAAAAATGTATGGAATGATGAGGGAAATAAAAAGAAAATAATTCAAAGCTTGGAAAGGTATGTAAATTACCTTAATAAAGGCCTCGAAGAGGAAATGAAATAATTTCCAGATGAAATTGAACTAGCAATAAGGGAAAAAGAGCTAAGGCTCTAGCTCATGATGAAGAATTGAAAGTGTTTGGTGTGGATCCTAATCAATCTCCAAGTGGGAGATTATTGGTATGTGGTGATTGATCATGCTATACTGTACACTCTTCCATTCCATGCTCCACTAATCAGCTAAAAGAGATTACTATCAAATTGTCTAATTACTAGTCAAATTGTACAAATCAGGTCAAGTTGTAAATAATGATTATCCAACAAGGATAATCATCACAAGGAAGGTATGTATTTATTTAAAAAAAATTCTTCTTCCTCTTCTTTCTGTGGACACATATCCTTAGTCAATTTGACATGACTAGGAAAAGGTGTGCTAACATCTTTTGCATTCTCCATATGAAATATTTGCAATACCTTTTCAACATAATCAGCCTGAGATAAAAAACAATTTTCTGTTTTTCCTATCTCTTTTAATCTTCATACCAAGGATTTTTTTTGTTTCCCCCAAATCCTTCATAGAAAATGAATTTTCTAACTGTTGTTTTAACTCCTTTATGTGATCCATGTTAGACCCCACTGCAAGCATATCATCAACATATAAACATAAAATAATGTAGCTATCATCATCCAACCTTTTAAAATAAACACAATGATCTGAATTACATCAACTATAGCCATGCTCAGCCATAAAGCTATCAAATTTAATATATCATTGCTAAGGTGCTTTCTTCAAGCCATATAAGCTTTTCTTCAATTTGCACACCAATTTCTCCTGACCTTTGACCTCAAATCCTTGTGGTTGTTCCATATACAATGAGTTGGACATTTTTTCTTCCTCCTCTTGTTTCTATGGACACATATCCTTAGTCAATTTGACATGACTAGGAAAAGGTGTGTTGACAGCTTTTGCATTCTCCATATGAAATCTTTGCAACACCTTTTCAACATAATCAGCCTGAGATAAAAAAGAATTTTTTGTTTTTCCTATCTCTTGTAATCTTCATACCGAGGATTTGTTTTGCTGCCCCCAAATCCTTCATAGCAAATAAATTTTGTAACTGCTGTTTTAACTCCTTTATGTGATCCATGTTAGACCCCGCTACAAGCATATCATCAACATATAAACATAAAATAATGTATCTATCATCATCCAACCTTTAAAAATAAACACAATGGTCTGAACTACATCAACTGTAGCCATGCTCAGCCATAAAGATATCAAATTTAATATACCATTATCGGGGTGCATGCTTCAAGCCATATAAACTTTTCTTCAATCTGCACACCAATTTCTCTTGACCTTTGACCTCAAATCCTTGTGTTTGTTCCATGTATATTTCCTCTTCCAAATCACCACGGATAAAGTTTATTGTAACATCAAGTTGTTCTAAATGCAAATCTTCAGTAACCACAATACTTAAAAAGTGTGTATAGAATTCATTTTAACAACCGAAGAAAAAATCTCATCAAAATCAATTCCTTTTTTTTGTGCAAATCCCTTTACAACTAACCTGGCTTTAAATATTTTCTTACCTCCATCCTCCTCTTTCAGCCTATAAACTCATTTGTTTGGTAAATCCTTTTTACCTGCAGGCAACTTGCATAATTCCCAAGTCTAATTTTTCAGCAAGGAGTCCATTTCTTCTTCCATTCCATGCTCCCACTGAACCTTGGTGTCCACCTGCATAGCTTCATCATAACATTCTGGTTCACTAACATCAGTTAATAAAATAGAATACAAATAGGGGGGAAATCTTTCTGGAGGTCTCCTTATCCTTGAAGATCGTCTAACATTCACTAGAGTTTGTGGTATTTATTGGTGTTGTTGTTGCAGAGCATGAGAAATAGCTTGGTGACGGCTCCCAATGCCTTTCTGTCTAGAAGATTCCAATCCTCATCACTCATTGTTGTCAGTTTCTTGGCTATTCCTTCCAACGGCCTCCATAAATCCTTCTGATAGAGATAATCCTCCATCTACATCTTCCATAACTGATAGTTCTTCCCATTGAATTTATCTACCTTTAATTTACCCTCGTCCGCCATAGCTCCCACTTAACCATGAGACTCCCACTCAACTGTGAGACCTTCCTACAAATAATAATCAAACACAACCTACTCTGATACCACTTGTTAAGGTTACAAGGTAGATATCTAACAATTAAATGTAGATTTGATCAATAAAATAGAGAAATAAAAACACAAAAAAATATAGTAGAAATAAGACAACACAGAGAATTTAACGTGGTTCACCCAATCCGGGCTACATCCACAAAACCGTAGCCATCCAATTATTTTATTATCCAGTGTAAAACATACTACAATATCACTAATAATTCCCTACTGCAACCCCCATCCCAATTGCTTATAAGAAGCCTTTTAGAAGCTTCTAGAATTAAGGTTCTACAAAGTCGCTTTTTTTTCTTTTTCGATGATTTTTCCTTTTTTGGTGACATAAAAAAATGGGAAAAATAATTTTCTCAAGGGTTGCCGCCTCCGAACCCCCACCCAAGGCCCAGCCCGGTCCTAGACCCCGACAATGATACATGAAGAGTGTCCAATATAGCATGATCAATTGCCACATACCAACAGAAAGAACAACCCATCTTAACGGTAAGCCTAAACATGATAGAAGTACAAAAACAAGCTCTAGCACAAGCACAAGCAAAAGAACTCTAGACTAAGCACTAATTCAATAGACTCATGATAGGTGATTCAAAAAACACAAAATATCTCTTGAAGGAGATAGGGGAGGCTACTCGGAAGCTCTACGAAGAAATGAACAAGGACTCAGAGTAGGAGGAAGGTCTGACACCAAAAGATATCTTTCCTTAAGAAACCAAAGCTACAACAAAAAATGAGATGGAGGAATTGGAAGAAAACACAAGGGGTTCTAGAGAAGAAACAAAAAAGAATAAAGACAACTTTGGAGAAGTATCCACTCCATTGGATACTATCTCAACCATCAAATTTTTTCTAGCTCAACAACAACAAATCCAATCGGCACCACATCCACAGTTGCTCCAAGTACCATTGGTGGGCTCCCAAGTGAATCTATTTGGAATAGCACCCATTCAAAAGTTACAATTAAGGGAAAATTTCCACAACATCACCAAAGAATAACTTCTCCAAGAACATGTGCAACAAATAGAACAATTGCAAGAGGCCATAAAGACGCTCCAAAAATCTATTCCTCATTTTTCTAGGGATCAAACCCTCCCTTTACTGCAACAACTACAACTAGTGGCTGGCTTACAAATAGACTTGATGTCCCAAAATGACAATATAAGGAAGGAGGCATAGGATGAACTTACTAAGCAAAACACCCAGAAGTTCATTAAGAGATGCACCACCACACAAACTCAACTAGAAAAATAAATCAAGTAGACCGAGAACAACATCAAGGCCATTGAAATAATTTAACTTTTACTTATAGTAGCCCAACACAACAAGGAGCCTTCAAAACCAGATCACATAAACGAAGGATCAAATAGCACAAATGACTTATGACCCCCCATAGGACCTAATCAAAGCAATAAGGGACAACATAGAGCATCTACACATCTAGCTCTAACAACTCCATAAGCAACGAGAGTTGGTCAAAGAGCAATTACAATAGCTAAGGGAATCGGTCAATAACAAGTTAAGATTCCTCCAACTGATTTTGAAAGAAGCAAACCAAATAACCAACATCACCATCCCAATCACTCTCAATTGAAGATAGAATATAATTAGAATACCCTTCTCAATTTAACAACATGACTTCAGGACAAGACATCATTTTAAAAGGGGAGATGATGTTAGTAGGTCAAGGGTAGAAACAAAACATACCACAAAGTACCAGAAGAAGACTGCGGTACTGGGAGAAGATATTAGTCACTAGGAGTCATGTCCCTTCAAGGGAACACATGTATGTATACCATACATAATAGATAGATATAAATGTAAGGATAAGAAAGGATAACATACTACTGGAGCAAAGACTAGACCTTCCCTTTTCTATCTGCTATAATATAATATAAATGTGTTAAAAGGAAAATATGTGTGTTATGGATGTATAAAAAATTCTTTTGATAGTACGATATTGTATGTCATGTATACCTTATAGATTCCTACTACACACGCTTATTTCTCTTACTATATCCTCTAGGGTATAAACATATTTCTCAAGGAGTACCAGGGTACATATCTTTGGATTGTACTTTGCCCACTTCTCTTGCGAACATGCCTAGTTGTCAAGACCCTTTTTTTTAAGCATTTTTTATTAGATATTTTTGCTTCTTCCTAAGTTACAGTTAAGGGGGTGTTAGAGTAAAATTGTATTTTCTTTATTTATTATTTAATTATTAGGTCTCTTTTTACACTAACATACTTAATCTTACTTTAGTCATGTTTTTTTGTTTGAAATCATTGGATTAAGACACATGTCATGATCTAACTTAATCTTTGCCTAGGGTTTCTTTATCCTTTATCAAGGATAATTTATCATTATTCTATTATTCAAAATGATTCATTTTTTTGCATCAAAAGACTAACTATTACATAATTCTATCACTATTTCACTCTATTTGTGATGAGTGTTTGTTTGCAAGTGATATTTGGGAGTTGTAGGGTTGAGGATTTAACTCCAACACTTTAATGTTTGAGAAGGTATTGGATGGTATGATGCATCTTGGAAATTCTTTGGCAATGGAGATACCTTTCTAGGTTATCTTTTGCTCACTATTGACCTCATAAATTCAATTGTTTTGCAAGGGAAAATTCAATGCTTATATAAATGAAAAGTTGAATATGATTGCATATTTGAATTACCCTAAAAAACATTTACATTTTCAAAAAGGAACCTTGTTTCAAATAATTATGCAAAAGCTATGGCTTCTAAAAGAATTAGGTCAAAGATGGTGGATGAAACAAGAAATTCATTGTGGGAAGTGGCAAATTCAAATTCATCACAACATTTTTTACTAGCAACAAATTCATTTTTGGACAATTGTGAGTGTCATTTAGTGTCTTATATTACATTTTGTTGGCTTACTCTTCTTTCTTGATGATTCATATTAGAGTTGACTTAAGCATTGTTGGGAGTCATTTGAGTCTTGTAACTCAAGATTTGGGAGCATTTTGTGAGTGGCTTTTTCTCATTTTTATGATATTTTATTACAAAAGCTAGAATTTTTTGGAAGTGTTGTAATTGGTCTTTAAATAATGTTTGCAAGTTGGAGATGAATTGTAACAAGCCTATTTGAAGTACATAAGTGGTTGTAGCTCATATTTTTGGTGGAGCTTTTACCCACAAAGGGTTTTTGTATGTTATTTTCTATCTCCATTTACCTTGTATTGTCTATGATTTTTGTTCTTTATGTTACATATGCAATATTTCTTGTAGAATTCAACCATTTAATTGTTCTCATATTCTAAGTCCTCAAATTTTGTAAGTTGATGACTAAAAGAGAGGAATATGATTGTTCATTTACAATAACTTGTTACAATGAAATTATTTCACAAAAAAGTGGCATTTTTCCTTAAGAAAATTATTATGCGTAATCAAACCTAAATTGTATTGTAGCATTGAGGTATCTAAAAGTTTTGACAACTCTTTAATAATTTCACATCGCATTGCTGAGATATAAAAAATTGAATTAATGAAAATGGTGGAGTTGTTGACTACATGGATTAATTGCAAGTCCATTGCTAGTAAGAGGTGCTTTGTGACTTGTACTTGCACAAAGCATTGGCTCAACCTTTGATGCATAAATTGTAATAAATCTTCAAATAACCATCTATTTGTGACTTCAAACCAAAATGATATGGAAGGTTGTCTACCATCCATAAACTATTTAAATGGAAATATAAGAAACCTTATGACCTTCTAACTTGGTGTGAGGATAACAATAATACACTTAGTGAAGAGGTGATAATTATAGACATGATATTCTTTCACTATCATATTAATTTTGATATTTTATTCTTTTCAATAAATATATCTCACATATAGACAAGAACATATTTACATTTAAATGAGCTTTATTATTACACAAAGAATCTCTCCCTACATAAACAAAGAAAGGAAGCACATGGACCCACACCCCAATGGGTAGTGAATTCACATCCTTGCAAAACTAGTGAAGGGTTAGGTTGTATAATCAAATCCAAAACTTGTCTAATTCATAACTTTACTCAGTGAAGTATCTTCTTCAAAATTAAGTCTGCATCATCTCTTGAGGAAATTGACTATTGCCAATTGAATTGTATGCCAGTCTCTTGTAGTTTCCAACAATTATCCAAGAATGTTGTAGAAGAGATCACTACCAAGAAAGAGAAAACATCCATAATACCAAGTTACACAACCATGCTTAGATAGTTTAACCTTAATATATTACTAGCCAACCTAATACATTGAGTTGAACAATCTTTTGTTTTCTAAATAACTTAATGTCATTTCCATCTTACTTCAGAGTCCTTTACTCACCACATTCTTTAAATATTTGAAGAAAAAATGTCTTGTTTCTTGATCTAGGGGAAGAAACATGGGATATTATTCAAGGCTCTAAATATTGACCATAAAATGAGGAACAAATGTTCAAAAATTTAAGCATTTTTAAATAATGATATTTTGGTGGGGATTCTACTATAAAGAATGTATAAAACAATAAAGCCAACATACCAATAGTGTTTTGTAGAAGTGAACTTCCTGCTCAAAATGAGCCATGATACGTCCTAAACATATTATGCATCCCTACCAATCATGGCATGCCACCAATCATCTTAACTATTTTCCTAATTTTTGCTAGGTTATAGGGACATTATTTCTCACATGGTTTCTTACGAGTGTCCAATGAACACCTTATAATTGATAGAAAATAAAAAAAATGAAAGTGTAGAGAAGGGGGATTCACTACTCGTGAATTATTTTCACTCAGAGAGCCTCATGGGGCGAACTACCCTAAACTACCTCAAGGAACATCGTGAGAGTTCTAGAATCAAAAAGAGCAAGTCATGAAGATTTTTTGGACAAATTGGCAAGCTCTTGGCCAAAGGATAGAAGCGATATTCTAGGATGACAATGCATCGTCCTAGCATCCGTGTAGACCAAAAAGCGAGAATATCACAGAAAATGGCTAAATGATGACTGGTAATTTGATTGTTGAGAACTTATAGAATGTAGGAAAATGATAGAATGTGATAAAGCTAAAATGATGTGAAATAGAAATGATAAAGAGAATAAGACAAATAAATGAAATGCTCACAACTACACAAGTGATGAAGCCTCCAGCATGTGAACATCTTCAATACGTGCATGTGTAAGATCTAGAGAAATTGTTGGGGCTGTATAGGGGTTTTCCTTAGTCAAACCCCAATTTTGGTGTTCCCACCTCCACAGACAGCCAAAAGATAGAGAGAGTGAGAGAAGTAAGCAAATACGATGTGATAAAAAAAATCCCCACTCGAGGAGGAGAACCTATATCATGAAGTAAGGATGCAATAGATAAGGGATATGGAATCCCAGGATGCTTGCAAGCACAAGGCAAGGGAGTAAGATCTACAAGGCTTAAAGAAGCCAAATGGAGAGAGCAATAAAGCTACAAGATCCAAAAGAGTGTTGCAAAGGATGTTGTGAGAACTTTAGAGAATCTTGTTGTAGCAAGCAAAGGAGTTATGCAAGCTTGAGAAATATGGGAGAATGTCCAAGATGGAAGCCAAGAAGGAGAAGAACCTAAAAGCTGGAAATGAGGCTAATGTGACAAATAAGAGAGTTGTGCAAGCAAGAGAAAGATGGTAGAATGCTTGAGAGAAAAGCCAAGGTGGGGAAGAAGATGAGAAATTAGTAGTGAAGCTAAAAGTGAAGTTGTTGTACCAAGCTTTATGAAGCTATGCAAGTAAAAGCTGGAGAGAATTTAGAAGTAAAGGAATGGAGCTAGAAGGTCAAATGAGTTGAAAGGATGACTTAAAAAGAGAGAAAAGAAGCTTCCCGAGCCATTTTAGGGAATCTACGGCTGTTACCACCAACCAAGGGAGATGAAAAGTGGCAAGCATGCATGAAAATGGTCATTTGAATGTTGAAATGTTGCAGGACGCTAGCACGATATGTAGATGTCCACGTGGCGCACTAGTGTCTGGACATGTCATGCTACAAAACAACACAAATGGGAAAGGAATAAGGTTCAATGTAAAGCTAACACGCGAGGGTAGCTGCTAAAAAGGGGTATTGGAGCATCCTAAGAAGGAAAAAGGTTGATGTAGGGGCTAAAATGAGCCTACACAAGATGCTAAGGGAGTGGACACTAAAGCGGGTACAAGAATGCATGTGAAATTGCAAGGGGTACAATTTTACGACATTACATTTTGCCCCCACTTTAGCAGGCATATGAATCTACATTAATATAAATGCTAAAGGAAATCTACTAAACATAAATAACATCATATGCCAAAAGTATACTATAGAGGAAGCAAATAGCTCTTCAAACCAAGGAAGCATTCCCCCAGGCTGAAGACCTGCAAAACAAATGCATTAGACAAGAAAGACCTACACCAGACAACAATGTTAGAACATTAAAAACTAAAGGATTTGAGTCAGAAAAATGAAAGACACCTCGATGTAGAAGGTTGTCTCAGTACTATGCATCATCCCCAAATTAAGAAATAACACATAGAAGAAATATAAGATATTGAAGAGAGAAAGAGCATATACTTAGGATGAAGGAGATGCAGATCTTCAATTTAGTATATACAATTTGAGAAGAGAAGAGAAGACAAGTGAGAAGGCTCAAGAGAGAGCAAGGAGGAATGAGAATTTCAAGAGAGATGGCTCCACAGGTATTCTCTTCTGAGGAGGTTTGAACAAAGTGCACCAAAGGCCCATAGACCAACGATGGATATATCTTGTAGGATGAAAGGATCTGATAGGTGTGCAGACCTACAAGGAGGTATCCCCCAAGAACTCTCACATGAAGGAATCCCCGTAAGGTATGTGCCTTACAGGCCTGCAAACCTGCAAGGAAGGTATCCCCCAAGATCTCTCACATGAAAGAAACCCAAAGAAAAAAGCACCTTATAGGCCCACGAACCTACAAGGAAGGTAACCCTCAAGATCTCTCACATGAAGGAAACCCATAGAAAAAAGTGCCTTACAGGCCCACAAACCTGTAAGGAGGCGTCCCCCAAAATCTCTCACATGGAGGAAACTCAGAGGAGGGGACTCTGCAGAGCTGAATTGGAAAGCGAATTTCAAAAGGGTCCCTTTAGAACCCTTCAAAAGAATAGGGGGTCCACTCAAGGGACACTTCATTTTAAAAACATTGAAAGAAAGGGGGTCCTTAAGAAGGACACACATCTCTAGAACAAGCTATCACTGCCCCCAACATATAGGGGAGGAGAACCATGCAAGATAGAGGTAGACCTCAATATCACTTGTCATTTGAAGAAGAGGTAGGTGCATCAAAAACTAAATGAGTGATGGCACCTAAATCATGAAGTTGTATTTTATCCTTCAAGGCCTTACATTCACTAGTGGAATGGTCAGACACTCGATGGTATACACAAAAGAACATTTTTCTTTATCATGTTCATGAGCTTTCTTGCATGTAGGAGGAAGAGTAATTAAGCAGGATTTTAGAAGCCTCAATAAAATATGATCTTTCTTAGATAAAGAGCGAGGAGAAGGAAGCAACCCTTTCTCTTGTGGAGAGAGACTCGACTGCTCACAAGAAGAAGATGTGAAGATATAAGACAATGGTAGATCTACATGGAGAGTATTATTCTGGCAACATGGATCATACTCCTCTACAGGATTGCCATCATCCTTCTTGATATGAATACCAACATTAACCTCCTTAACATAAGTGTGATCATCTTCCTCAAAAGGAGGATCAACACTAAGAAAATTACAATTTGCATTCACATTGCCCCACGATACAGAAGAGTAACTATCTTCGATAGCGGGTTCGGATGATATTATCAGAAGGTCTAAGTGGATTGGGGTGACTTTGAATTCTCTAGTGAAGTATTATGTAAATTCTAAAGAACCCCAATCATCAACAAGACATGTATTTTCTTGAGAATAGGTAGAAGGAACAAACTTAATATTTTTTTTCAAAAGGATCTTCTTCAGGGACATGTACCTCAAGAGTACCCTTTGCAGTAGGTATTGTTGGAGTAGACATCAACACATTGGAAGACAATGAATGAATAAGAGTAGGCACAACCGAAGCATGACTGACAACTTCCATCTCACATAAGTGCATAGCCTCAGGGTTAGCCCCAACTGTGACTACCCGATTATTACAAATGAACTTTATAGATTTATGCAAGGTAGACAAGACTGCACCCATAACATGAATCCATGGTCTACCAAGAATAAGGTTATATGGTAGCTTTTCTAACATGACATATACAAGGGTAGGTATAGTAATGGGTCCCCACCTCAAAGGAAAGACCATCGTGCCTAGGGCTTCTCAACTAGCATTATCAAACCCATGAATGACAATAGAAGAAGCATTAAGAGAAGATGAATCAATATTAATCTTAGGTAATAGATCAATGCTACATACATTGAGGACCGAACCAATGTCAATGAGAGTATGTCTAATGCTGATATTATTAATGTTAACTCTAATCATCAGAGGATCTACTTGCTTCTATACTTTCAGAGGTGAGAGTTCCTATGAATAGAATGTAATATTCGGTGAATCCACACAAATATAAGCTATCAACGCACCAGCATCTACCGGCCTAATAAAAGAAGGTAAGAGGATAGTTTGCAAGGCTTCCTAAAGCATACCTTGATAAACCAAAGCAAACTGAAGTAAGTCCCATAGTGAGATCTTAGTCAGAGTAATTTGGAGTTGCTCGACAAGATCGTAATCACTGGGTGCTTTAGTCATAGGTTTAGGAGCTTGAGGAAGGCTTGGTTGTTTATTCATTCTATTCTCATAAGTATGGGCTACCAATCTATAAGAGGGAGCCATAGGAATACAAGGAGAATCACTCTCAGATAGAACACCATTAATAGAACAAATCCTTTTAGAAGAAGTACTAGCTAGAGTCACATAAATAACCAATCTCTTAGGCCTTTAAGGGGCATCAGAGACATATATTACATTTACAGACTCATCACAACTAGTAGAATAATTATTTGAAGACATATTCTCAACATCGATCCAAGGAGGATCAGATGTGGAAGGAGGTTCATCATTCACTAATGCATCATCTCTAGAAGAGAGTGCATCAGAACAAAGATGAGATTCATCATTCACCAATGCAACATCTCTAGAAGAGAGTGCATTGGAACAAAGAGGAGATTCATCAATCACAAATGCATCATCTCTAGAAGAGAGTGCATTGGAAGGAATAGTAGATTTATCATTCACAAATGCATCATCTCCAAAAGAGAGCACATTGGAATGAATAGAAGGTAAAGTAATGTTAGGAAAGGTATCAATGATTTCATCCTCTTCCAACAAAATATCCTTCGAAGCAAGAAGAATTTCGTGAGAAGGATCAAAGATACCAAGTGACATAGGCAAAGCCAAGTCACCATCACATCCATGAAATGGAACATCATTAATACTTTGAATAAAATCAGATACTGAACTAATAAAAGAAGATATTAAATTCATTTTGGTGATAGAACTAAGAAAAACCAAAAATCTAAATTTTCATATTTTTTTGGTATTTTCTAGGTTCTAGTAATTCGCATTTTCAGAGATCTTAAGAGCGAAATTTAGGGTCAGAACTTGTGTCAATCCCTAAAATTTAGTTTCCAAAGGCACAATATTTTAGGGATTGAATTATTCCTCTTGGAGACCTTTCCAATGGTGCAAACGGTTCTGAATTCCGAGCACCGAGTCAAAAGTTATGACCCCACTGAGTAGGGGTAAATAAATTCCTAGTTTTTTGAAAAAAATACCCTTCTTCATGTTTGGTTCACCAAAATGTAGAGAATGGGGACTCACTACTCATGAGTTCTCTTCATTCAAAGAGCCTCACGGAGTGAACTACCCTAAAGTTCCTCAAGGAACAACATGAGAGTTCTAGAATCAGAAAGATTAGGTCGCAAAGATTTTCTAGACAAATTGACAAGATCTCAATCAAAGGACAGAAGTGCAGCTCTAGGATGACAGCGAGACGTGCCAGCATCTCTTTGGCGTACTAGCATCCATGTGGACTAGAAAGTGAGAATATCACAGAAAATGGCTAAATGATGACTGACAATTTGATTGTTGAGAACTTACATAATGTAGGAAAATGACAGAATGTGATAAAGCTGGAATAAAGTGAAATAGAAATGATAAAGAGAATAAGAGAAAGAAAGAAAATGCTCACAACCATGCAAATGATGAAGCCTCTAGCATGTGAACGTCTTCAATACTTGCATGTGTAAGATCTAGAGAAATTGTTGGGGCTATATAGGGGTTTACCTTAGTCAAACCCCCACTTTGGTATTCCCACCTCCACGGATAGCCAAAAGATAGAGTGAGAGAAGTAAGCAAATGTGATGTGATAAAAGCAATCCTCACTCGAGGAGGAGAACCCGTATCATAAAAGAGATGATAAAAGTAATTCCCACTTGAGGAGGAGAACCTATATCACAAAGTAAGGATGCAATAGATAACGGATATGGAATCCTAGGATGCTTACAAGTACAAGGAAAAGGAGATAGAGATGCAAGGCTTAAAGAAGCCAAATAAAGAGAGCAATAAAGCTGCAAGAGCCAAAAGAGTTGCAAAGGATGTTGTGAGAGATCTAGAGAATTTCATTGTAGTAAGCAAAGGAGCTATGCAAGCTGGAGAAATATGGGAGAATGTCCAAGATGGAAGCCAAGAAGGAGAAGAAGAAGCTAGAAGTTGGAAATGAGGTTGATGTGAAAAATAAGAGAGTTGTGCAAGCAAAAGCAAGATGGTAGAATTCTTGAGAGAGAATCCAAGATGGAGAAGAAGAGGAGAAGTTAGCAGTGAAGCTAAAAGTGAAGTTGTTGTAACAAGCTTTATGAAGTTGTGCAATCAAAATCTGGAGAGAAGTTAGAAGTAGAGGAATGGAGCTAGAAGGCCAAATGATTTGAAAGGATGACTTAAAAAGAGAGAAAATAATCTTCTTAGGTTGTTTTAGGGCATCTCAAGCCGTTACCACTGACCAAGGGAGATGACAAGTGGAAAGCATGCAAGAAAACAATCTTTTGAGCGTTGAAACATCATAGGACCCTAGTGTGGTGCACTAGTGTTTGGACACGTCATGCTACAAAACGATGTGAACAAGGTTCGATGCAACACTGACACATGAGGGTGGCTATTGAAAAGGGGTGTTGGAGCATCCTGAGAAGGAAAAAGGCTGATGCAAGGGCTAAAATGAGCCTACACAAGATGCTAAGGGAGTGGACACTAAAGTAGGTACAAAAATGCATGTGAAATTGTAAGGGGTACAATTTTATGACATTACAAAAAGATATCACGAGGGGTAGGGAAATGTTGAAAAATTCTTAGAAGTAATCACATGAATATACATAGAGTAGTCAACTTTCAATTTTTTTATGAGAAAAACTCCCTCCTTTTGATCTCATATTCAACTATACAACTCTTTTAGTTCTTCCTCAAAGGCCCGCTTTATAACCTCTCGCTTCAATTTTAGTGCTGCACAAGGTTGGTATCAAGTGTCCATGGGTGTGCAAGCAACTTTATTTTTGGGGTATTTCAAAGATTTTAAGATTTGCTTCTTGTGTGATATGTTCATCAACACGAGATCAAGTATGTTAGAAAAGACTACAAATTACCATGCAATATCTTTCTATTAATGATACATAAATAAAACATAGCATATTTATGTCAATTGAGTAAATACATTAAAGAAGCTTCACAAAAAAAGCAGCTAGATTATTTCCGATCATATATTTACATGAACGTACACACAAAAGAGGAAGGTTGAGTGGAAAGGGATCATGCAATTTGCGGTAAAATTATTATGGATTGCCTTTAAATTTAGACATGCAGCTATCTTTGTTGCTAGTATTTTTTTGGAGTTAAAACAAGATTATAAAGATGAATATGAAGCATTCCAACGAAGTTCCTACTGCTTGAGTCTAGAATGATAGTTTGACTATGAAAATATTTCCCAATGCCCAGAACTACATGGAAAATAATAAACCTTCAAATTTTAAAACCAAAGGAAATAGATACAACATGTCCTCAAAAAAGATAGATAGAATAGAATCACATCCCAAAGATACACAAACTTGCAGAACCAGGAAACAACGTAGCATGTTCTTTGAGCCCAAAAAAGGAACAACTACAACAAAACACAAGACCACAAAATCACATGATCAAACAGTTTGATGAAAAAATAAGTAGCCAAAGCTATAAAGCCTATGCTAGGAGGGAGGACCTAGTCATTTGGGTTATCCCACCCTCGTCAAGTAAGCATTTTCCATCATCTATAGGCTTCCAATTAATGAGACCATTGTCTTCTCCTTATTGAATCTAAGAATCTGACACTTCAGGAAACATCTAAATTTGAAAAACATTCCAAGAGCCAGCAAGAGAATTTGTCTTGTACTTTGAGAGGATCCCATAAACATTGTTGGAAGGATGCATGCAAGCGGTGATCAGGTGATGACCAACTCTTTTTTTGTGCAATTGGTGATGACTAACCATAAGGCTTCCTATCTAACATTAGAGAAGGCCATTTTTGACAGCTCTACAAGTGGGACCAAAAATAATTAGAGTAGCCATGTCATTGGCCCTATGGATCTAATATTGGGAGGTGAAGAGGGCAGAACCAGGGCCATATTATAAGGGGCATTCCCCCAATGATCAAGAATATTCTAGAGTTGTGCCACCTTTGAGGCCACTTTGTTGGGTTTAACTTCAATTTGCATGAGAATATTAGACACCACCAATTATTTGGTGTAAGTAGAAAAAATATAATCAATAGAAACAAAAGAAAACAAAGTAGCATTTATATCTTTCCAAATGATTAAAATAACCTCCAATCTGAAAGCATGCCATAGTTGGACAAATTTTGTGAAAAAATTAGCAACATTGCCCAATAGAATATTGTACACTATGAAGGGCTCTAGTTTAAAAAGGCTTAAAAAAATAATTAATCCCCAACCAAACTGGCTACAGATGGGCACATAATTAAACCAATTTTTTTATTCTTTCAAGTTGCCTACAAAACGAGATTTTGGGGTTAGACACACCTAAATTTGATAAACATTTTCAAGACCCAGGTAAAGTAAGAACTAGGAAAAATACACAATATTTGTCCCCATAAGTGCTTTCTAGATTGTGTGGAAGTTTTTATCCCAAACAAAATAAAGGGATGGAAGAGACCATCTTGAATTCAACTTCTAAACCATAGATAAATGTGGAGATAGCCACCTAATTCCTTTTTTGGGGATTTGGTTATGTAAAGGGGTTTCAAAACATCACTTCCAATCCTTTCACCATGGTTTAGTAGATTGCATCGAGATTTTGTGAAAATACTATGGAGGAATTGCTTTCATTATTGTTTGGAAAGACGCTTTATACACAATGTTTAAGTTAAACTTGATTTTATCTTGTGGCTATGAAAGATAAGTAGAAGTGGCCATGGGGTATATGTCTTGGATATGCCCAATGTCTCTTCTAAAGAATTTTAGAGAGTGCATATAATAAATCTCAATTATTAGCTTTCATTGAAAAGCAATGGTGGGAGGCCACTATTTATGATAGAAATCAAAGTAGAAAACAAAGACAAATGCAGTGAAAAGAGCTTATATTTTTCTTTCCATCATACCTCCAATTGAGCGAGAAGAGGATGAATTTCCACCCAAAGCTTTGAGAAGTCTTCAATGGAGTATGATGATGGAATGAATTGGAGAGGGATTGGTTTATAGATGTTTAGGATGGAGGATGGATGGTTGAGATTTGATTTCAAGATCAATTGTGGAGGATTCATGAGACATTAGGGTGGATGAGAGATCATCAAGTGGCACGATTTGATTGGTGCACTTAGGGAAGAAAATGATGAAGAAGATATGAAGGGCTAGGATTGGTTTGACTAAATCCAAGGGAGGAGAGTGAGTCCTCATACATGTTAAAGGATTCGTAGGGAAGAGGGACCTATGACAAGTGTCCTCTCACACGTGTGATGACACATAGTAAAGTGGGATCTATGACGTGTCCTCACACATGTGTGTGAACACATAGGGAAGTGGGACTTATGACACGTGTCCTCTCACACATGTGAGGACACACAAGGAAGTGGAATGGAGACATGTGACTCCTCTCACATGGGGATAAGAAAGGTTCATATGCCCCCTCAATAGGACAAGTAAGTTTGAAGAGAATGGGTGTGCTGTCAAAATGGATGATGGTATTTGAGGCTAGATGATAGGAGGAGATAAAAGGATAGAAATTTTAGGAGAAGGATGGATAGACTAGGATGATTTGATAGTGAAATTAGGATGATGGAGAGATGGATGGATTGGGGTATGGTTGTCATGTTGCAACAACTTAAGAAACCTTTATTTGATATTTCACTTGATGTTATGGACCTTACTATGGTAGAGGTCCTATGATGTGTGTTTTTGTTGCACCAAGGTATAAGAACTAGGGTGACAATGTGCCAAGTGTGTAGACAACTAACCCAAAAGAAAAGGTTGCATGCAAGCATATGCCTTATGACACCATGATTTGGAAGCCCATGATGCCATTATGGAAATACTCTACAAGGGCCATGATAAATGCAAATAATGATAATACATGCAAGAAAACAAGCAAATATTCACAAGAAATATAAGGATTTTACCCTCAATCAAGTTGAAAAATAATTGACTGATTGGTTGATTGATGATCATGATCATGATCATGATGATAATATTGTTAATGATAACAACAATGTGATGATTATCAACAATATTTCATGTTGATAACATTATTAAAAATAAGAACAATGGAAGGATTGGGAATGATGTATCCTATGATGATAATGTGAGTATAAGGGGATCAAGGTTTGTAGTGAGGTTGGGAACTAAACCAAGGGATTCTTTGGATGTTGTGTGAGGTATATTAGCAAAATTGCATGGATTAGGATTGATTGGAGTTGGATGGAATTATTTGAGAATAATTAGATAGTGAGGGATTTAGGACAAGTGGGATTAGAGTTAGGTTGGGGGTCGTTTAGGATAGGTGGATGGATTGGAGCATGTTTAGGGTAGGTGTTTTCTTGTAACTAGTGACAAGGGAGAAACAATATAATGGGAAAGGATGAAATGATGGTGGATTGTATAGATGGGGGGTGAGAAGAGGATTGGATGGAGAATTGGAAATGGGAGGATTATTAAATGGAGGTTAGGAAATGGGAGGATTATCAGATGGGGGATAGGGGATGGGAAGATTATTAGATGGAGGATAGGAGATGGAAGGATTCTTGGATGGAGGATAGGAGGATTAGTGGATGGAGAATAAGAGATGGAAAGAAATAGGATGGAGGTGTTGTAAATTTTGTCATTGATGTCAAAGGAATATTAATGCGATTCTTATCATTAATGTTGAAGGAATTCATTGTTTGAATTGCCATTGATGTGAAAATGAATAAATGAGATTGTAGGTTTACGATCACTAATGTAAAAGGATGAGTTTTGTTTTGAACAATGTTAAACCTCTTATGATGACATGAATGACCACACTCTATTCAAAGATGAAAATATTTCCTAAGAAAGACAGGGTGAATACGAATGAAGCTTCACGAAATGTTAGAGAAAGAGAAGATTTAATAAGACGAATGTAGTGATTGCCTTATCAATTAGAAATTTCATAGTTTAGATATGTGCTATGTTCGCAACATATGAAGGAAGGAAAGTTTTGGAAAAATACTTCATATGGATCCATATGAGATGCATTTTCATGTAACAACTCAAGGATGATACAAAAGAACAAGAAATGAAATATATCAGGTTGCGAGATAACTTGATAACTATATCATCTAAAGTTGAAATGATAAACAACAAGCAAAGGATCCTTTAGAGCATGTTATCAATGCATTCCTTTTGGGAGATTGGGTAGCAATAATAATAATTGAGATAAAGGGAATGAACTACACTCAAGACTATCACTTTGCAAGGAAAATATTACAAATAGTATTAGAAACATTCAAAAGGTGAATGTTGCTCCTAAATAGGAACCCAAAGAAATGTAAGGAGTGGGAAAGTCTACCACTGCATGTTCAAAACATGATCAAGTTACTTTGAAATAAATAAAGGCGAAAATTAGAAATAAACATATTAAATATTTTATGTTTATGGCTGACCCTTAAAGGTATCACCATTCTTGAATAAGTGCTCACTAGGAGGAGTATTAAATAAAATCAAAGTTTAACTGAGTTTTAAAAGAAGAGAGACAAAAAAAATAAGAATAAGACAAAATAAGAAAAAGACAAAAATCATATAAGACAAAACAAACCAAGCATAAAAGATGCAATGAAACTCATAATGGGAAACACTTAATAATAAGGAATCAATGATTTATTTGTGAGAAGGTTGTAATTGTATAGGACAAAAGAATATAAACAACAGGGATGATTAGTATAAAGACAAAAACAAATAAGATAAAAATAGAAAAAGATGAAAGTGCATTAAATATTATTAAGGAAATGAGCAATGATAAGTTTAAGGTAACACTTCAAACAATGATTAAAGTTTTTGTGACTAACTTACTCATCCCACTAGAAGACAAAATTTGTCTTATTCATAATTTGTCTTATTCACTTTTAAAATGGTGTGATTCATAAAAGAAGTTTGGAAAATAGTTTTTAAATTGAAGAGGTGCAATTAGTATTGGTAATGAAGTGTTATGTTTTTGAAGGTGAAAGGATATGTCTCCAAAGGGAATCACCTCCTTTGATAAGGTATAAATAGTGATTTCAAATAGGGAGAAAGTGTGAGTGACTCAATGAAATATTTTATGATATAAGCAAAGCTGCATATTAAAAGAAATGATTAATGTAATGAACAACAACTTAAAAAAGGGGAATAGATGCACCTATTGGTTGAAGAGGTATGATTGAGTGGAAATAAAAAAGATCTATCTGTAAGACACACTCATATCAAGGAATAAATAAAAGGAACATAATGTAAATCATTCACAACAGAGAAGATAAATTGTGGAAGCAGATTTGTGAAGATTTTTATGAGTAAGGAATAATGAACAGATTTTTGTAATAAGATAAGAGCCTTGTAATGATATTCATGAGAATTTGAGCAAACTTAGAGTGGACTTAGAGAAAAAATATTTTGAAGGGAGATATTGAATAAAATGATAGAAGTTGGTTTATGAAAGAAGGCATATATTGTGCATCATCTAAGAACAAAATTATAAGCATATTTGGAGTATATTTAAAAGCATATTCAAGTAGATCTATATGCACATTTTGAGCAGATATCTTAGAACAAATTTTGACGAAGTGTTAAAAAGATCTTAAAACCAATTCAATTGGTCTTTATTCATTGAAGTAGCTTAAAATATGAGAAGAAGAATAGAGCATAGTTGTGAAGATTTTGTGAACATGCTATATGTATATCATTTGTTAAAAGAGCAATTTAAGAAGGGGAAATATTTTGGAGGTTGGTGCCTCTAGTAGGTTGGTGCCTATGAATTCAATTGTGGGAGTCGATGCTTCCATTGGGTTGGTGCTAACAAATTGAAGAGGGGTCGGTGCCTCTAGTGGGTTGGTTCTCAAAAATTGAATGAGGGGTTGGTGCCTCTAGTAGGTTGGTGCCTACAAAATTTGTAAAAGAAGAATTTATATAAAAGCATTGATTTGCAATGGTTTTCTCTTGTAAGGGTTTCCACATTAATATCATGTGTTATTGTGTTCATATGTGCATGATTATTGATGTTGAGTAAATAATGTTATTATTATTGATAAATTTTTAACTTGGTAAAAATTATGTAATACTAATTCGCCCCCCCTCTAAATACAACTATGTGCTCATCAGGAGTATTATGGATGACAGATAGGAGATGAGAGGAGTTAGGATGGAGGATAGGAGATGAGAAGAGTTAGGATGGAAGATAGGTGAGGGGGGGATTAGTGGATGGATCTCTAAGGATAATGGTGCATAGGAATAATATGTCTCACACAAGATGGATTGCATCTGATAAGAGTGAGGGATTGCAGAGAAAGTAAATTTTCTATTGTTTGAAGCCTACTTGGATATGTGAAATATCCCAAAAGGAATATTCTTCTCAATTCTTTCAATTTTCATCAAAAATCATGCAACTATAATGTGCCTATCAAAATAATTGATTAAACTTGCAAAATTTCACAATGTAAGCTCATAGATGTTTTGTCAAACAGTTGGTAGAACTTTGACAATCATTCAACATTCTTGAATTTTATGATTAAGAACAACTAAAACTCTCTTTCAAAACATGGGAATATTCACAAATGTTTGTTATACAAATTAATACACATGAGCATTCTAGCGAATAGTTGGAAAAGAGCTCAATAATTGATTTCAAATTCATAAATTATAACCATTTGTCAATCAGCTATAAGTGTACATTTTTTCAAACACTTAACATGCAAGTTGAAATTACAATGGAGTGAATACCCAAAATGATTGGTGATGTCATAATAGATGATATATTGGATTTATGTTTGTTGTAATAACTTTTCAACTGTGATGCTGATGTAACTTAAAATCAGAAATAGTTTTCTGATCTAATAATCCTTAATTTCTAACTTTATTTGACTAATTAAAACCCTAGAACAAATATATACAAAATCTTATAAAAATAAAAAAATATTTTATGACAACTCCAATGATAATTTCTACTCATGTAATCTATACGACACCTCACAAAGCCTTCCCAAGGGTTGTGATCAAGAAAATGGAGTTGAATTTAATTCCCAAACAATGAAACAAAGATTCGCTTATGCCTTTCGATTTTTCCAAGAGATGAATCTGTAGTTTTGAATTAAAAAAAAGGATTCCCAAAGGGAATCAATACATTCCTAAATTTTCCCACACAACGCCTTACAAAGCCTTCCAAAGGCTTTAAAATATGATCACTTTCTGTTCCTTTGGGTTTTGGTATGACATTGTGTAAAAATGAGATTCACACTTATTTTTATAATTATTTTCTGATAATTTCATAATCATTTTGCACCCATAGTAATAAATAAATATTTCTTGGAAACTCCAGAGTATATATTATTTTTTGAAATCTTTTGATAATTTTCAGAGCTTTTCCACACTTTTAATAATAAAATAAATATTTTTTGTGAATGATGTCTCAATATTCAAAACAAAACTCCACAAACTCATAACCAAACATTGTAGAATCAAATGGCATAAATGTTAAGCACAATGGAGAACTTTGTATGAATCTAGTCAATCAACTAGGTGGGTTTTCATCCATGAAACTGATGACCAAAAGGGTTTTCATCCTTTGGTTGAAGAATGAATCTGGTTCAATCTCTAAAAAAAATAAGAGTTTGATAAAAATATTTTAAAATGATCCTAAAATACATTTTAGAGAGCTCGTGCAGTTGAAGCAGTTTGGTTCACTTGACACTTATATTTCAAATTTCCAAAGACTCTCTATCATGGTTCCTAGTATCATAGAGAAGAGGCTTGTAGTCCTTTTCAATGAAGGGCCAATGGAGCCATTAAAGGGTTGGGTTAAATCTTTTGACCCACCAACTCTTCATGAGGCGATAAGGAAGGCAAGGAGCATGGAGCTTGCAACCCAAAAGAACAAATTTCCACCTAAGACCTTTCTACATGATAGAGACAAGATGTGTGATAGAAAGGAAAACATTCAACCCAAAGAAAATCCCATAAAGAAGGTGGAAGAAGATTACAAAAAAGAGCTAAGGAAGAAAAATATTTGTTTCACATGCAAAGAGCCATCAGCCCCAAGTCTCAAGTGTTTGGAAAAGGGGAAGAACTGTTAATTAGAGACCTATTCAGCTGATGGATCGGAATCAAAAAATTTAGACCAGCAAGCTGAAGTAGAGGAAAGTGAAGAAGAAGGGTCAGAAGAAGAGACTGGGAAAGTGAAGGAAAGTGGTGGCACTCTTGCAAGGATTTGTAGCCTTCAAAGAATCAATTCTTTCAAACTTAGAGGGTTGTTGAAAGGGCGGCAAGTTGTTGCTCTAACTGACACTAGTGTTATGCATAATTTCATTGATGAGGATATTGTAGCACAATGTGGGCTCAAGACCAGAAAATTTGGAGATTTCAGAGTCTTGGTTGCCAATGGTAACACAATGTCTTGTGTTAGGATGATACCACAATTGAGGATCATGTCTACAAATTCAATGAAGACTTCTATGTTGTCAACACTGGAGGCACAAATATTGTTTTGGGTATGCAATGGCTTCTTTCATTAGGAGAAATCACCTTGAACTTAAAATCCTTGAAGCTGAAATTCCAAGATGGTGATAGAAAGGTGGTATTGAAAGGAATGACTAACAAGGGATCCAACACTGTAACATGCAAGATGATGCAAGGGATAAGATCCAAGTAGGAAGATGGAGACAGTTACTAAACTCACGACAATCCCCTATTTGACATGGAAGCAAAGCAAACATTTCCAAATCCTTTATTTGAGATGTATGAAGACAAGGTGATAGAAGAACCATTATCTCTAATTTATTTCCTTCCTATGATGAGTTGTGATCGGTTGGATCCTTGTGATAAGGAGGCGGGCCTTGTGAATGCATTGCAAGGAATGGAGTATCATCTTGAATCTGATAATGTTGGTTTGGTGAGCCCTTATGTGGAGGTTTCAAATGTTCACAAATTTCCTTGGGTTATGTCACACAAGTTGATGGATTATTGGCAGACCCAACATGATGGAGTCATTTGGGGATAGGTTTTTCATGCCTAGGATCATAGGCATGGACAAATTATTGTTGTTACCTCTCTTTGTAGCCATCTTATGAGTTAATTGATGTCCCCACCAATGGATTGGAGAGAGATTTTGAGAAAATATTGGCTCTATGGCGAGTTGGTGACACTTGAGAGGACTTTTCTAGGCACGGAAATGAGTAGAGGTGTCATTTTGGCTGATTTTTTTCAATGTTGTAGAAGTTGTTCTTCTTGGGTGCTGATTTTTTAAAAATTAGACCTCAAGTTGACTATTTTAGACTTGGAGAGTTGCAGGTATGCTCATTTTTAGTCTATTTGGACCCTTAGCAAGATTGATTTGTGATCTTAGATGAGGGGAATGTTGAGTTTGGGCAATCAAAATCCATGTGGGAGGATTGTACAAGCACCAATCAATTTCAATTCTAATCCATTCGCTTGTACTTAGGTTTGGGACAACATATTTTTTTCAATTATGACCTTGATGATGGAATGTAGGAAGCTGAGAATGAGGAAGTTAGCATTAAATTTCTCAAATTTTCCTGTAGGGTGCCACCAGGTTTTGATTGTGGGGTCAATCTTCCATAGAGTTAACTAAGGTCTTGTTGAGATTGACTGCTCTTCCTATAGGGGAACTTCAAGAGATTACAATTTCGAGTACTCAACAAAATAGTATTCCTATTTGGGGGAGCTATGGATTCCTCAAACTTATTTGGGATCCTGGAGACATATTGAGTTTTTAGTTAGAATCAATCAGTGCATGGCTTGTGATTACTTGAGTACAAGCAATCTTGGGGAGGGATGACAGTAATGTCCCTATTTTTCTCCTAAGATTTTCAGTGATCATTAGCTTATTCCCAGAGTCCCATAGGCTACTTAGAGGCATTTCTAGGTATTCCAAGTTTCTTGGAGGTTTCTCGTCTACTTTTCAAGAGGATATTGTAGGAGTTTGCGAAAGGTTTTTTTTAGGTCTTTCTAGGTTTTTTGAGATCCTTGGTGGGCAGTCACTACTATTTTTAGTAGTGTCTATTTTTAGTAAGTCAAAACTACATCTCAAAATGTGCTTATTTTGAGTTTGGACACACTTACTATTTTTATTAGTATGCTACTTTTAGTAAGTGTTGTTTTTGGAAATGGTCCTGGTAGTAGTTGCAGGATTTCTATTTCTGGCAGTGGTGGCAATTTGAGTTGATGGTGTCTTGATATTTTTGGTAGTTGGTGTCTCCACCATCCTTGGAGTTTGAAAAAGGAAATATTTGTAACTTAAGTTAATTTTATAAATTCAAAAGGCCCCTTGGAACCCCGCACCTAGCATGTGACAACTTAAGTTGTTTTTAAAAACAAAATTTTATGCATGACTATAGTGGATGCCAAATGAAGGTTTTAAGTGATTTTTAATAAAGTTTATTTTCTCCCCAAGTGTGACATCCCTTTTGGAGGGAAAAGTTATTCAAACTTTTGGGTATCAAAGTGTTATATATACTCCCTCATTTTCTCTCATTTGGACATGCCAATGGATGATAATGAAGTGTTGTCAGAGTGAGGATTAAATCCTTCAAGGGATTTGGAGATGAAAAACTTCAAAGTTTCTCTAGTTTTAGAGTTGAGAGATACTCCCTAGCATCACTACACGATTCACCATTGGAGTTACTGGTGAAAGATTCTTAGTTTGCTTTTGATTATGGATTGTTTTGATGTCTTCTAGTTATGTTTTGGTGTGTTAACTCTTCTTGCAATGATGGAGCATTTTGGAAGTGGTTTTAGAAGATTTCAGTATGTTGGTTGTCTTTTCCTACCCTAGGCTGCACCACATGGTTTGCACATGCAAGTTGGAGGACTTCATATCATTTTGTGGGTATTGGTGCAAATGAACCTACATCCTTGGGTGCCCCCTCTTGCCAAAAGTAGATGTTTTAGTGGAGAGTTTGATTTTACCTTTCTAGTCGCCCATCTAAGGAGGTCGTACAACCCAACTGGAAGGATTTTTGGTGAGTGTAGATGTTGTTTCAGTCTTGTGGGGGTCGCTACATAGCTCATCTTGGACGCCTAGCCTAGTACTCCCCTTTGCAAGTTGTTTGGTGTGATTTTTTGGAGTAATGACGAAGTTATGCTCATTCTATGATTGTTGGTTGGTATTTTTGATCTTGTTATTTGAACATATCAATCTACTATCATGTGTATCGGACATGTAGCAGCATCTTGTTTGACCTTCAATCGACCTCTGGAGGACCTTCCATTGAGGTATAATTGTTATATTTTGTTGGGGTGCTCTCATATTATCATTGTAGCATCTTGTGGGGGAGTCTATGCTTCATGTCTTTGTCATTTCCTTATCATAAAATGTTTAAATTTGAAGTATTTTCTAATTGAGCTTATTGTAACACCATTGGTAGTACCATTGATGACTGCTCATTGTATTTACATTGCTACTCACCCCACTGAACAAGTGGTGCTCCTGTTGAATAAATGTTTGAACTTTTTTATGTTACATGCTACTTCCACTAAATAAGTGGTCAAGTTCTCATTTACTTTCATATTATGCTGATTGAACAAGTGGATGGCTTTGTTTTGATTGGATGGCTTGCCACCAAGTATTTGCTTACTTGTTATAATTCCCGTTGAATAAGTGGATGTTTTACTTTCATGCATCTAGTTTGATTACTCACCCCACTAAAGAAGTGGTAGCTTAGAGAATTTTAGAATTTGTAAGCCTTACCATCGTATTCTCTCACCTTGCCAACATCGAGATCTGGGTGATCAAAAAGTGGAAGGTGTTTACTTTCAGTTAGCTTGAATTTCCAGTTAATACAAGATCCCCTTGTCACCATATCCTCTCACCTTGCCCACATTAGGAACTAGGTGATCAAAAAATGGAGGGTTTCTTACTCGGTTGATTATCATTCCTATATGGCTAACGCTAATAGGTGCATTTTGAAAAAAAATTAAGGGTGGGTTATTACACACTATTAACACCCCACTTCGTATGGTATCCTATGATCTAAATCCCAAATGGTATGTAACTAGTCTTATAAGAGTACCCCATCTTATGATAAAGAGGTAAAAAAAGGGCTCTTGAAAGCCCTTCCAAAAATGTATATTGATGAGGAGTCTTCTTTACTTTGCATACAATGGCTTGCATTTACTAGTTTATTATGTCCAACCTTCAACAAACAAAAGGTGAGGACTAATCAAGCTACAATATCTCAAACCAACCCTATTGGATGGTGGATATGGCATGGCAAGGATGTACTAGAGTTGATAATACTTGCCACTCGCCTCCTTTCATATGTTGTCAACTCCTCTACTACTAAAAGGAATTGAATCAGTCAAGAGGAACAACCTTACCTCTAGATGATTGGAGAAATTAATGGTCGTACATAGTGCCTTGTGGCTATAGGATTGACAAAACCCTAAGTATCACCAAACTCTAACCTCATGTTAGAATTTTGATCCTAAATATGTTATACACGTTGATGAGGAGGCATGAGAGGGGGTTCCATTGCATGATGCAACCCCTCATAGTGGGTAGTGACTCTGACTCAGACACCAATTTTGATGCAAATCTACTAGAGGAAAATGCTAATTAGGGATAGCTATATATTTTCTATGTTTTGTCATTTTATAGTTGAAACTTGCAACCTTTGGAAATTTTGTTGTAATGTTTGTATAATATTATATGTACATTTATAATGAAAGCGTTTAAATTTCATTAATTTTTTTGTCAATTCTCATGTAAAATCTCAATTCAAGTCTAATGTTTTGTATTAAGGTTATATAATGTCTATGCTGAATGCTTCATCAATAGTATCATATGAATATTTGAAATTTCCTTATATTTTTTTTTTTTAAAAATTAACAGTCATGCCCTAGCGTCCCCTAAAAAATGGTCAAAAATAAAGCACGTACTAGAAACACATCCTCCCATCCGTTGTTGTCCCCATCCTAGAAACTTGGGGGACCATGGATATTATTTTCTCTTCTCTTTGTTCCCTTCAAATAAGATATGCATAAGCATTAAGAAATTATGAATATCATATTTAATATATGCATGGTTACTGCACATCTTCAATTACACAAATTAGGAATTAAACATTTGATTTCTTGCACAGACAAAGCTCTTCCATTTCAAAAAATAGTTTAAACAAAGCTTCCCAACATGTTTCCTTGAGGGGATGACAAAAATTTCTACCAAGTGTCCTCAACACTTTAAATTCATTATAAATATTACTAAGCTATGCATACAAGTCACCCACCTTGTTAGCAAAATGGATGCCTAGCACAGTTGTTGGTGGTTTTGATTACATGTTGCATTTTTTTTGCAACTCTCACAAATGCCACATACCATAGTAATCCTCCTACTCCTAAGCCATTCTACTACAACTCTCCACATCCACCAACCCACCTTCAATCACCAATTCCTGAACCTTTTGTTGTAGTAAAGCTACCCCCTATGCATGTTACTCCTCCAAAGCTTGTATCTCCTTCTCATCACATTTACAAATTCCACCTCCAGCTATTCCTGAGATTTCTCCTCCTCCTCCACCCAACCCAAACATGATTTTGATGACACAACAAATAACTGTGACACTTTTTAAATGAGCAACAAAGTGTTCCAATTCCCAAGCTATTCCAGCAAATCAATAGGAACTTTATCATTTTTCCTTAAAGAGATCTTGCATTCGATCATCTTAATAAGATAGAACTCAATACATGTAGTTTGCCATGCAAATATAAAAATTCATCAATTGTATTAATATCAAAATGTTATGGTATAAGGAGGTTTATTCTTCCAATTAATCAGAACTAGATGATTAATAGTCAAAAATCATAGGCCATTTCAAGAAAACAATTATCTATGAACTATGGATTATGGTGGCCTTAAAACTGTCATTTATCTTTCAAGATTTTAGAAAGCTATTGTTGCTCCCAAAAAACTAGTGGTGTATTTTCCACATCACTAAGATAACACTTTTAACTCCCAAGCCCTCATTAGCATCAAAATTGATTTCACATTTATGGCCTTATCTAAGCCACCAAAAGCCACATTAACCCCACCATATTAATACAAATCTGAACTTCCACCTATGGAAATAAAGCCTCAGCCTTTCCCTAGTGTTAACTCTTGGCCCTCCAAAGCAGTGTTTATGTACTCAATTCCACTTTAGATCTCTATTCTACGCATCACCTGCTCATCATTATAAGTTTACCCCTCCTCCATATTAGCTGAGCAAAAAAAAAACTTATAAGGTACCCAATTCATTGCACATTTGATCTTCATTCATCCATGCTATTATATTAGAAGTTGTAGATTACGGTTGCTTGTTGGATTTATTTTTGTATGTTTTGGTACTGTATTATTGCTACTAGCACTTCATGTTGTTTTTTTTACTTAGTGTAAGATGTCAATTTGTAATCTGGAAGTTGAAAAAGCTTGAGATAAGACCTATAATATGTTCTATAAAATACTTGGATATTTAGCTCTAGGATCTTGTAAACTTCCACTTCATGCAAAATCTTAAAGAAAGATGTAAAAAGATCTTTGTATGCGATAAGTATCCGACATGGTTTCAATAATCTTGTTTTTGCAGAACGTGGAAGCTACATGTTTTTCTTGGACAAAAATTCCTAATTCATAAAAAACCAATCACAAACTAAGGAGGAATCTCATAGAAGAAAATATCTTCAAATTATTGTAACATATGATCAAATTTCACTAGAATTCTTGACATTTTATGGAAAATATTGCAACTTTCTTTAGTTTCATTGACCAAAAGTTTGATTACAATATTAACTGATATATCAATGGCATATCACCAATATTATCACAATAAATTTGTTTTTTTTGGCTATAAAGCCTTCAGACTACATTTAATACTTAAATTGTCATGAAATAAATAATCTTCTAGTCTTAACTATGTATTAGGAAACTTCACTATTATTCTCATTTAATTTAATTTCTTTATAAATTAAAACCTATAATATTTTGACCATTTAGCTCAGTAGTTGTCAAAAATTAAAGCTCTTACTTACCTCTTTTCTGACTTCAGATGGAGATTAGTCATTGCATCTATTCTAGGGTCATGCCACTTCACCATTTCTTGATTTCTACATGAGAAATGATTATCATCACTATAAATCAACTAATACTATGTTAAATAGTGTTAAAATAAATAGAACATTAACATTTTGTATCTATAAATCATGTACATATTCACCTCTTAGTTTCAACAGGGTTAGATAATAAAGCTTTAGATTTATCATTTAGAATATAGCTTATACCTAAGAAAATAAAGGTTAAATAATTATTATTTACTATTTTTCATAAATTGTTACTAAATGAACCACAAACTTCCAAGTTGCAACTGGTTTAGCATCAAGGCATTTCAACAATGTTTGGCTGAAAAAATATGTTGACGTAATATCAAGTTTCAGTCAATTATCACTTTTTATTATAAATAATGTCAAACTTAAGAGTTAATATACTATCAAAATTAAACTCTATTAAATAGATCCAAACCAAAAACACAAATCCACCTACATTACTTCACCCTTCAAGAAACAATCAAAGAGGTATCACAAAAACATTTGCTTCTAAAATTTACAAGATAGACAACGTTGTCTATGCTTCAGCTTTGAAATTTATATTTGAAAGCCTTTGGAAATGGGTGCAATGAGTATTTCAACTTTAGAAAAAAAAAAAAGCAAACCCTTGATTTGAAAGAAATTTATGTTTTTTTTTAAAGCGTCAACACCTCTTGTATACATATGAAAAATGTAGAAGCATAGACAAAGGCACGTAAACAATTTGATTGACGATTCATATTGTTTTCATTGTTTTTATCTTTCATGATAAAATTTATATACAACACTTTATACATGTGAAATGTGGAAGCATAGACAAGGCATGTGAAAGTTTGACAAAATGGTTCAAATAAGTGTGGTGCCATAGAATGTCATGATTGTAAGATATGTTCACTATAGGTTTTTTGAAAAGGGTTTAGAAACATTTGCATAGGGTGTGGATATCCATATGTAGCATGGAATAGTTATTTATGTGGATACATTATTGATGGTGATGGTTTAATTCCCAATTTGTATGTGATTATTTATCTTGATTAAGAAATCATATTTTTACCTTTTTAGACTATAGGAATCTAGTACCCCCCATAAACTACAGTGCATCTAGTATCTTGGTGTCATGGCTCAATGATATATTTCACAATGATTTAGATTCATCACTCAATGATGGATAATATTTTATAGTGGTTTATAGTATATGGAGTTATAATATTTTGTTACTAGTTTATAGTGAGAGTTCTTTGAAATATTTAGTTCTATTGACAAGAGATGCTTATTTTCATGTGGTTTGGATATGTTGACATCTTGTTACCATAGAGGACTCTTGGATTCTTTGTTAAGGTGTTGGTTATGATTTTCTAGTTTGATATATATGATCTGTCCTATGGTGAAATATTGAGTATGCATTAGAGTTTTTGCATGATATAGGTGAGCTTGGGATAAAAAAATTTGGTTAGATATACATGGTCCTATTTTGTGGATATGTAGACCATGATGCCATGGAGAGTTCCTTGTTTTTGTACCAATTGTATAGATTGATATTTGGTGATGATTTGTGATATTATTCTAGTATTGAGTGTAGTGATCATTTTTTTTGCAATATTATAGGTATTGCAGTGTTTCACTTAGAGTTTAGATGGCATGCTATGATTGGATGTGTGATCATGGATATTTTATATAATCAATTGAAGCTTGAGGTATCACTTTTTGGAGATCATATGTTGAGATGGTTACACCCTAATGAAGTAAATTAGTAGAATCTCATATGTCCTCATTAGAATTACATATTTTTAAACTTGACAAGAAGGATCTCCAATTTATGTAACTTTGGATTAAGGTAGGTTTTATGTTTGAAGCCCCCCTACACATCATAAAAATATTTTCTAGGAGATGCAAGTAATTGGGGAAAAGTTGTGTTGTTTAGGTAGAATTATAAATTAGAAAATTTTCAAGTTATGCAAATTGGATTTATGTGAGTTTTAGAATAAGGCATGTTAATATTTATCAAAATTATTCAAATATTGTTATGTAAATAGAGTTATTGGGCTATAAAACTCATTAAAGAGATTACAACAAAAAACCAAGAATGTGATTTATTTTTGTTTTTAGAGTTTTTTAATTTTTAATTTCTTAGAATTTTTGAATATTTTTGAAAGAAAGGAAGAAGAACACTAAGTTCACCAAAATATAATAGAGGAAAAGTTTAGAATAACTTAAAAAGTGCATGAACTCTATAAATTATTCAATCTTTCCAATATTACCTCCTAGGTTAGCCAAAATTTTGAAATGAAAAGTTTTGAATTGTTTTATTATTATTTCAAGAGTTTTTTTTTTTTGAATAACCTAGGAAAATGCTTTAAAAGTATGAAAATTAAATCAACTAGCAAAATAAAAGAGTTGAAAAGAAAGAAATATTGTTTAATGTTATAAAAATGAAGTAATAAGAAACTAGCACCAAAATAGAAAAGAGTTCATAGAGAGACGGTCTATGTAGAAAGATAAAGCTATCTAGCCTAAATTCTTGCATGACATTCAGACATCTACATAGTGTGAATTTGTTTGTATACTTTTTACAAATCAACTTCCCAAAAAATATTTCTTAGCTTCCAAAACCAATTTCAATCTACAAACAAGTAAAACTAGAAATGCTAATAACTTATAGGAATAAAAAAGTTAAGAAAAATATATATAAACTATGATTTAAATGAAATAAAATGATAAAGAAAAAGAAGAGAACAACAAACCTAGTTTTGATAAGGTGTTCCCAAAAATAACTTGCAAGCTAAATGAAGGAAATTTTTGGGCTACAAAGGAGCTTTCCAAGAATGGTCAAGCATTTAGTTCAATTTTCCAACATGAATGGGTAGCCAAATGAAGAAATATTGATATAAATTATGTGATCCTATCCTATTTGTGACTAGGATTTGACATAGTAATGATAAATTCAAGTAATGCAAACCTAGAATGATAATGAGAGTGTTGAAAGTAAGGAGGTGGTAACCCAAGTAGACAAATAAATAAATATTAATATAAAGTGTGTGATAATATCCTATTTATAACTAGGAATTGAAAAAGTAATAACAAATGAAATTAATATAAACTTAGAATAAAAATGAGAGTTTCAAGAGTAAATATGTGATAATCTAGGTGTCAAAGATAGCAACAACAAGACTCTACCATGATAAAATGAAATACAAAGTGAGAAGCTAGAAAAGGATAACAATATAAATCACCTTCTAATATTGATGAGGTCAATCAAGGAAAGAGTCTTGTTGATAGATACTACTAAACTCTTCAAGAATGTAATGGAAATTTAAATTCTTCACAAACAGTTCATAAAATGTTGGTAAACTACTAAAAGTGTTGGAAACAATGTATAAAATAGTTGGTAAGAGTGTGGTAACTTGATATAATGAGAAATTGCAAGATATATTGAAGATACATTTAAAAATGGATAAAATGGAAGGAGATAAGGGAGATGGGGATCTATTTGAATTTATTCTAGAGTTCTTACCTACAAACTAGGTAGGTGATAAGTAAATAAATACTCAAAAATAACTAAAATTTTGAGAATTATCATGAGACATCTATGTGACACATGAATGTCTACACATTGCACCAATGTCAAGATACTTCTTGCTCAAAAAAGTTCCAAACACTAGGTTTGCATGACATGCAGATGTCTGGATAGTTCTAGCTCAACAAAGATCCAAACACTAGGTTTGCATGACATGCAAATTTCTAGATAGTTCTAGCTCAACAAAGATCCAAACATCGGGGAATGACAAGACTATGATAATTGTAACATTAATTTTGAGAAAAAATACCATGGGAAGGTATGCCTAGGAATCATGGATGGAAAAAGGTTAAGGTAAAGAGTTTTAATGAACCTAAAGGCATGCTAAGGGAGATGGACACCAAAGAGTCCAAAACCTAATAAAAAAATTCTAAAAGGTATATGATATTTATTATTATAGGAAATGAAACAATTACAAATATTCATTAGGATCACCCTCTTTCCAAATGAGATCTACATTATAACTCTCGCAAGGCCCTACTATTGTTGCTCTTATTAAGGAGTGTCCTAACATGGGGCCTCTCATTGAACTATGTGCTCTTTATCCCTCATCTTCTTATCATGACACTAGAAATTATTACCATTGCAGTACATGTTATGGGACTAGATTCCATAGAACCACATTGTGAGGAATCTCATGGGCTTCCCTGAGAGAAATATATACTATAGCCACTAAGGGAAAAAATACCATTGGAATATATCTAAATTTATACAATAGTCTACCAATGGGATGGGTCTTGAGTGATGCCCTCTTATATATTTTTCAAAGTAACAACACCATGGCATAAGTATGAAACTATGCCATCCCCTTACTAATGATAAACAATGTCAATATAAGGATATTAAATCATGTTAGTATGTCTCAATAATCAACCATATCAATATAAGGATCTCAAATCATGTTATTTTCTCTCAAAATTATATAATTTTAGGCCATGGTATTAAAGTTCCCTAATCATGCCCACCTCATAATCTTTGAGGTTATGATATCTATGATCAACAAGTGCCTATAATAGGGAATGATATTCTTAACAATGTACCCATAATAAGGGATAGATGACTAAAATAGTAGAATTAGCATCCTTATACATAAATCACAAAATAATCAAGCCAAGATATCAATGCCTCATACATAAACTCTACCTTGCTTAATATTTTAAATGATGGTATCCCAATTGTAAAGAAGAATGTGTTCCTTCTTGTTGCCAGTTAACCTAGTGATAATTGGGCATATAGTAGCCTTCTACAATGGAATGATAATTTAATGTGGAATTGAAATTAACATGCTTTCAATATCTAGATGGGCATATATAAATTATGAAAACCATATTACCATTTCTCATCTAAAATAGCCTTATTCAAAGTGAGGTTGTCACCTTGGATGAAAACACCAAGGATCCAATGAACATCATATAGTGTAACATCCCACTCTCTGGCTATGTGTGGAAATAAGAAAGTGTTCCATTCTTACAACCTAATACATAATAATATCTTAGTAAACCCTATTGGGATGATGAATTGCACAGCCCCTGAAGCTCCGAAATCTTCAATGTAGGACTTTAGCCATGAAAGATAATCAACCACAAAAGAAGTTTTGCAACAATGGAATGCTTGATTAAAGATTCTATATTGATATGATATGATATCTGATTGATATCTTGATATCTGATATATTGATATGATTGATATATTACAAATGTACAAGATGCCTTGAATATATAGGCATGAGCTAAACCCTAATATGCATGAGATGTTGCCATGTGTCAAGATCAAACAACATGTGACAACATGTGAACCCTAATGGTGATGATCATTAAATGAGGAGATAAGTTCTAGAAGGACAACTCATCTTCTAGAAGGAATCTTATCCCACCAAACTAGGAAGGGAATAGTATTCCACTTATTAAATGATTTATCTAATAATGCAACCTAGGACTTAATGATTAAATGCAAGACCTAAGTTAACTTATGCTAGTGTAATAATTAATTAATTAATTACACCAACACCCCCCCATAAGTGCAACTTAGGGAGGAAAATGCAATGATTATGCAAGATGATGATGATGGGTCCCGGCTACGAGGCCATGTTAGGTACCCATGTACATGAAGATGCAGAAAATATCCCACAACCGGAGAAAAGGGGAAAACCTAGTAGGAACAAAACCCCTCTCCAAAAGAGAGATGAAAATGCAAAAAATGTGAGATAGGATGGGAAGGATGGAGGACTCCCAAATACCCCCCAAGAACACCATCCGTCACATGGATACAATAAAATAAAAAGCCCCCCCCTAGGAGGGAAAGAGGGATACTATGTAGCCCCCCCAAAAGATGAGATCACCTGCAAGAAAGGTAAGTGTTTGAAGACAGAAAAAGATCCAATGTCGACAAACAACTTGTCGCCCTTTCGGAAAAAACAAAACCAATTGCAAGTGCAAAGATGCTTCCCATTCCGGATAGGAATTGAAGGAAGGAAGGATGAAGATGGATGTCGATGATGTCTCTGAACTCTGCTCAATTGTCTCTGTGCCTGACAGTGAAGATGCCATATTCCCAAACAATGAAGAGGGTGACAAATCAGGATGATGCAGAAACTGATGCTGAACAATATCCAAAGATGAAGATAGGATGAATATGATGGATGTGATGGAGACTTGATAGCCCCCCCTGAATGAAGTGTCCTCAAAACCACTGAAAGAAGTCTGAAGCAATGAAGGTGTCCAAACCACAAAACTTCTGCTAGGAAGAAGCAAATCCAATGGTGGATGCTAAAGAAACCTCAAGTCCTGAATGGAATGGCAGGGAAGAAGTCTCGGATATGAAATCTTTGAAGAGAAACTCAATGCTTCCAATGTAGTCTCTGAATTCCCAATCAAGGTTGAGACAAAGGAATGTGGAAACTCAAGAAAAATCTCCAAGGCCAAATCTGAATAAAGGAGTGACACCCCCTCAAGAATGTTCTCCAAACCTATAGAAGTAGCCAAGTCGGTGATACCTGAAACGAAGCCATCATGTGATGTCAAGTCTGAAAAACTGAATGTGTCCTGATCGATGATGATAGTGGAAGCCTTAATCAATGACTCTGGACAAGGAATCACTGAATGTGAAGGGATACCAACTGTCTCTGATGAAGAAGAAGCACTGAAAGGAACCTTGTCAACCTCTTCGGAAAGATCAAGGCAATCAACTTCCTGCACAACAATAGCATCATGGGGTACTTGATCTGAAAAATGACATTCTAAAGCATGATCATCAGGGAATGGTGGAGTTTCTGAATCTCCATAGAGCTCCCAAAGCTTTGTCCAAAGAATGTGAGGACAATCACAATGATCAATAGAATTCAAAACATCAAAATCAACTTGCATCTCAAGGATCTCCAAAACAGTGTATCTGCTGCAACTCCAAGCAAGTTCATGAATACCTTCACTTGGGCAGGGAACTATACCAAATAGATGAGGCAAAAAATCAAGTAAATGAAGATGGTGGCAGATCCCATCTCGCCATTGCGGATAGTTACCCTTGTGCAACATAACCAAAGGAGAATAATATGCAAGCCCCATAAAGAAAATTTCTCCAAAAAACAAAGACAATGACCTTCAACGACAAATAGAAGACTTCCAAATAGATATGCAACTGAGAAGATTCCTCCGAGATCAACAAATTCTTCTTCAATCTTCAGGATGTCCAAGAATCAAAAAATAAAAATAAAAGATACCTGGAGCTGAAACCAAAGAAGATGACTGGACTGATGAAAAAATGCACTGAAATATCTCTTGAATGCCACTGGAATCTCCGAAATCCGACAATCTGATGCAAAGATGTGTGCTTGTGAGTCCAGAAGGGAGGTTTGACTTCAGTTGAATTTAATATTGAATAGCAGAAAAATCCTACAAAACATATGGCACCACTGGATAGTGCTCTGAATTCTCTTTCCGTTGATATCTCGTTTGCAAATTTTTGATATTGTGGCACGAAGATATGGCCCTCGGAAGAAAAACTGCAATTTGATGATACACTAGCTAACTAGGCGCAAGAATTAAGCACCAGGGGCTAAAAAAAATGGCCCCCGGTCGCTGATATGACCGGGGGGCTGTCGGCAGTTTTTAAAAAAATCGCGCCGCTAGATGGGCGGCGGCGGAGCGGCTGCAGGGAGGTGTTCAGGCGGCACGGCCGGTGGAGGTGGCGAGGAGAATAGAACCACCCCAGATAAAAGAGCCCTCGGTCACCGATAGGACCGGGGCGGGGGCTAAGTCTTTGGTAGTCGGAATCTGCGGTTGGCAGTCAGAAAAACGGTGGTCGGGCGGTCGCCGGGGGAACTCAACGGTCAACGGAAGACCCGACGGACGGTGGCCGGTGTTCGGTGTCGTCGGTAATGTCGGGAAATGAACTCTGACGACGGTGGACGTGAGCGGGGCCGACGGATGACGTCGAATGACGCAGACTGTCGGTGTTCGGTGTCGACTGCTATTTTTTGAATAATTTAATATAATTTGCAATTCAAAAAATAAAAAACCGAAATTTGAATGCCGACGGAAAAATAATTAAATAACTCCGAAACTATATGTGCCGAAAAATAATCATGCCGACTGGTAAATAAAATACCAGGTCACCCACTGCAGATTGAAATTTATGCGATGACTATAGAAAATATTGCCCAATAATAGCCAAATAATTTTTTTGATTTTTCTAAAAAAAATTTGCCTTGATGGAGGACTTACAGGGATGATTTTTTCCTGCAAAACTGTACGGATAGTACAAAAAATGCAAACCCTAAGATGTACCTCGAAGGCTCCCGGATGATATGTCTCCGATTTTGACGAATGAATAGGCGATCTATGGGTTTTGAGGCCTTCTGGACGCAATGGAGAGGACGAAGAGAGCCTGATCTGCACCAGAAATCAGCTTGGCTCCCGGGTAGAGCCAACTAGCCTGCAACATAAAACCCTAAGCCTGCAAAGAATCTCGCACTCCAAACTTCCTGGATCTAGGGTTGATGTTTCAATGGACTAGCTCTGATACCATGTTGGGATGATGAATTGCACAGCCCCTGAAGCTCCGAAATCTTCAATGTAGGACTTTAGCCATGAAAGATAATCAACCACAAAAGAAGTGTTGCAACAATGGAATGCTTGATTAAAGATTCTATATTGATATGATATGATATCTGATTGATATCTTGATATCTGATATATTGATATGATTGATATATTACAAATGTACAAGATGCCTTGAATATATAGGCATGAGCTAAACCCTAATATGCATGAGATGTTGCCATGTGTCAAGATCAAACAACATGTGACAACATGTGAACCCTAATGGTGATGATCATTAAATGAGGAGATAAGTTCGAGAAGGACAACTCATCTTCTAGAAGGAATCTTATCCCACCAAACTAGGAAGGGAATATTATCCCACTTATTAAATGATTTATCTAATAATGCAACCTAGGACTTAATGATTAAATGCAAGACCTAAGTTAACTTATGCTAGTGTAATAATTAATTAATTAATTACACCAACAAACCCAACTAGACAAGTGAATCAATGAATCCTAGCTATTTATCTAAATAAGTAGACAATATAATCATTTGATCTATGATATCAAGGTTATTTAAAAAATCTATAAGAAAACCCTACTTAGTGGCATCACTACACTGAACATAAGGTTCTTACAATGACAAGTTCTTAATATCTAAAAATCCCTAAAAATCATAAGAACCCTTTAAATCCCAAATAAGACTCAATTATCTCTCTTCATTTGCCAAGATATGTTATAATTTTCCTACGTGAATGAGTAACTACCAAAATAAAAAAATGCACCCCACAATTATCAACTTTCCAACCAACCCTTTGACCTAAGTAGATTTAAAAAGTGCATGAAAGAACAAAATGATTTAGTGTCTACCCAATCCTACCCAATAATGATTATTTTAAATAACCCATCCCAAATTTTATTAACTATAACTATTGGATTTGAGGTATACTAAAACCTAGGGTAATGAGAGATTTTTAAAAATGGTCACTTCTTGTTCCATCTATACTAGTGCTTATGCCATAATCTTATAATCTTGCTAGCTCTCCATAGAGTATTTTCATGTCCAAATTTTTGGTTATTTAATCATAACTCAAAAATCCCTTGAGCTCACTTAAACACAAGAATACAAATAAAACTATGAAAGTCCTATTTTATATATATGGTAAACTAATTCTTCTATAGGAATTTTTTTACTTGCAAGTGATCCATGTAAGATGGCATAGTTATATTTTGGACTCCAAAAAAGTTATGTTCTCTTATCTTTGATTTGATAATACTAGAAATTTGAGCCAATTATTGATAAAGAATGCACAATGTCTTATAAATGGGTTTTATTTTGTAGGCTCTTGGTCAGCAAAAAAGAGTAAGAATGTCTTCCAAAATATCCCTAAACCTACACAAATAGTGAGTAACCTTTTTCATGCTATCATTTCACATTTTTATTTTGAAGCAATTTTATATCACGTGATTTTTTAACTTCTTTTTACAAATTTGGATGTAGGAAATCAATCAAGGGTAAGTATAAGTAAGTTCAAAGGTCCCCATGCCAAATTTTGGAGGTGGAACTAACTAATTAGTATAAGATGTGTTTCTTAATGTAACAACATTTATGTGCCTAAAAATAAATAACCATACATGACTGTCTAATTAAGATCTATAATCTAGCATATGACGCTATGTGGCATGAAATCAATCAAAATCATAATCAATTTTTTGTTTCATGGTGAAAATGCATTATTTGCCTCTTATAATTCCCTGTGTCACAAAAAAGTCAACAAAATTCAATAAAAAAGTGTTGAGAACCTCTTTTTGAGAAAAAAAACATTTTTTTTTTTAAAAACCATAAGTTTATCCTTCATCAATTTTCACCAATATGTAATGTTCCTTTGTAATTAATGCATTTATAAGGTATTGCTCATTTATTTTCTGAGTTTGAAGAACTAAATTTTAATAACATGCTTTGTTTTGTGAAAAATAGGTCTAATATTAAATAAGATGTACTAATATTTCATTTTGACATCTTTGGATATGGAGTGTGGGATTTCATGGAGGGAATCTATGACAACTTTGAACAAGTGACATTTTTAATATGATTTTTTTTATGGCAAAGAATAATTATGGGGCACTAATTTTGAGGATAAATCTTACATTTGCTATTTTTTGTTGAAAGAACAACTCATGCATTGTTGGAATTTGGGTGCCCAAGATTTCCCTCAGTATGTTATAGATTGAGGTACTCGGTTTTCCATGAGATGAATTACATCTCTCATATTTTTTATATTGCTTTAGTTTTATGTTCATCTATTAAATCAAGAGTGAAAACCCTTGGGTCCAAAGATAGGAGGATGAAATTCCTTTAGCTTCCTATGGACGGTCCCATTATAATATTATATGTGCATGTTGAAAGTTTTTTATTTTATTTATCAACAAGTATATTTTGTATTGGAAAAACATGCATGCAATATAATTATATTGATTTTTCTTCTCTAGCATAACTATATTTATGTATCTTTGATGTATTCCAAAAAATATAATAATAATATTTAGCATTGATATGATTGTGAAGGACTCTTTTTGTTTCCACATGGATTTATCTTTTTGTATTTTTTATTTAAATACATATGATGAATATTATTCATTTTCATATGATCTTAGCTAACCCTTACAAGATCTTGGTAAAAAAATGGTGAATAATCATATTTACATATCATATGCTCTCACATCACTTTCATGAGATCTTGGTTATTAGAAAGTGATAAATATAATTTATATTAAAATTTGGTTGAAGTCATCATAATGGTATAAGAGCTAAATTATTTCTTGCCTATGAATCATGGAAAGTAATGAAAGATGTATGAAATATGAGGAAATAACCTATTTATTTCAAGTATTGTGATAAGTAGTTACATGTAGCAAGATAGAACATCATATTTATTGATAATGGACCTAGAGAGAATGACAAAATTATTGACTTAATTATTTAGATCCAAAACAAAATACCCACCACTGTTCCTTTATAGAACCAGGGTTATAATAGAACATCACAAATAGGAGAGAGCTCATTTTCAAATAACTAACTAGCAGTGAGCTCCATCCTAGAACTTACTAGTTCTATTTTTCTAGAGAACGAAGAAAGACCTAGAACCTAAGAGTACTTGCATAGAGGATCTCGATAGGCTTCTTGAGTAATATCAAGGAAATTTAAAGACTTGAAAGCCACTATATATTTTTTCAATTACTTGGAGAATCTAAGAGTTTCCAACAAAAAAAGTCTAGACAATCAATTGGAATAATAATGAGAAATAGTTAAGTAAAGGGTGAAAAAATAAATACACTCATCTCTATTGATAACATTAATATATTTGCTAGGATTGGTTACAAAGTTTGTGGGCCTACTTCCTACTCAACCTTGTGATAGAATAATATTCCATCTAGTTTTCTACATTACATTTGTAGGGTGTTTCCTATCATTGTTGGAACCATGGTCTAGTCACACAAGGGTTGAACTTATATGTAAACATTTGATGATTTTAACCAAATTATATTGCATATATTTGAGAAAAAGGATGATAAAGATTATTTAAGATACATTTGTAAAATCAAAAAATAAACCTCAATAGATACAATGTAGTTAAAATTTATCAAGTTACAGTTATGGTAGCTAATGTATTAGAAAATAATATCACTTTTCTCTTTTTTGATGGTGTATATGAACCACTCCATGATTTAGTTAAGGCCTTTGTACCATCATTCCTTCAAGAAGCTATTAAGAGGGATTTGAAACTTCAGTTGTCATAATACTAGGGGAAAAAAAAATCATTTTAACCAATACCACCCACTCCTATATCATAGAAGGGAATCTTTAAAAAAGGAAGTTTCAACTCAGCCTTATAAAACTATATTGTATCCTTTTATAGTGAATAAGTTGGATGGTTATACCATAAATTAATTTACAAGGAAAAAGTTATGTTTCTCTTTTAAGGAGCCTTCAAAAATTGATTTTAGATGCCTTAGAAAGGAACATGCCCATTATATTAAGGTGATATTTGATAAGGATATTTATCTTGACAAAGTGGAGCTAAAAAATCTACATATGAGCAAATCAATGAGCATGAACTTGAAAAATTGATCAATGAATATTTAGAAACTAGCAATAGTACACATGTAGCTTTTTTGGGGCCACCTTAATATCATCCATTTAGTGGTTGTGGGGAGTTATTTGAGTAATATATATAATGCTTATTGATAATGAGGCTGATGCAAGGGCATCCATCTTGCCATCTTTGTTGTCATTTTGTAAAACTTTGAATTTTGGTTTGTTTTAAGTCAATAAGGTCAATTTGGACCATTTAAGGTCATTTGGGGTCATGTTGGATTAATTTTGGGTGATTAGGTGCAAAGTTGTCAAAAAATGCAAAACTTGTCAATGTTGTCAAATCCAATTTTGAAAAGTTGGTTAATGGGAGTTAGTTGGCAGTTTGGAAGTTGTAAAATGTTTTCATTTTTATGTAAGGGATGTATTCTCATGCCAAGTTGGTAGAGGAAGTGATGGAATGAAATAAGATAAGTTTTTGTACATTTTTCCTTATGTTTTATGTGTGCAACAGTTTGTAATTCACATTGTATGGCCTAGTATAGATTGGTACGACCATGAAACTGGTTAGATAAGTTGAATAATCCTTTACTCTTCCAAATGCTTTGATTTGGTAAATTTTCATTACGTTTTGCAAAATTTATAGCATTTTTAACGTCAATAGTTGTAGATTTTCAATGTTTTACAACAAGAAAACATGTTTGTATGGATTTTTAAAACCTATTACAACTGGGTCAGTTATTGGAAAATTTAGGGATATATTTTATGGTCCAAATTATTTTGGTTTGGTCCCATTTGGAGTTAATTTGAGAATGTTATGGCAAAAATTCTCTAAATGGTCATGTTTAGAAATTAGGGTTTCCAGTTTGATAAAATAATTTATTTCTCTCAATTGGTATGGTGGAAAATTCTAAAAAAATTTAAAAATTTATGTTTTACATATTCTAATGGTTTCCAAGATCTTAGGCCAATATCTTTTGGCCATAAGGAGTTATTAATGTCTGTGTGTTCTAATTTACATGAAAACTATCTTGAAACCCTAGCTAGTTGAGGGTTCAATGAAATCTATGTTTTTTTGGATTATGATTGGTTGGGAAATCATTAATATGTGTTGTAAAAGGACTGAAAAGCCCAATAAATCCTTCATTATGTTGTTTTTTCTTGTTTAATGTCATACATTGTTTGAACAATCCAAGAGCAATGCACCTAAACTGAACTAGAGTGCAACTAGTCCTTGTTTGTGATGAATCATTGGATCAAATGTGTAAAGTTATTTGTGTTTGAGTCCTTTCTCTATATCACTTAATAATGTGTATATGAGAATCTAGAAAATCACTTGTTACAAAGCTATTTTTAGTAGGAGTCAAGTGCCATTAGATAACAATTTTGTGAAAGCTTTCCATCTACAACCCAGCTCATCAAAATTTAAAACTTGAATTTAAATCATCAAAATGATACAAGATGTGATGTATTTGATGTCTTCATCATATATTTCTCAAGAAAACTATTTTTAATGTCAGGAGGCATCAGGCATCAAGGATGCACCTAAATAAAAGAAATCCCTACACTTAGGTTGATTTTACAAGAGATCATAGAGATGCCATTAGTGTTAGCTAATTGAATGCTTAGGAGCTGATTTAATCCTACCATAAAATCAAACCTTGCTCATCTATCTCACTCATTTTTTCAAGTTTAAAGATGATAGCTTGTAGTTCTAACTAGATCATTCAAATTATGATCCTTAATAGTGAAACTTTGGGGAATTGTGGAAAATCAAACAAAACAATACACTATGAATCAAACAGTCTCTCTTGTCCACCTTAAACAACTAGGAGACCCCCACCATTTACTTGGGGAAAATGTTTATAAGCTTATATTTCTAAGATAACTAGATTGCTAGCAAAGCATAATATGAATAGCAACCCCATCTTCATGATCATTCTTAGGATAAAATTTCTCTGAAAATGATGTCACTACCCAAGATTACCAAATGGAAATAAAAGGCATGTGGCCAAGAGTGAGAAAAAATTTGGCACTCTTTAATTTTAATAAACATGAAATAAATGAACTAATATGCATTCTATAATTGACTATTCACCTATTGAATGAAATTTTGAAATAACACATAATTAAGCTTTGGATTCTTCTATATGGATTGTGTGCCAACTTTTCATGATCAACTCAGAAAGGCATTTTGAAATTTCAAATTTATTTCAGTTGTCATAAACAAAAATGAAAGGAAAATATATATTAAATTTTGTATTTCAAGATGAGATCCCCCATACAACTTTGTTCTATGCAAATCTGCATTTTCCCAGTATGAACCAATCCTTCTTTGTTCACATTGAAGTGGCTAACTCATGCAATATAATGAACACATCCTTCTTTGTTCCCTAATTCTTGATCAAAATGTTAACTAAAAAAAAAATAGATAATGTTTATCAACATGTGCTACAAAAACAAGCATATACCATAAGCTATGCATGATGTGAAAAAATAGTACATAAGACCAAAGTATAATTTTCTCTCAAAATTGTCATACATTTGTCACAGTAGCTTTTGAAGCAACATTTTCTATTCAGAACAACATCCTTCATTACTTCTTTACATAATGGGAAATGTAATTCAAGTGGCAGATCACCAATAGAATGACCAAATGGAAGCCCCTCAACTTCCTTCTCAAAAGCAACTCTACAAGATCAATCATTCCATTAGCAATCCATGATTTTGAAATTTCCATAGACATGTATTATTATGCTACATGAAACTTATCAATGAAATTTAACTTTCCACAGCCACTAGCTGAAAGATTCCTTGCAATTCATGGGAATTTAAGATACTTGATTTTTAAAAATTATTCATTGGGCCTCAACACAACAACTACCCCACTTGGCAGTGCGTCAAAGCCATCTGGGTTAGGAACAAGCATGGATTTTGGAATGCTTGTTGGAGGCTTCACCCTTTTAATGTCAAAATTGGGATCCTCGTTTGTTGGGAAATGTTGGATGAAATGTCCTAGATAAATTAAAAAACATAGAAAAAATCAAAAACTAGATCCAACCACACCTCATATGTTTGAAGACAAAGTTAGCTAAAGTTTACAAATTAATCAAAAAACAAAATATTATCGATCATACCTAGAATTCTTCATCTATGAAATACATAGCCTTGTGGCGGTGTTTTCTATTCCATGCCACAACCTGTGTTATTTACTGTTACATGATTTTTAGCTTTCAGCTGAAATCAAGTAACTTAGTGTTTGTTCTTTTCATGTTGTTTAAACATTTAAAAGATAAACAATAAAACTGCTAGTTTCAATATGCATGAAGGAGTGATTGTCAAATGAAATAGATTACATCTTTCATTTTCAATGTTGCAAATTACAACAAATGAGAAAAGAGAATCATATGTATACAAACGTAATCTTTTATTGATAATCATTAAGGTACACGTTCCTCACAAGCCAAGGGACTAACTCTCTTATTGAATGAAAATATGAAGCAATTCATACATGAATAAGTAAAGGAAGCAAACAATGTGCATATAAGAATGGAACTAGTCATTGCCTGAGAATGACTGTTTACATGTTTCCTGCTTCCATGTTGTTGCTGCCCCGAGCTGCTTGTGTCCTCCCTAGCTCCGTAGTGCTCCTAGCCCTTGCATCTGAAAAAGCAATGATATTAGAGTGAGGCTCTAAGGAATGAAAGATCTCAATCCTTGCATACACACCTACCTATGCATGTATAAACCGATCCATAAGTGCATAAAATAAGCATGCAAACCTTGGAAGTATTGGAAAACAAAGAAGTCATCAAACACATCCAACATATGCATTTATTTTCTAACTGATTGCTTCATGTGCAGATTTAAGACAAGTCTGGTTACTGTTCCGATTTAGATTAAATACAACATGTGGGTAAAATGTGGCTCCCACAAGGGTAGAGCTCAACATGTTTTGAAAGGAAAAGGAAATTGAGCAACTTGATCAAAGATTTATTTATTATCAATGCATTAAATCAATACGGAATCACACTAGTTGATCAACTTTCATTATCAAATTCAAAAGATGCAACATATTGTGCTGATATGTCCTTCAATCTTCTTAAGAAGATCCATAATTTGTTTATAAAGGAAGTGACTTCATATATGCATCAAGTTCAATTATGCATCTTTTGAACAATGAGGAAGCATTTTAAGATTTTGTCAATCCCCTCTCACCGTAACCCTATTGAACAGTCACACATCACATAGGAAGGTGAGCTTTTAGGTTACCTGCATATGTGACATGTGGCTTTCCAATAAAGTTAAAATGAGGAGACTGTGTGTATTTATTACACATAACAGAAAGAGAGAAATGGTTGAATCAAGGTCATGATACAAGTACAAGGACAACACCTTTGCAAGAGCTATAGGAGGCAAATGGAATTGATATTGTTCATTCATAGTTGTACTTGTGAAAATGAATGCAATAAGTAAAGGTCATTTTCATTGATAAGGACAGTAAACAATGCATGCTACAATGGTCTCATGAAGGACAATAGTGATAAATGTATGCTACATGAAAGTAGGGGTAGTTGTTGTATTCAAAAAATGGAACAAATGAGCTGATGAAGGGTACTCCCCTTACAATCTAAAACTCACAAAAACAACAGATAATGGCACAAACAAGATGCAAGAAGGAAAGCAAATATTTTCTATTATCACTGAAATGAAAATGAAATTACAACATTATATTTTCCATCACATGGGCTTTCTGATTACATAAAACTACAAATCTACAAATCAGAGCCACCATCTACTCTGCTCTGCCTCCTCCCTATAGTCCCCCTTTACATCCTTTATTTGGAAGGTGTAACCGCCCTAGAATCTTCTGGAAAGTGTAACCGCCCTAGAATCTTCTAGAAAGCGTAACTTCCCGAAGAAGACATTTTGAAATTATATTAATTTTGGTATTACAACTTTGCGGGGTCATAACTTTTGATCCGACCATCGGATTTTCTATTATAATACCTTTTCGGAAAGAGCTCGAGAAATATTGTGCCAAATAGTAGGGCCTAAAGGCCATCCACTTTCATTTTCCACTAATTTTTCAGGCCCATCCGGAGCCTCTAAGTGCCTCAAAATTGACCCCGAAGATTTTACTAGGATTTTTGAAAATTAAAATTTTAATATCTCTCAAATGACAAATGGTTTTGAAGTGATTTCTTCGCCAGTGGCTTCAATTTACCATTTTGGAGGTCTATGTAAGCTTTTGTGTCCAACTGTGCATAAATGCAAACTTACAAAAATAGTAACCCTACCAAACTTAGCCCTTACTGAAAAGAAACAACATTTTTTTTTTTTGGGTGATGCAAGATTGCTCTTACACCCTGGATGCTCCTGCATCATGAGCCCTATTTCACCTTGGTGGAAAATGAGGAACTATGATATGAGCCATGCAATGAAGAGTACAGCCAACTAACAACAAACATCAGATGCATATACATCAAATAAATTATAGGTTGACAAGTATGGGGAAGTATTCAAAATAGAGCATAATTGTTTTCATGGCAAAGAAACCTAGCCATCTATTTTACTGCCCTCATAAGTGAGATAAATGAAAGTTATATGATGTCTTCTAGATTGGAAGCATGATAAGCTAGAAATCATTCTAAGCATGTCAAATAGGACAACAACAAGAAAAAAAAATCTGAAGTTGCACAAGGCTCTATTCAAGGTCTTCTCAATCAAACATTAGACAAAAAAGTTGCCAGATGACATTCAATGCATGATGGTTTAAGGAAAGGCACAAAAGGAAAAGACATTCAAGAAACATCAACTCTAGTTGACATAGATAATATGCCTATTACAAACATGTCATTACAAGAAGTCATGACAACAATAGAACCCTCATGTGATGTGATCAAGATACAATTGCTATGCCCTAACACAAGGGATAGGGGTATTCTATTCTCTATACTCTTATGTTAATGGTTGAGCAAGTTGCCAAATGGTTTCCTCTAAGCATATTACAAAGAAAGGAAGAGACTTCTAAAGCTTCTTTAGATGCTAACCCATAGGAAAAATGCAATGAGTTATACACTTCTAACAGGTAATGCATGCTTTGATAGTTCAGAAACTAAAGGAAATTCTCATTATGTTAAAGAGCAATCAAAGGAGAAAGGAACCCAACAAAGGAGGAGTATGGTATTCTCAAAAGAATGAAATACAGAAGTTATTCACAATGATAAACCCACTTTGGGGTTATATCTTTTAAAGACATTCTACAAAAATGAAGTGCATTGCCAAAACAAATTTAGATGCTCATTGGGGAAAGCTTATTTTGCTTCAATTTGAAGTTTTATAAACTTATTTGTTGATAAGGATGAAGAGAGAATTCCAATATAAACATCAACTCAAGTTTTGGTGCAACAAAATGATAAAAATAACCATGATAAGATGGTGATCTATAACAATGAGAGCATGCAAATACCTTCATGGGTGAAAATATCAAAGTAACACAAATCTAGCTTGATGAGTTAGAATGAAGACAAATTCAATGATGTGGGACAACAAGATTTCCAATTCAATGACAAGGCTAATGAGGATTCATGGTCATATGAAATTTGTAACTCTTTACATGAAGAGGAATGTGCATGCACCATGGAGAGATAAAATGGACCATCTCATGTAGTTGATTATTCAGAGCAGACACTGTGTAGTGGCATTGAACCATTTTTGAAAAAATCTGAAGTTGTTTTTCAATTGAAAAATACCAATATGGGTTCACCATGAAAATTTGAAATGGAAATGGCAATATGGTGAACATCCTATAGGAATCAAAAAATGAAAGGCCATTCCATGTATTATGATAGGTCATGGTGAAGATTGGCCTTTTTCTGCAAAATATGGAAAACCCACCTAGGTTTTTTTTTTAAATGGAGCCACATTGCTATTTTCTACAGGAAAGTGGAATAAACTTGCAAAATCATCTGTATTTTTTGCAACAAATTTGAGCTTTTCAAGAAAATCAAGAAACCCACTTGGGTTATTTAACAAACAGTGGTAGATTCATAGAAATACATGCTATAGGAAAACCCAAATAGGGGTTTTTGCAATCATAGTGAAATGAAGCAAAATTTGTGAATACAAGAAAAACCCAGTTTGCAAAAATGGAGGTCGAGCCCACAACAGGTTCTTTCTTCTTCTACATTCCAAGAAACCCATCTGGGTTGTTAAGATTTGTTAATACAAGGAAAAACCAAAAGATAGCATGGGGTTTTAGAAGGAAGCAGAGCCACATAAAAAATTGCATCATTTTTTGTTCATGGTCGCGGCCAAGGTTTTTTTTTCTCCTTCATAAAAGTGACAAAAAACAACAATGAAGTGTTCCTATTATCAAATGTAGAAAACACAACAAGCATTTCATGCTTTTTCTCAAGATAGAAACAAAAAAATGAGTTTTATTTTGCTCGAAATCATAATGGAATAATTTTGGTGGGACTTACCTAGAGCTTTCTTGCTCATTGTTTACAATATTCAAAACTTTTATTCCCACAGAAGGCTTTGTTTAAGTTCTCACGGTGGCTATATGAAGGAGAGCAACAATAGAAGAAAGAAATGGCATATAAAGTGGTTAGAAATACTACAAGTCGTGACTGTTTTCTCACAATGATTTCCAAAGTATGTGAAAAAACACAATTTTTTTCCAAAAAGACCAATTTACCTATTGTTACGGGCTTCTTTTCATCAGAAATCGTCAAAAATTTGACAAAATCAGCCAAAGATAGCATCATTTTTTTGTTTTTTTTCTAAACCCCACAACGACATGGAGTTTTCTAGATTTCCTTCACCAACAAAATGATGTCGTTTGCCTCATGTCGGTATGTTTTGATTATTAGGGTTTGACTTTGTTTGAGTGTCGATGGGATTTTTTATCCCATGTTTTTTAAAATCAAACATATGGTAAATGCAATGGGGGCCGAAATATGTGTGTTCTCACTTAGGCACGTTATGGCTTAAGGATTTCTTCCCTTTATTTTAACTTATGCTAAGTCCTCAATATGTAAATGGAGTGTGCCATGCAATAAGTATATGCCTTTGATTTTTACCCAAACATCACATGACTTGGAATTTGCTTTCCAAGGGGTTTGGAGGTCGATCTTTTGACCAGGTATGTTGAAGGCTATGATGCCTTTGCAAACATGTGTTTTGCCATGTGTGATCAAGAATGCAGAATGAGGTAGGTTGATGGTCAAATGCCTTTGAAACTTTTGGGGACTTTTAAGATATGATATTATATGTTGCATTTGTTTTCAATTTTTTGAAAATATCATGTAAGTGATTTGAAAATCACTTTCAGTTTTCTTTTAAATGCAATTGTAATACATATTAATGGTGGGGTCCCTTGTCTTGTGCTTAATTGTAAAGTGACTTGTTAAGTGATGTTTTAGGAATCACTTAACAAGGTCATTATCTTTAATGTTTTAAAAGCCACGTGTTTTCAAAAAACACACATATTGCATGATGGAGAATGTGGTCAAGTCTTGTATGAGGACCAATGATGACTTGCAGAAATGTGAGATGTGTGGGATGTTGTTTTGAATGATTTTGGTGGAAAGGAGGCCAATTGTAGGAATTTTTTGTCACATTTTTGGGGTGACTATTGACTTGGCCTATTTTTTCTTCTTGTGGAGGACATTTTAGAGAGTTCTAGAAGGTTCTTTTTGGCCTTTTCTGTTGTATCCGACCAGAATCTTCTAGAAGCACTTGTGTGGGAGGTTTTGGTGGGTTTTGGCTTAAGTATGTTCATTTTGAACATTTGAGTGAGTTCTTTCTTTTCCAACAAGAGGATAGCTTTAGTTTCTTGGAGTTATTTTCATGGAGCTCTATTGTAACTCAAACAGACCTATTATACAGTAAGCACTTTTAATTAATAAATTGGAGCATTTTTATCTTCTCTCTTCATGTTTTATGGTACGTCATTAATGGTTGATCGATCTGTTTTGTGAAAATTCATCTTTCCTTGCAAACTTGTCCCATGTTTCCTACATCCATTTGACAAAAAATGTATGTTTATAGGTTATAAGTTGTGTTGTTTAGTGGTGTTATTGACTGTGAAAATCTATTTTCCTTTTGAAAGCATTGTTACAAACCTCCTTATAAATTATTGATGTGAACTACATTGGAAAGTGAGTTGTGTGAGTTAAGCTTTGAGATATTAATTTGAATGTGCAAAGCTATTAATAGGTCTAAGTTGTTTTGGAGCATCACCTTAGGTTCTTTTCAGCATTAGGTTTATTTTATGCAAATTCTTACCCTTATCTCAGAGATTAAGTAGTTAGATGGCATCAAAAGGGGAAGCCAACCCTTATCACTAGAGGTCTACTTTCAAATAGGTTACCCACAACCTAAAAGCAGTCCCATGTTAGTCCAAATCTGCTAAGTTCACTCAAGGATTCGCAAACAGGGTGCAGATTTGGGGACCTAACATTTACAAATATCTTATAAGATGTGCTTTCTAGATCTAACAAACTTAAACAAACCTCATATCTAAGAAAGACACACATTAAGATAAATGTTCACTTTCTAGTAATTCTAAGCAAATTTTAACTTAAGTAGCAACATTTTCTCTAGGATGAGCATTTTTAGCCCTACAATATTATAGAATGCTGACCATGTAAAACCCACAAATCTCCATGGTTCAAAACAGAATTTTAAAAATCTTTTTGATTTAATAAGTTTTTTTTTACTGGCACATGCAACCATTTGTTTAGGGTTGATGAATTGAAGCATTGTAAATAGATCTTAATCTTAAGTTTCAACATTCAAGTAACATATGCAAGTTTTGCACATGAAAGCCATGTTGTGAAGGATTTAGGACAAAACAGAAACAACAAAGAATGAAAATGAGATCAAAATTTGATTGTAAACAGATAAATGAAATAGACAAGAGTCATGAAGAAAGCAATAAATTTTGTTAGGCACACACAATGAAAACTAATAATTAGAAAAGATCAATCGAAATGACGATGACTTAAGTTTAAGTTTTCACTAAAAATATCCCTAGCTACCATGTGTTAAATAAATACTGAGAAGTGTAAATGTCAACCATTACCAAAATAAAGAGGATAACAAAAGTGAAGCAGCTATTCAACTTTAGTGTAGTAATCAACACAATGATTTTGGTTGCAATTTTAAACCTTCTGAGGTTTCAAACTTATGAAAGAGCTAAGACAACTACTTTGGACCAATTTTGGGTGACAAAAGAGCAAGAATAACACTTTTTATTTGATTGATCAAATATTCATTCAATAATAAGAATAAACCAAATGAAAGTGCCAGTTACAAGGGAATGTAACATCATAATAGAATTCAAAGCCAGTTTCTTCACATGTAACAAAAAATGTGAAGGGACACTGAAGCCATTAATTTTTTTAAACAAATTATTTAAATTTTGAATATTTAGAAAGCTACATTTGAAAAGACATAAAGATTAAATACATACTCTTTTTTGTTTTATTTTTTGTATTAATAATTACATGATTAATAGTTTCTTATTACTTTGATAAGAACTCATTTTAACCTCCTCTAAAACATTACAAAAAAAAATGTGCATAAGAAATTGAAAAATCCTTTCAAGATGCCTTCAAATATAAGTGTCAATTATTACATAAAATTTAAAATAGATCCATTGTGGTGATAAGAATGTCAGATTGAGAGGAAACTAAAAAGGAACAGTTTACATCAAAAGGTTATGCATATCTCACATAACAACAAAGTCATTTCTCAATCAACTAAATAAAGAATTGAATTTTGGAGCCCTTGTTTGAAAATTTGAAGAAAGAAACAAAGTTCAAAAAAAAATTCCAAAATGTCAAAGAGTTGCTTAAGGGCTTAGTTTTCGAAAGAGCTGTGGAATGAAAACTCAGAGAAAGAACCAAGGTTTGAAGGAAGCTACTAAAAGTCAGAGAGTTGCTTAAGGGTTCAGTTCTAGGGCCTACAAATGAGTCATTCGATGAAAATGTGATATTGTATTTTAGATTTAATGTTTAGGAATTCATTACCCATTTCCAAGTTTATTTCATTATATGTGTATGTGCATGTGTGCATATGTGTAGATGTGTGCATGTGCATATGTACATATATTCATACACACTGGATTGTTCTAATATTCTAATATTTGCCCTATTTAACCCTCAAGTAAAAGAGGCATATCTCTTGAGTATTAACTTGTTAAATTTTATAATAAGCTTTGACCATACTCTTTTTATATTTTAGTTGACATATTTATAAAGTTCTATTACATAGGGAAAATCTTAAAATCATCTAGCATGGCATCCCAAGGAAAGAGAACTTTGATTATTGAAAGATTAATTGAAAGAACAAAAGAAAAAATACATCAAATATAAAATTGTAGTGGAAAACAAGATAAAGTAAATATAAACTATGTTTTTCACTTGTTCTCTCTTACTAAAAATTTAAAACAAGTGACCTTGTGAAAATTACAAATCATGAAACAAATTCTTTAGAAGTTTGTAAAGAAAAGTGACAATTTTCTCAAGTAACTTACCATGTCATACCACATGCATGGAGAATCCATTGGAAAATGACATAAAGTGAAGTTCATAGCACAAAATATGCACCTCAAAACCAAGGGAAGTGTTGTCATTAGAAAGAACTCCATTCAATGAGTTTTTGAAAGTGTTGATATCTAAAGAAGCAACAGTCTAGCTAACAATGTTACTTGTTATTACTCTTAGAACTAAGTGCATTAATGGATACATACCATACTATTGAGACCAACATCAATGAGGAGAAACAAGGCATTAACCATATGCATACTTCCCATCAACTGCCAAGAAAAGATTAGAAAGAGTTTTAAGTATGAACACTAATGAATAGTTCAACATTCACATTTTTGAAAGCCAATCTGAAATAAAGACTAAAGAACTTCCCAATTTATCATATATTTTGATTAAATAAAAATAGAGATTTTGATAATTTCATATTGATATTACAAATATTATTTATATTACTACATATAAAACTCATAAAGCTTATTTACTAAGCAAAATATCATATGTCCATTAAGATATAGAAGAGCTATCTTTCTTGATGACCATATCAGGTACCTCAAGTATGGACCAGTTGTTATGTTTTAAAGCTAATAAGCACCAAAGAGAGTGTAGAGATTCATAAGAGAAAACTATTTAAGAGAGGGAAATTTTAACAAGGGGTTTAACAAAATCTCCAGACATGAAAAGAAGAGAATGAAAATGTCTCAAACAAAGTCACCAACATCACTGAAAAGTCCCCTTTATAAGAGCATGAACAAACATTCCTTTCTACTTTAATCTGCATCAATGTAGTAACTAATTTCAAAAATGGAATTTGAAAATAGTTAATTTCCTTTTTTTTTTCTCTATACATTCATAAATTACAAACTAATTAGAACACATTTTTTTTCATTCAAGAGTTATTGTTACAAATTTTCTTTTCTCAACTAAAAATCCACTACCAAAAGATTTTGAGGGTTTCGAGGCCCCATTTGTAGCTTCCACCATTTTAGAGGTTAAGTTTGTTGAGATTTTTCATACTTGTGAATGAAAACTAAGGTGATTGTGGATATATATTCAAGTATATATATATAACCATAATTTGCACAAAATTTGCAAACTTAAATACAAAATTGAGAAGAAAATTAATGATTGATTGTTCAATGTCCATTGTCAAATTATAAATGTTAAATGACAAATCAAAATGGTTTATATCATAGTAGCATTACTCCAAATCAGGATTGACTTAACAAAACTAAAGTATAAATGGAATTCATTTTCACAAGATTAAATCAGAAAAAATACACATAAGAATGTTGCTTTTCCATTTGGAATAGTCCAAAATAAATTAAAACTAGACCATGGGTTTGGGGATGGTAGTCCCCAATAAGGTTGCAAGGTAGAACCCTGGCCATCAAACCTAAATTAAGGCCTTCAAGGACATAGTGACCACAACACTATCATTTTTCATGTCACTTCTAAGTTTTAACCAAACTCCAAATCCTTCAAAAAGATGCTTGGCGAAGTTGAACCTACTAGATTCAGATTTTTCTTTTATGTAACTAATCCTAACCAACCCTAAAATGTTATCTTTTGAGATGTACCAAGGCTAAATGATCAAGTTGGGGCCAAACCTTGCACAAACCCAGGCTGGATATAGCCTAGGATCAAAACTTGGCCCAAAATAGTACAAGTTGGGCCAGAATTTTTGATAAATCCTAATCACATAGATATAGAAGTTTAGAAAAAATTTAATGGGCTTATAATATATCTAATAATGGTTATGGGATGCTCTAGTGAGTGATTCGCCCATTTTAAATCAAATATTGATCATTGCAATAAGGTTGCTTCCCATTACTCCATACACCATATAGCTTGGTTATGTAATGTATATGGTTTCATTGAACAAGGTTTAATATCTCAAGAATGTGATCTAAGCATACCCTAGCTTCCTCTTAAGACTGCATGTAATTCTCTCTTGAGCTTTATCAATTATATAATACTGGAAAAGAAAATTTACAATAAATGAATGATGCTTCAATTTTACAAACAACGATCAATTCCATTATCAACTGACAATAGAAGGGATCACCTTGAGCCTTGACAGGAACATAGCCTCATCATGTCTAAACCAAAACTTTTTATGTTGGAAAACAAACACACTAAATAGAAAAGGTAGAGGTCTTAGTTCACTACTTGGAATCTAAACAATAAATAAAATTTTACAATACTTGAAGAAGATGACCACCGTATACAATAAAAAGAGCATACAAACAATTCAGTTATGGGTAAGGTAGGATTTATAAATACAAACTACATGATTTCTTTAGTAATGTAAAATATCTAATTTCTTAAAAAAGTAAAATATCCACTTTGTTAAAAATGTAAGATACACAATTTATTTAAAAATGTAAGATGCACGATTTCTTTAAAAATGCAAGATACACAATTTCTTTAAAATGTAAATTTACACAATTTCTTTTAGAAAATAAATTTACACATTTTCTTTAAACATGAAAATATCCAATTCCCTTAAAGTGAAAAATACCCTTTTTTTGAAATATATTAAATATTATATTTCTTTAAAATGTCTACCCATTAAGGGGGATCCTAAGGTTAAGAAGTACCCAGTTTCATGGGATTTGGTGAGGTGGGTTCCTTCCCCCTCCAGCTTTTCTCAAACTAACCTTTAATAGTGCATCTCAATGAAAAACAGTTGCATCGGAGACTAGACGTGTTATACAATTGCACTTGGTCTTTAATTGAAGTGGGAGTGATGGAGTTTGATTTTGGGATGAACAATGAAGCTAAAGCTTTTGTCACTGTATTGGGTTTGCAATCTTGTCACAATGTAGGATTCAAAAACTATACATTTGGAGGACTCCATGATCTTCATTAACACCATCAAAAATGGAAGTTTAGGACATGGAAGCTATGATTTCTTTCCTTTCCAGCATTGTTTTTTAGGAAGCTAATACTATTGCAATTTTTTTTGGCTAGCCTAGAAAACAAAAGCCACAAAACAGATATTTGTTTACAATGTTGTTGAAAGGTGTGTAGACCTTAATCATTTCTAGGAATTATAATCCTAAGGGATGACAATGTGAAATACATGATAGCTATGAAACCATCTTCTTTAGATTAAAGTTGATTTTTGAGTTAATCTAGGTCTACGCATTTCTGAATGATGTCAATTTCATTTGTTAGTTTTGATTATATGGGAAGAACAGGTTTTGAAGGGACTTGAAACCCTTTACAACAAAAGATACTTAGAGCTGCTAAAAAAATACATCAAAATGGCACTAGCAGTATCCCAAAATCCAAAAAACACTACTAAAAAGGGTGTGTGACAAGAGATAAGACAATAAGCTAACACCCAACAGCTTCAAAACAAAAAAAAGAAAAAGAAAAAACCGACATGCAACAGAAAATAGAAAGCAACAACACTAATTCAAATTTCTCAAGATATTGGCCACCTCGAGCTCCTGGCTTCTATGCTTTTCAATCATGTCCAACAACTCCTTCTTCTCAGCATCAAAGGATTTTTTCCAATCAGTCGACCCTCTAACAGTAGGTCCTTTATCATCATCTTTAGCACCTTTTTTTCCTTTACCTTTAATCTAGTGCTCTTTCTCTATAAGCTCAGAAAAATAAACTTAATCCTCCCTAAGCTCACTTATCTTTTTGAAAAGGACTTCTAAGGAGTCTGCATTATTCTTCACAGAGATATGACATGCATGCAAAAGCTTTTTTATGTCCACATTTGTACCCAGAATTTTGGCTTCCAAAGCAACCAATCTATCTTCACACAAAGATTTGAAATCATGGAAAGAACTCTCAAGGTCCACCATTTTTTCAATAAGAATGTCTGAAACCGACTCCTTTAGAACAATTTTTAGATTCTCCTTCAAACCTCTAATTTTAATGTTAATCTTATTGAACTCTTGAAGAGTCCACTTAGCTAACTTAAAAGTACTAGTAGCCCTAGCCCTATCCATTTCCAACAATTCAAACATAGAGGTAGAATCATCATCAATCGAGGTAAGAAAATTAATTGGAAAGAGGATTTACCCTCAATGGATCCTATTTAGCTTTCTTCTTCTCAAAATCCTCCTCATCAAAACCCTAAATCTCCTCATCTTTCTCCACATTGGGAAAATCCTACATTAGGGAGTCCTCAATAACCACCGCCTTATCACTAGAAACCTTGCCTTCACAAGACACATTGGGGTCCTTAGCCGACACATCTGAGGCCTTGTTCTTCAGGTTGGAAATATGCTTAGAAGATTTTTGTGGCTTGTCCTTGTCCTCCAAAACCTTAACATTATCCTATGACCCCACCTCAAAACCACCACCAACGGCACCCTAACCAACATCCACCTCCTCGGTCTTGGGAGGGGATGTAACGCCCCACCACGTGAACCCCAAAGGACAACAAGAAAAATTACAATAAAAAGCACAATAATTTTTTTTGAAAGAGAAACATAACATATAATGAACATGGACAACCAACACAAACATTTCAATTAAACATATTCATCATATACCACATGCGATGGGGTACACATGACATCATTACAAACATAACCCAAACCAAGACAATATTTAACTAACTACAAAGATTCCACTTAACCAATATATAGTATTACTAACGACATTAAAACATTCATATCAAAATATAAGTAAAACCATCTATCACATTTATGAACATAATTATAAATATTTCCACAGATACAACACCATTAAGAATTGCACACTGTGAAACGATAACTCATCAAGTACCAAGCATCACTATACCTTTCAAGCATGATAAGCATCCATCAGAGATCATAAAATTAAGGTCAAAGGTTACAATTGTTACAACGATAATAGAAGTTACATCATACAAGAGTGGTAGTAATACAAAAGTGTCCCCAACATAAACATGAACATTACAATAAGATAGAATGATACAACTAAAAAGGTGAATACAAGTAACAATACTAATTCCATCTCGATACAATTCTGGAGTTGTCACAAGAGGCTCATATTTGCACATCTTGATCCTCAGTTGGGGACCCAATGGGGTGCGTAGCACGTTCCACTCGACCACGTGGACCTGAAAATCCACCCCCCATGCTAGGAGTTGACAAGAAAGATCCTCATTCCTCAACCAAAATAGCCAAATGAACCAAACGCAAACTAGTCTCCACAAAAAGGATAACAACGGTATAAGATAACAACCCTTAACATTACCATCACATAGCCACAACAAAAATAGTGAAAATTCCAACAAAACCAAATACCAATATTATAGATCAACACTAAATAGCCATCAGAGGTGCCAACAATAATAGGATCTAAAACCTTCAAATGAAATCATAATTTCAATCAACAATAAAGTCAAGGGCACCTTTTATTAACATCAATCAAGTTACCATGAGGCATGTGTGCAACACTAAAAGATAGAACTTGGAGGCTTCAACAACAAACACCAAGAACCAACTGCCTCATCAACATCAACAATTCAATTAACACTCCCAAAGGCAACCAAACAAGGAAAAAAATAAACGGGTATTGTAGGAGAGTATCATCACATGACCTTACATGGATTAGCCAGGAAACCTATCACAAGGTACCGCCTCCATCTATGGTTATCCAAGCTACCTATCTCAAGGCGACCGCTCAATAGGGTGACTCATGTGGGACAACTCACCTTTCGTGAGGACAAGGAAGTGATCTTACCAACCAGGTCTTATCATCCCATCCTTAGCCTATGAAAGCACTAACAGTATGGGTGAGGCTCATAATTAATCTTGTTTAGTGTTTAACTACCCAAACTCACTAGTTCATTAATTACATTATCACTTATTTAAGAAACTCTTCCATGGGTTACCCTAATATCCCCTTTGTGTGTCGGATCAGGCCATGAAGAGCCACTCCCTATGGGTACCAAACCAAAACAGGCAAGGGGTGTACCTCAACTCACATAAAATCAAGGTGTACATAACACACATCATATGGGGCAAGAACCATCTCACAAACCCATTCCATAAATTATTGAACAAGAACAAGGAGGTACCACCCACAAGAACTCAAAATAAAAAAAGATCAATACATCACAAAGATGCAACCATGGAAAAATCAACGTAAATCAAGTTTCTCCATTGCCTTTGGAAGCCAAAAACACCAGAAATCCACAAACTCCCACTGAGGGAAATTCAACACTTCGGGTTCCCAACCAACAAAAAATAAGACTACAAGAAAGTCACTGCATAAAGTCCCCTCGATCAAAATTAACACAAACATGCAGACTCACATCAAGGAACCCACAAAAATACTATATAACTTTCACAATCACAAAACGACAAGAGAGAAATAAAAGGGGCAATATCAAAACGAGACCTTCAACTGAATTAATGCTAATATAAACAACTCCATACAAATCAATTGCAATAATCTATATCAACCTTAAATTCCAATCAAAACAATCATCAAAATTATTGATTATAAAATTAATGATAAAGCCATACAATATACCCATTTCGTCAGTATAAATAAACTTTCAAAAGATATCAAATCATTGTCAATAATCACATATAACTCAAACAATAACACTTGATCTTTATAACTTAATGAAATTATGAAATGTTAGCTTAATGTATGAAACTATTTCAAGGATCATAGAGAATGCTAACAACAATGGAGAGATGATACATGTATATGTCCACCACAGTAATACATTATAATCCAATTAATAAACTAACATAATAAAAAAATGGTATGGTTTTGACCACCACAGAACATTAAGATTTTATCAATATATTGCCTAGAGCATCATTGTTCCTGATTTACCCATGGTTTCTAGAATATACAAATAAGAGAATCATTGTTCCTAGTTTAATTCTATAAGATGTGAGGAATTAGATATTAAAATAATGTTTATTTAATTCTTAAATTAAAAGAAATATAAAAGAATTAAAAGAAACCACAAATTAATACTATAAAATTAAAACACCAACTAAGAGAACATATAAGAAGTAAATATATACTTCATAATTTAATTTCCATTATATCAAAAGAAATCTCAATTTCATATTTTTAACCTACCTTTCCATCTTAAATTAGATACAATAATTAATAATATTCTAAAAGCGCGCATACACACACGCATATTCTCTTAACTAATAAATGTGAGGATTCCATATTTAAACCATGATATAAATACAATTGTACTTGCATATATACATATATATGCGTATAAGTATTTTCTTTAAACTTACTCTAATTTATTCACTTCATTAACTAATTATCTACCTATGAAAACCACCAAATAGAATGTGGCATTCATATGTGCGTTGAAAATATTTACATTTTACCTCTAAGAATTCAAGTCTCAATGAACAGATTAATAATAGTTATAATTTTTCATACTCGTATAAGTATATATGTATATCAATTAAGATAATAATTAATCAATTACATTTTATTTATACACTCATTAATAGATTGTATAATATAAGTCAAGAAAACAATTTGAACATCTTTTATAATCTTACTCAATTACGCATCTTATTTATTTAATATTCCTTTACTAATTAAATAAATATATAGACATATTTAATTCTTAACTTTCTTATATTTTTATCTATTTTTATATTTATCACTAATTTGCTATTTACTCATATTTCCAAAAAAATATAACTCTTTAATTTTAATCTACGAAATTCCTTTCTTTCATAATAATATAATTAATGATTACTTATAAATTAAAAAATTTATTCTATAACCTTTAATTCATTCAATGAATGGATAATAATAAGTGTTTAATTAAACTAAATACTACTCTAAAATATATGAAAATAAATGCTTTCTTATGCAATTACAATACAAACATACACTAGAGGAACGTTCTCAAGAAATAAAACCATGGGAAGAGTAAGATTATTCTCTTAATTATACTTATATATAATGTACAATGGTTTCATATATCCCATAGGTCTACAATACCCAGATTCACATTTCCTTTAAGAAACATGATCCAAATAACTAACTCCATGTGTCAACACTTGTCATAGGCACAAACATAGCTAACAAGGCCTCCACTCACGCACAAGTGAAGGTTTTATTTACATATACTCCAATGATACACCATGAAATACCTATATTAAATTAAATAGCTATCCTACCTACATCTATTATGCAATAATCAAGTGTTGCAACTACGACAAAATGCAAGTAAAAAAAAGAAAGAAAACAAGCAGATTATTTAAACCTTTAATCTTCCTACTATGTTCAAGCGCCGCAGCTGAGACAAGTTGAGAAAGGAATCAGAGAGATTATTTAAACCTCTACAACATTCTATTTTTACCTCTACAGTCTACTATGTTCAAGTGTCGTTGTTGTGACAGGTTGCAAATGGCGTTAGGGACATTATTTAAATTTATACACCCTCCAAAGTCTAAACATTGTGGCATCGACAGATTGCCCAGAGAATCAGGGAGGGTATTTAAACTTTTACACCCCTCTATGTTTGAGTGTTGCATCTGCGATAGACTGTCAGCAGAATCAAGGAGGTCATTTAAACTTTTAAACTTCCTGTTTTGTTCAAGCATTGCAGCTGAGACAGGTTGACAATGGGATTAGAGAGGTTATTTAAACCTCTACAACATTCTAATTTCAAGTACTTCAATGTGACAAGTTCCCAACGGAACAAGAAGGCTATTTATACCTCTACAGTCTTCTATGTTTAAGTTTTGCTACTGTGACTGGTTGCAAATGGACGCAGGAAGGCTATCTGCCCCTCTTCAGACTTCTATGTTCAAGTGTTCCTACTATAATAGGTTGCAAACGGTAACAAGGACATTATTTAAAACTTATACACCCTCCAAAGTCTAAACATTGTAACAGAGATAGGTTGTTGATGGTTTCAGGGAGATTATTTGATTTCAATCACCCAAACATAGGCGTGCGAACTGTTTCCCAGAATGCCTTAAAGAGATGTCAACTTATGGAATGAAACACAAGGATAACAATGTGAGCACAAAATGGGTTTGCATGAAAGCTCTCAAAATATTTGAATCAATGAAGCACTCTAAAATAGATTCTAACATTGTAATTTGTGCTTGCGTTCTAGGTGAATGTGGTCAAGCAAGTTCGTGGATGAGGGTTGCACATACTTCACACATCCGTAGCCCTTTTACAACTTCCCAGGTAAACATGTATGAAAATGTGTGCAAAGACAAGGCAAGCAACCTGAGGAATCAGAGAGATTGTTTAAACCTCTACATCATTCAATTTCCAAGTATAGCAAATGTGACATGTTACCAATGGAATTTGGAAGGCTATATAAACTTATACACTCTCTAAAGCCTAAATAATTTAGCTGTGATATGAGTTTCCTATTTTGAATACTAGACAATCGCAAGATAGGTGCTAGAAGTAAAGATGCACTAAGTGACATTCAAAGACTATGCATTCTCACCCAAATATAGGGCTTAGGTAAGCATGGTGAAAGAGGCTTACCTCCAACGATGATTGCAGAATGTGTCCAAAATAAATCTTGTAAGGAGGCTCCCAAAATCTAAGAATTAATGAAGCACGCTACACCTTTGATCTCAACACATTCCTCCTCAGCAAGCACTAGATGCCCTCTCCACTTCCCTCCATTTAAAAAAAAAAAACATAGATGAGGCACCTAGCCTTCTCCCCCATTCGCATGCAAAAAGAGAACGTTTAGTGGGACACGTGAACTACAGACAAAAAATGGATGCTTAGAAAAGACACATGGCACATGGAAGGATAGACTTGGAGAAAGGTGGAGGGCACCAGATGTCATGCCCAGCCATGCAACCCTAGAGGAAATTGCAATTAACTACTCAAACATACAATTTTTTTTGTTTGTTTAAGTACAATTAACATACAAGATCACTATCCATTGCCAACAACCTCTAAGGTTACGAGACTGAGATTACTTAAAACCCAAACAAGAAACATGAATTAAAAACATAACATTTAATTACTTAATAAATTAAATACACATACATTCCATACGTGATAAAATTACGTCAAGGCATAAGAGATACCACATGTTTCCAATAATATAATTTACAATATGATTACAACACTCATTCCTCGAATGAGGTAATTCCAATAAAAAAGGTTACAAACTGCATCTTCCACCTCGATACAAGAGGGGGTAATAAATAACAATAATAAAAGAAAAGAATAAAGCATGAAAGTATTGGATCCCACGAGCTCTCCATATGGAAATCTCGTCCACATGAACAAGAAGATGACCCAACGGATTAAGGTGCACGTTCCACCCAACCATGTGATACCTGAAGGCTCACCCCCCGTGCTAGGGGATAGTAACAAGGAATTCTAGACAAGACCATAAACCTCTAGGCACAAGCTAAGTCACACTGACACAACCAATCACATGAACCATACAACCATAAAGATAAAACAAGTACAAGTCTAACATCACTAACATAAGTCACATTGCTTCCAAAAATAAAACAGATCGAGTATGATAAGAAGACTATACACATAATAACCAAATACCAACTGTTGTCATAGAAAGAGTGTCATCACACAACTCGTCATGGGATCTCCTCTAGGAATCTTCATAGGCTTCGGCCCCCACTATGAGTTGTCCTGGTGGCCTCTACCGAATCCCAGCACCCATACTCACTCATGCGGAATCAAATACCTCTCGTAAGGACAAGATAGATGACCTTGCAATTCCAAGCCTTCCCATCTTATCCCAAGTCTATACAAGCCCTTGTGTCCATGAGTGAGGCTCAATTATCTTAATTAGTGTGAAATAATACCTAACTTCTAAGTACATTAATTTAATTATCACTTGATTAAACCACTTATGAAGGTTTCCCAGTTTACCTCTTTGGGCCCTAGCCCCTAACAGAAGCCACTCTTCTACTTGACAACATACCAAACAAAACCAATCACCAAGGGTGCCAAAGTGCATACAAACTAGATAAACAATCACTCCAACTCTAGGAGGCAACATATAATGAAACTCACTCCAAACAATTGGAGGCAACAAAACATATAAACCACTCCTTTCAAAGGGGGCACAAATCATCCCCGTTCGTGGAAACTAGCTAAAATACTGACAACGCACCATGCACTACCCAAGGAATTCAAAACGGGTTGACAAACATAATACGACAACCTCAATTAATTAAAAACCCCATCTGGAAGACTTATTAACCCCTACCAAACAATTTCCCCCAAATGATAACAGAAGAAATTACATTTGAAAAGCCAATTAAAAAGGAATTAAATCTACTTTGGATTTCCTAAATCCACTTCCTTTAATAACATTCAATAATATTGAGGTTCAATATAGCTCTAATATCCTTCATTTTTTCATATAATAATTCTCGTATCAAGGTTATTATATTGAAGAGGTTGTGGTCATGTAAGCATTTACCATGGTATCAACAGATTACCAAAAGCACCGAGTTTCAACACTAAAGATATGTTTAATAAAGTGTGGAGGTATGGCGACGAAATGAAGGGACCCTTACGATATTATGCAATCAAGATTCAAGGCTCATATTAATTATATCCGATTCCCAGTTCATATTATTATAAGGTTATCAAGTAGCTAAAGAGTTGACATAGAATTCCTTGCCATCATGTTTCACTTGGAGACTCAACATAGTCATATAACGAATTCAAGGGTAAGATCCTATTTTATCTCCCACCATTGCCTATCAAAAATTCCACACTTGGTTATACAAATAATCATCCAATAACTAAATAAAATTCCTTGATTATGAGTTTCTCATAACCCCGCCTTTCTCATAACAACTATTCTAACATTCGAGATCTTGACCACCCTACAATATATTAGTTACCTCTAGATCTTGGTTTCCCCAAATACTTATAAAGAATGGTTTTTACTTTATTTAATATCATTCTATAATGTGGCATATATATATGAACAAGGTTACCATAATTTGCATCATTCTTGCACTTGGTAATAAAATTAAATCCTAATTAAGAATGAGATGATATACTGTTCAATTTATTGATTATTCAACTTTTGAACATAACACAAATCACCTTGAATTAATAATTTTTAACTACAACAAAGAATAATTCGCAACTTCTTATACATGTTGACTATTAAAGGGTACAATATTATTTGAAGTTCAATAATAATCAATCATATCCTAAAGATGGAATATCAACTCGTCCTTTATCAACTAAAATCCTTGATTATTAATAACAAACATATTCCAATATAGATGTTAAAATATATCCTTCAATAATATTTTAACTACTTTTGCCTATGTTTACCAAAACATCAAAGGTAGAAATTTAATTGATGGCTATACAATAATCCTTTTTAGTTTCTCTTGTAACCCAATTTTTTTACCATTCGACTTAGGTTTATTTGACACATTGCTTATCTCTAAAGTAATGAAGTTTTGATGCTACACATTAAAGAAAAAGTATTAATAAAATACGAAGCATAGGAATAAAGAATGACTCATCTATAACTGAAGCGTAGTTGCCCCTGCCTTTTCCCTTGCATTGGTGAATTTGAGCTCTCATTTTTCTCCACACATTGCTTTTTCTCCCACTTCTCCCACTACCCAAAATGTCCTTATACGTTGCTTCCCTCCTATTCGCACTCCCCTCTTGATCTTTGTGTTTTCTGCCCAAAACTGTGTACTCTCCATCCTTCTCTATCCAGGAAGAGGAAACAAAGCAATGGATTTTTATTCCCCAATTCCCAACTATTTCTCTTCATGCCTTTTCTCTAAAATTTTCTTTATTTTCTCTTATCCACATGCCTACACTTCCTGTGCAAAACAACGTGTCTAAATTGATGAGGTTGCGGGGGTTTCAAGACTTCCACGAGCCTCTGTTTTCCACACACCCTGCACAATTTTCATTTCCCATGGACAGGGGTACCATGCTTATTAATGGAACACACGTGTTTCCTTTTGTCCACGCCCTACTTTCTTTTTCTACCCATCGTATTTTGGGTCTTAGTCCATCCCTCACGTTTCTTTTTCTTTTCAATTATTTACCTTATTTTCTTCCTGTGCAATTCTTTCTTTCTTCCTCACTCTCTATTCCTGTCCATACTGTGTACTTCCCCTTCTATGCCCAATTTCCTTCTGCCTTTTGTTTCTAGCTTTTCATCATATCTACCTCGTGCAATTCTTTGTCACCATTATAGTTGATGAAACCCCATTTCCTTCAGCGTTTTCTCTGCCTTCACTCCATTCTCCTCTTTTGCACTTGCAGCCCCATCCATTCTTCTTTGCCTCCCTCTCTTGAAGCTCCTCTAACCTCCCTCTGTATTTTGTATTCTTTTTCCAAATCTGGGTGCCTCAACTCTGCTCCAGCCTTTTTCCAATCTCCCCAATCAAATATATCTCCATTTTTTTTTTCCAAATTGAAATTCCCATTTTAAAAATGAAATTCCATAGCATCTTAAAAATACTCTCCAAATTAAGTCAACTTTTTTTAAAATATCTCATCCACCAAAGTTATGGCCATTTGGAGATATTTTGAATTTTTAAATAACTTAAAACAAAATTTCAATTTTCAAATAACTTAAATTCATTTTATATATGCACTTTTCAAAGCAACTTTAATCTTTGAAACCAAAACTTGAATTTCCAAATGAATTTAATTGTTTAATCTATTTCCAACAAAATTAGATTTAGTTAATTAGTTTATTCAAATAATATAACAAATTTAACCACTAGAATTAAATTACTTCACCACAAGAATTTAAATTAAATTAATTAAATTAAATTAAAGCTTTTAACCACTTTAATCTAGAATTCATAACTAATCATTTAAACCGTTTTTAAACATTGATTTTCACATATAATTCCCAACGATAACAACCTATCAAAACTTCAAAGATGACAAGACTTAACAACATACCAGACACCAATTAACGACACACTATGACCAGGGTGATGACTTGGCATGGAAAACCTAGCTATTGTCTCCCAATCGATTACTGTTGGTCAATGGACACGCTCAGACCTGTGAAACCAGGTGGAGTCGATGTCATGTACCTGCAGTCCTACAAACAAAACGAATGTTGAACATGCATATAACATAGTAGACACACCGTGAAGAGGAAATCGTGGAATTACAGGGCACTTGCAAGCGAGAGATGTAATCTCATCCCCTTCACCCATACAGTATTACTAACTGACGAATCTAACATCAATAATATAATCAAAAGCATAAAGTGTCATTAATTCAAATATATGCTAAGCTAATCCAAAGCATGCCATAGTGATAACATCCAAAAAAAAATACTATCACATCAAAACATAACGTTCACATCGCTTTACAATTAGCGATCAAATAGTAACCAAGTACCATAGTCAAAGCATTAACAAAAACAAAGCATAACATAGAAGAACATTGTTTGATCAAAAGAGCAAAAATGGAGGGGTGCTACATCCTCCCCCCCTAGGGTCAGGCTTACTCCTGGAAGCTTGCAAATACCACTAGTACAAACTCCATAAAATCACAAATAATCAATGGTTCTAAAATTGAACCACTCCATATCTCAACATAAAAAAAAAGCAACCCGTGCTATAATCAACCCAACCAAGTACACTATCAATCTATACAAATCAACATGGTGAAGCAACCACCAACCAAATCTCCATAACACATATCCATGGATTAACATACATAATACACATATGCACCAATACACATCACCGAGAATCTTCACAAGGCCACACATAGTGCGATATCATTACAATGTTAACTCAAGACAAGGTATGCAACATTATCACCTCAACATTCATTTAACATTTTGCATTTTGAATCCAAGTACAATAATTTAACATCTACATGATTTCTTAAGTCTTAACAATAAAGTTGGGGACTATAGGCCTCACCAACAAGATGCACCTATTATGCAATTATCATTAACATGCAATGGTTTCGCTAATCCCTTTTCTCCAAAATTTTACTTACTACAAAATGATTTTCTATTCATATTATACATTTTCCATGATTATGAATGCAACTTGGGGACTTAGGTCCTTTACCCAAGGTTTGATCTAATAAAACAAGCCTTCATGAATACATAAGCATTTTCTCATAAGATACAACATACCATGGGTTTCAATACACCACGCACTCAAGGACAGGCATCTTCGTTAAACCAATGGGAACAGAGAGAAGACAAGAGTTATTTACAGTTCTAACATAGGAATTAATACAATCATGGTTTCATCATCACATGATCACTTTCACACAAATGCATCAATCATATGAGAGTATGCACAAATCTCTATGAACTAACAACATGATCATTCAATTTCTATTACCATATTTCATAATTTCAAAACAATAAAACATGCAAAAGCAACTCCAAAACCACATAGGGTCAATCAGGCAATCACTTGCACAATGAGGTAAAGCATAAGAAAACATGCATCAGATACTTGCATGGTGAAGAAAAACAACAAGACTCCAGAATAGAATATACACCAAAGAAAATTCTTGGCACCCTCAAGGTCAAACAGACCTTCCCACAACATGAGCAGAGAAACCAAGCAAGGGTAATTTTAGGCAACACATGTCTCCTGCAACCCACCAACAAGCTAAGGTCCAACATGCTCACTCGCAACATAGGATAGAGGGGAGTAATCAATCTCAACCTCGAAAGACTCTCAACCAAGGGAATCACTCCAATCCTGAAGGGTAAGGCAAGACCTAGGAGGCAACATTCCTCCACAACACAAGACAAGGTTGGAAAACTCAACCCTCTAAAACACCATACTAAGGCACTCAAGCCAGGAGGTCCTATGACTATCTCGACCCAACAAGCACTTGGAACACACCCAACAAACACAATACAACCACACTCAGGCACCACTCAAGGGTCACAACTCTTTATACAATGAAAGGGCCATGCATCAAGAAGGAGAACAATCAAAACACACTTCTTGGCAGGCTCGCGGGCCTAACTAACCCCCACCAAAGCATTCATCAAAAAGACATGCAAGGGGTAGAAATAACAACAAAACTAGTTGTCGTCCACCACACACAACACACCAAAAATTCACATGCTACACAAATGTCCATAATGCATTCTTCGAGTAGGAAGGATATTGGTGCATTGCGCACTACACCGAGGGTCCTATCCTTTCCACTAGCTTCCTGCACCATTGGATCTACACCACCTCACAACTTTTGGGTAGACAAGTGCGATCAACCCAAAAGGAAAACATAAACTAACAAACAAAGCACCTAGGTCAACGCCATGGCTCATAGTGCCCAGAGTATAACCTACGCAACTAACAGCTTAATGGGTTCAACATTATCCCAGAGTACCCAGTGTTTAAACCTAGGCTCTGATACCATGTGTAATGCCCCGCCACGCAACCCTAGAGGAAGCTACAATTAACTACTCAAACGTACAATTTTTTTTTTTGTTTAAGTACAATTAACATGCAAGATCACTATCCATTGCCAAGAACCTCTAAGGTTATGAAACTGAGATTACATAAAACCCAAACAAGAAACATGAATTAAAAACATAACATTTAATTACTTAATAAATTAACTACACATACATTCCATACATGATCAAATTACATCAAGGCATAAGAGATACCACATGTTTCCAATAATATAATTTACAATATGATTACAACACTCATTCCTCGAATGAGGTAATTCTAATAAACAAGGTTACAAATTACATCTTCCACCTCGATACAAGAGGGGGTAATAAATAACAATAATAACAGAAAAAAATAAAGCATGAAAGTACTGGATCCCATGAGCTCTCCATATGGAAATCTCGTCCACACAAACAATAAGACGACCCAACGGATTAAGGTGCACATTCCACCCAACCATGTGATACCCAAAGGCGCACCTCCCCGTGCTACGAGATAGTAACAAGGAATTATAGACAAGACCATAAACCTCTAGGCATAAGCTAAGTCACACCGACACAACCAATCACATGAACCATACAACCATAAAGATAAAACAAGTACAAGTCTAACATCAATGACATAAGTCACATTGCTTTCAGAAATAAAACAGATTGAGTATGATAAGAAGACTATACACATAATAACCAAATACCAACTGTTGTCGTAGAAAGAGTGTCATCACACAACTTGTCATGGGATCTCCTCTAGGAATCTTCATAGGCTCTGGCCCCCACTATGAGTTGTCCTGGTGACCTCTATCAAATCCCAGCACCCATACTCAATCATGCGGAATCAAATACCTCTCGTAAGGACAAGATAGATGACCTTGCCATTCCAGGCCTTCTCGTCTCATCCCAAATCTATACTAGCCCTTGCATCTATGAGCGAGGCACAATTATCTTAATTAGTGTGAAATACTACATAAATTCTAAGTACATTAATTTAATTATCACTTGATTAAACCACTTTTGAAGGTTTCCCAGTTTACCTCTTTGGGTTCTGGCCCCTAAAAAAAGCCACTCTTCTACTTGACAACATACCAAACAAAACCAATCACCAAGGGTGCCAAAGTGCATACAAACTAGATAAACAATCACTCCAACTCTAGGAGGCAACATATAATGAAACTCACTCCAAACAATTGGAGGCAACAAAACATATAAACCACTCCTTTCAAAGGGGGCACAAATCATCCCCGTTCATGGAAACCAGCTAAAATACTGACAACGCACCATGCACTACCCAAGGGATTCAAAACAGGTTGACAAACATAATACGACAACCCCAATTAATTAAAAACCCCATCTAGAAGACTTATTAACCCCTACCAAACAATTTCCCCCAAATGATAACAGAAGAAATTACTTTGAAAAGGCAATTAAATAGGAATTAAATCTACTTTGGATTTCCTAAATCCACTTCCTTTAATAACAATCAATAATATTGAGGTTCAATATAGCTCTAATATCCTTCATTTTTTCATATAACAATTCTCGTATCAAGGTTATTATATTGAAGAGGTTGTGGTCATGTAAGCATTTACCATGGTATCAACAGATTACCAAAAGCACTGAGTTTCAACACTAAAGATATGTTTAATAAAGTGTGGAGGTATGGCGACGAAATGAAGCGACCCTTACGATATTATGAAATCAAGATTCAAGGCTCATATTAATTATATCTGATTCCCAATTCATATTATTATAAGGTTATCAAGTAGCTAAAGAGTTGACCTAGACTTCCTTGCCATCATGTTTCACTTGGAGACTCAACATAGTCATATAACGAATTCAAGGGTAAGATCCTATTTTATCTCCCACCATTGCCTATCAAAAATTCCACACTTGGTTATACAAATAATCATCCAATAACTAAATAAAATTCCTTGATTATGAGTTTCTCATAACCCCGCCTTTCGCATAACAAGTATTCTAACATTCGAGATCTTGACCACTCTACAAGATATTAGTTACCTCTAGATCTTGGTTTCCCCAAATACTTATAAAGAATGGTTTTTACTTTATTTAATATCATTCTATAATGTGGTATATATATATGAACAAGGTTACCATAATTTGAATTATTCTTGCACTTGGTAATAAAATTAAATCCTAATTAAGAATGAGATGATATACTATTCAATTTATTGATTATTCAACTTTTGCACATAACACAAATCACCTTGAATTAATAATTTTTAACTACAACAAAGAATAATTCACAATTTCTTATACATGTTGACTATTAAAGGGTACAATATTATTTGAAGTTCAATAATAATCAGTCATATCCTAAAGATGGAATATCAACTCATCCTTTATCAACTAAAATCCTTGATTATTAATAACAAACATATTCCCATATAGATGTTAAAATATATCCTTCAATAATATTTTAACTCCTTTTGCCTATGTTTACCAAAACATCAAAGGTAGAAATTTAATTGATGACTATCCAATAATCCTTTTTAGTTTCTCTTGTAACCCATTTTTTTTACCATTCGACTTAGGTTTATTTGACACATTGCTTATCTCTAAAGTAATGAAGTTTTGATGCTATACATTAAGGAAAAAGTATTAATAAAATACTAAGCATAGGAATAAAGAATGACTCATCTATAACTGACTCCTAGTTGCCCCTGCCTCTGCCCTTGCATTGGTGAATTTGAGCTATCATTTTTCTCCACACGTTGCTTTTTCTCCCTCTTCTCCCACAACCCAAAATGTCCTTACAGCTTGATTTCCTCCTATTCACACTCCCCTGTTGATCTTTGTGTTTTCTGCCCAAAACTGTGTACTCTGCATCCTTCTCTATCCAGGAAGAGGAAACAAAGCAATGGATTTTTATTCCCCAACTCCCAACTACTTCTCTTCACGCCTTTTCTCTGAATTTTCTTTATTTTCTCTTATCCACATGCCTACACTTCTTGTGCAAAACAACGTGTCTAAATTGAAGAGGTTGCGGGGGTTTCGAGACTTCCACGAGCCTCTGTTTTCCACACACCCTACACAATTTTCATTTCCCATGGATAGAGGTGCCATGCTTATTAATGGCACACACGTGTTTCCTTTAGTCCATGCCCTAATTTCTTTTTCTTCTCCTCGTATTTTGGGTCTTAGTCCATCCCTCATGTTGCTTTTTCTTTGCAATTATTTACCTTATTTTCTTCATGTTCAATTCTTTCTTTCTTCCTCACTCTCTATTCCTGTCCATACTGTGTACTTCCCCTTCTATGCCCAATTTCCTTCTGCCTTTTGTTTCTAGCTTTTCATCATATCTTCCTCGTGCAATTCTTTGTCACCATTATAGTTGATGAAACCCCATTTCCTTCAATGTTTTGTCTGCCCTCACTCCATTCTCCTCTTTTGCACTTGCAGCCCCATCCATTCTTCTCTGCCTCCCTCTCTTGAAGCTCCTCTAACCTCCCTCTGTATTCTATATTCTTTTTCCAAATCTAGGTGCCTCAACTCTGCTCCAGCCTTTTTCCAATCTCCTCAATCAAATATATCTCCTCCATTTTTTTTTTCCAAATTGAAATTCCCATTTTAAAAATGAAATTCCATAGCATCTTAAAAATCCTCTCCAAATTAAGTCAACTTTTTTTAAAATATCTCATCCACAAAAGTTATGGCCATTTGGAGATATTTTGAATTTTTAAATAACTTAAAACAAAACTTCAATTTTCAAATAACTTAAATTCATTTTATATATGCACTTTTCAAAGCAACTTTAATCTTTGAAACCAAAACTTGAATTTCCAAATGAATTTAATTGTTTAATCTATTTCCAACAAAATAGATTTAGTTAATAAGTTTATTCAAATAATATAACAAATTTAACCACTAGAATTAAATTACTTCACCACAAGAATTTAAATTAAATCAATTAAATTAAATTAAAGCTTTTAACCACTTTAATCTAGAATTCATAACTAATCATTTAAACCTTTTTTAAATATTGATTTTCGCATATAATTCCCAACGATAAAAACCTATCAAAACTTCAAAGATGACAAGACTTAACAACATACTAGACACCAACTGACAACACACTATGACTAGGGTGATGACTTGGCACGGAAAACCTAGCTACTATCTCCCAATTGATTACCGTTGGCCAATGGACACACTCAGACCTGTGAAACCAGGTGGAGTCGATGTTCTGTACCTGCATTCCTACAAACAAAATGAGTGTCGAACATGCATATAACATAGTAGACACACCATGAAGAGGAAATCGTGGATTTACAGGTTGCTCACAAGCAAGGGATGTAATCTCGTCCCCTTCACCCATACAGTATTACTAACTGACGAATCTAACATCAATAATATAATCAAAAGCATAAAGTGTCATTAATTCAAATATATGCTAAGCTAATCCAAAGCATGCCATAGTGATAACATCCAAAAAAAAATACTATCACATCAAAACATAACGTTCACATCGCTTTACAATTAGCGATCAAATAGTAACCAAGTACCATAGTCAAAGCATTAACAAAAACAAAGCATAACATAGAAGAACATTTTTTGATCAAAAGAGCAAAAATGGAGGGGTGCTACATCCTCCCCCCCTAGGGTCAGGCTTACTCCTGGAAGCTTGCAAATACCACTAGTACAAACTCCATAAAATCACAAATAATCAATGGTTCTAAAATTGAACCACTCCATATCTCAACATAAAAAAAAAGCAACCCGTGCTATAATCAACCCAACCAAGTACACTATCAATCTATACAAATCAACATGGTGAAGCAACCACCAACCAAATATCCATAACACATATCCATGGATTAACATACATAATACACATATGCACCAATACACATCACTGAGAATCATCACAAGGCCACACATAGTGCGATATCATTACAATGTTAACTCAAGACAAGGTATGCAACATTATCACCTCAACATTCATTTAACATTTTGCATTTTGAATCCAAGTACAATAATTTAACATCTACATGATTTCTTAAGTCTTAACAATAAAGTTGGGGACTATAGGCCTCACCAACAAGATGCACCTATTATGCAATTATTCTTAACATGCAATGGTTTCACTAATCCCTTTTCTCTAAACTTTTACTTACTGCAAAATGATTTTCTATTCATATTATACATTTTCCATGATTATGAATGCAACTTGGGGACTTAGGTCCTTTACTCAAGGTTTGATCTAATAAAACAAGCCTTCATGAATACATAAGCATTTTCTCATAAGATACAACATACAATGGGTTTCAATACACCACACACTCAAGGAAAGACATCTTCGTTAAACCAATGGGAACAGAGAGAAGACAAGAGTTATTTACAGTTCTAACATAGGAACGAATGCAATCATGGTTTCATCATCACACGATCACTTTCACACAAATGCATCAATCATATGAGAGTATGCACAAATCTCTATGAACTAACAACATGATCATTCATTTTCTATTACCATATTTCATAATTTCAAAACAATAAAACATGCAAAACCAACTCCAAAACCACATAGGGTCAATAAGGAAATCACTTGCACAATGAGGTAAAGCATAAGAAAACATGCATTAGATACTTGCATGGTGAAGAAAAACAACAAGACTCCAAAAGAGAATATACACCAAAGGAAATTCTTGGCACCCTCAAGGTCAAACAAACCTTTCCACAACATGAGCAGAGAAACCAAGCAAGGGTAATTTTAGGCAACACATGTCACCTGCAACCCACCAACAAGCTAAGGTCCAACATGCTCACTCGCAACATAGGATAGAGGGGAGTAATCGATCTCAACCTCAGAAGACTCTCAACCAAGGGAATCACTCCAATCCTGAAGGGTAAGGCAAGACCTAGGAGGCATCATTCCTCCACAACACAAGACAAGGTTTGAAAACTCAACCCTCTAAAATGCCATACTAAGGCACTCAAGCCAAGAGGTCCTATGACTATCTCGCCAAAACAAGCACTTGGAACACACCCAACAAACACACTACAACCACACTCAGGCACCACTCAATGGTCAAAACTCTTTACACAATGAAAGAGCCATGCATCAAGAAGGAGACCAATCAAAACACACTTCTTGGCAAGCTCGCGGGCCTAACTAACCCCCACCAAAGCATTCATCAACAAGACATGCAAGGGGTAGAAATAACAACAAAACTAGTTGTCGTCCACCACACACAACACACCAAAAATTCACATGCTACACAATTTTCCATAATGCATTCTTCTAGTAGGAAGGATATCAGTGCATTGCGCACTACACCGAGGGTCCTATCCTTTCCACTAGCTTCCTGCACCATTGAACCTACACCACCTCACAAGTTTTGGGTAGAGAAGTGCAATCAACCCAAAAGGAAAACATAAACTAACGAACAAAGCACCTAGGTCAACGCCATGGCTTATAGTGCCCAAAGTGTAACCTACGCAACTAATAGCTTAATGGGTTCCACATTATCCCAGAGTACCCAGTGTTTAAACCTAGGCTCTGATACCATGTGTAATGCCCTGCCACGCAACCCTAGAGGAAGTTGCAATTAACTACTCAAACGTACATTTTTTTTTTGTTTAAGTACAATTAACATGCAAGATCACTATTCATTGCCAACAACCTCTAAGTTTACGAGACTGAGATTACTTAAAACCCAAACAAGAAACATGAATTAAAAACATAACATTTAATTACTTAATAAATTATATACACATACATTCCATACGTGATAAAATTACGTCAAGGCATAAGAGATACCACATGTTTCCAATAATATAATTTACAATATGATTACAACACTCATTCCTCGAATGAGGTAATTCCAATAAATAAAGTTACAAATTACATCTTCCACCTTGATACAATAGGCGGTAATAAATAACAATATTAACATAAAAGAATAAAGCATGAAAGTACTAGATCCCACAAGCTCTCCAACTGGAAATCTCATCCACAGAAACAAGAAGACGACCCAATGGATTAAGGTGCAGGTTCCACCCAACCATGTGATACTCGAAGGCTCACCCCCCATGCTAGGAGATAGTAACAAGGAATTCTAGACAAGACCATAAACCTCTAGGCATAGGATAAGTCACACCGACACAACCAATCACATGAACCATACAATCATAAAGATAAAACAAGTACAATTCTAACATCACTGACATAAGTCACATTGCTTCCTGAAATAAAAAAGATCGAGTATGATAAGAAGACTATACACATAATAACCAAATACCAACTGTTGTTGTAGAAAGAGTGTCATCACACAGCTCGTCGTGGGATCTCCTCTAGGAATCTTCATAGGCTTCGGCCCCCACTATGAGTTGTCCTAGTGGCCTCTACCGAATTCCAACATCCATACTCACTCATGCGGAATCAAATACCTTTCGTAAGGACATGATAGATGACCATGCCATTCCAGGCCTTCCCATCTCATCCCAAGTCTATACTAGCCCTTGTGTCCATGAGTGAGGCTCAATTATTTTAATTAGTGTGAAATACTACCTAACTTCTAAGTACATTAATTTAATTATCACTTGATTAAACCACTTCTGAAGGTTTCCCAGTTTACCTCTTTAGGCTCTGGCCCCTAACAAAAGCCACTCTTCTACTTGACAACATACCAAACAAAACCAATCACCAAGGGTGCCAAAGTGCATACAAACTAGATAAACAATCACTCCAAATCTAGGAGGCAACATATAATGAAACTCACTCCAAACAATTGGAGGCAACAAAACATATAAACCACTCCTTTCAAAGGGGGCACAGATCATCCCCGTTCGTGGAAACTGGGTAAAATAATAACAACGCACCATGCACTACCCAAGGAATTCAAAACAGGTTGACAAACATAATACGACAACCCGAATTAATTAAAAACCCCATCTGGAAAAATTATTAACCCATACCAAACAATTTCCCCCAAATGATAACAGAAAAAATTACATTTGAGAAGGAAATTAAATAGGAATTAAATCTACTTTGGATTTCCTAGATCCGCTTCCTTCAATAACATTCAATAATATTGAGGTTCAATATAGCTCTAATATCCTTCATTTGTTCATATAATAACTCTCGTATCAAGATTATTATATTGAAGAGGTTGTGGTCATGTAAGCATTTACCATGGTATCAACAGATTACCAAAAGCACCGAGTTTCAACACTAAAGATATGTTTAATAAAGTGTGGAGGTATGGCGACGAAATGAAGGGACCCTTACGATATTATGCAATCAAGAGTCAAGGCTCATATTAATTATATCTGATTCCCAGTTCATATTATTATAAGGTTATCATGTAGCTAAAGAGTTGACCTAGACTTCCTTGCCATCATGTTTCACTTGGAGACTCAACATAGTCATATAACGAATTCAAGGGTAAGATCCTATTTTATCTCCCACCATTGCCTATCAAAAATTCCACACTTGGTTATACAAATAATCATCCAATGACTAAATAAAATTCCTTGATTATGAGTTTCTCATAACCCCGCCTTTCGCATAACAACTATTCTAACATTTGAGATCTTGAGCACCCTACAAGATATTAGTTACCTCTAGATCTTGGTTTCCCCAAATACTTATAAAGAATGGTTTTTACTTTATTTAATATCATTCTATAATGTGGTATATATATATGAAAAAGGTTACCATAATTTGCATCATTCTTGCACTTGGTAATAAAATTAAATCCTAATTAAGAATGAGATGATATACTGTTCAATTTATTGATTATTCAACTTTTGCACATAACACAAATCACCTTGAATTAATAATTTTTAACTACAACAAAGAATGATTCACAATTACTTATACATGTCGACTATTAAAGGGTACAATATTATTTGAAATTCAATAATAATCAATCATATCCTTAAGATGGAATATCAACTCGTCATTTATCAACTAAATTCCTTGATTATTAATAACAAACATATTCCCATATAGATGTTAAAATATATCCTTCAATAATATTTTAACTACTTTTGCCTATGTTTACCAAAACATCAAAGGTAGAAATTTAATTGATGACTATCCAATAATCCTTTTTAGTTTCTCTTGTAACCCAATTTTTTTACCATTCGAATTAGGTTTATTTGACACATTGCTTATCTCTAAAGTAATGAAGTTTTGATGCTACACATTAAGGAAAAAGTATTAATAAAATACTAAGCATAGGAATAAAGAATGACTCATCTATAATTGACGCCTGGTTGCCCCTGCCTCTGCCCTTGCATTGATGAATTTGAGCTCTCATTTTTCTCCACACATTGCTTTTTCTCCCTCTTCTCCCACTACCCAAAATGTCCTTACAACTTGCTTCCCTCTTATTCACACTCCCCTCTTGATCTTTGTGTTTTCTACCCAAAACTGCATACTCTGCATCCTTCTATGTCTAGGAAGAGGAAACAAAGCAATGGATTTTTATTCCCCAATTCCCAACTACTTCTCTTCACGCCTTTTCTCTGAATTTTCTTTATTTTCTCTTATCCACATGCCTACACTTCCTGTGCAAAACAACGTGTCTAAATTGATGAGGTTGCGGGGGTTTCAAGACTTCCACGAGCCTCTGTTTTCCACACACCCTACACAATTTTCATTTCCCATGGATAGGGGTGCCATGCTTATTAATGGCACACACGTGTTTCCTTTAGTCCATGCCATACTTTCTTTTTCTGCCCATCGTATTTTGGGTCTTAGTCCATCCCTCACGTTGCTTTTTCTTTTCAATTATTTACCTTATTTTCTTCCTGTGCAATTCTTTCTTTCTTCCTCACTCTCTATTCCTGTCCATGTTGCGTACTTCCCCTTCTATGCCTAATTTCCTTTTGCCTTTTATTTCGAGTTTTTCATCATATCTTCCTCGTGCAATTCTTTGTCACCATTATATTTGATGAAACCCCATTTCATTCAGCGTTTTGTCTGCCCTCACTCCATTCTCCTCTTTTGCACTTGCAACACCATCCATTCTTCTATGCCTCCCTCTCTTGAAGCTCCTCTAACCTCCCTCTGTATTTTGTATTCTTTTTCCAAATCTGGGTGCCCCAACTCTGCTCCAGCCTTTTTCCAATCTCCCCAATCAAATATATCTCCATTTTTTTTTCCAAATTGAAATTCCCATTTTAAAAATGAAATTCCATAGCATCTTAAAAATCCTCTCCAAATTAAGTCAACTTTTTTTAAAATATCTCATCCACCAAAGTTATGGCCATTTGGAGATATTTTGAATTTTTAAATAACTTAAAACAAAATTTCAATTTTCAAATAACTTAAATTCATTTTATATATGCACTTTTCAAAGCAACTTTAATCTTTGAAACCAAAACTTGAATTTCCAAATGAATTTAATTGTTTAATCTATTTCCAACAAAATAGATTTAGTTGATTAGTTTATTTAAATAATATAACAAATTTAACCACTAGAATTAAATTACTTCACCACAAGAATTTAAATTAAATTAATTAAATTAAATTAAAGCTTTTAACCACTTTAATCTAGAATTCATAACTTATCATTTAAACCTTTTTTAAACATTGATTTTCGCATATAATTCCCAACGATAACAACCTATCAAAACTTCAAAGATGACAAGACTTAACAACATAGCAGACACCAACTGATGACACACTATGACCAAGGTGATGACTTGGCACGGAAAACCTAGCTACTATCTCCCAATCGATTATTGTTGGTCAATGGACACGCTCAGACCTATGAAACCAGGTGGAGTCGATGTCTTGTACCTATAGTCCTGCAAACAAAACGAGTGTCGAACATGCATATAACATAGTAGACACACCGTGAAGAGGAAATCGTGGAATTATAGGGCACTCACAAGCAAGGGATGTAATCCCATCCCCTTCACCTATACAATATTACTAACTGATGAATCTAATAAAGCATCATTAATTCAAATATATGCTAAGCTAATCCAAAGCATGCCATAATGATAACATCCGAAAAAAAATACCATCACATCGAAACATAACGGTCACATCGCTTTATAGTTAGCAATCAAATAGTAACCAAGTACCATAGTCAAAGCATTAACAGAAACAAAGCATAACATAGAAGAACATTGTTCGATCAAAAGAGCAAAAATGGAGGGGTGCTACACCAGAAGGGACAGGTGTAATTCTTCTACTGAAATATATATGTTTAATAACTTAAACATTTGTATTTACATATATATATGTATATTTGTTTTATTTATTTTCTCAAATTTTATATATATTTATTCTTTATCTTCCATATTCTTTTATATGTCCAAACACTTTGAAGTTTATACTTAGACTACATTTATAAGTGGATTATTAGTCTTTTACATTATTATTTATAAAATGTAAATTTAATATTTATATTTTTATGTACATATTCAAGAAATATTTTAAATTTATAAATATATGGGATTTTCAATCCTTATTAAATTTTAATCACTCATTATTTAAAATTGTAATTTACAATTTGTCTTTAATAAAGAATAATATAATCTGTTAAATCATTATTCTGCCCTTCAAATAAATTTAATAATTTAATTTAATACCTTAATTAAATCAATGTTGCCATTACGAGCAATGAAATTCACAACAATACTTAAACAAAAAAAAAAATCAAATAACTAAATCCCTAAAGAATTTTCAGCATCCTTCATTTAGGTTTTATTTAACCTATGCATATAAAATTAAATATATGTATATATATGTAGGTATATTTCAAAAGCCAAACAAAAGTACAAACTATCGAAATAAATTCTTACACCCCAAGCTACACATTTTAATTAGATTTCGAGCACAACACAAACCCTTTGGTAACCCTTCCCTAAGCAAGTACATCGAGTAAAAATCTAAGTAAGGTTATATAATTATGTTCCAAGGCACATAAAATCCATTTCTATGTAACAAAACCAATATAATTATATGTGCTCTAAACTTCAATGAATGGACGGATTCCCCTCGACACCACAATTTAACTTAATTAGCTAATTGAACAAGGCATATTTATCAACAAAATCACAAATAACACTTACTCCAATAATCCAGAAAGACCGATTCAGAGAGGCGCTATAGGGGACCCATCCGAGCCCACTTCTATGTCCTCGTTGTCAGAGAGAACAATGCATTTAGCTACTTTGTTACTCTTAGAACTACCCAATTTCCTCTTCTTCGAAGATGTGGTTGCAAGGGCCGAAGACACATCCTCCTCCTCCTCATTCCATTTCTCCTCATCATCTGAATTGGAATTTGAGCCTGACGACCCAGAAACGTCACTTAAAGCCTTCTCCTTTCCCTTAATGGTTAGGATAGGGAGAAGAGTCTTAACATGCTGCATGATTAACAAAATTAGACCTTCATGGAGGATGTGAGCCCTCCTATTCTTTAGGTGCGTGTAAATAGAAACCTCCATAGACGATAATAAATTTTTTTTTGAATAAACCATGTCTAAAATGGTTTAGGAGAGTTAAGTAGTGACCGAGAATAGCATTAAACCTCCCCTCTAGAGTCACATAGTGCATAAGCACTTTAACAACACCCGCCCAAATCTTCTTAAGGGATTTCTGCTCATAACCCCAACTTTCCATTTTGATTAATTTCTTCCGCTCGTCATCCTTGAAGAATTGGGCCATCACTTCCTCATTACTTTTCTTGTCCTTGAAAAACTTATGGCCAATCGTCGGCATCCTAGTAACAATAGCCTCCAGCTCCTCATTCACCTCCACTCCCAAGCATTTTATCTTGAGCCTGCGATTATGCCAATAAGACACAAACTGCATCGAGGCGTTAGGGTCATGCCCATGCAACCTCTCTAAGAATAGAGTGAAGTTACCATGACATAAAATATTCCAAAGCTTCTTCTTTTTCCTAATTCCCGCACAAGAATGTGGCTCAATTCTACTTCTGTCACCACCCATTTCAAATAGCACCAGAACAAGCAAGCCCTTGCGAAAAAAACTCAATTAAATGCTAGAGAGAGAAAGGAAACCCACAAAGCTTGCAAGATGAAAGAAGGTACTAGAAATTAAATGTCACATCATCTCAACCCATGCCATCATTCCTCAATAAGCTCCTAGCTTTCTCGGGAAGGATCGAGCCCTCCTCCCATGAACAAAACTCATTTAAACTGACAGCCTTGTTGGCAAAAAAATTTCCAACAAGTTTCCTTCTCAATAAATGTGAGAGACACAGGTCTCTTCACAAGATCACAACATGATTATAGTATTTTTAATGAGCCGATCCACATTCCAACTTGGAGGATGGGTTCCACGTAGATAGTTAATTGTGTTTAGAGAATCAACTTCAACCCATAATTTGGAGTAACCTTTGCTAACAACATATTTGACACTAATAAATGCAAAATCATTTATTAGTTACATCAGCTAGGGCTTAAGAGTTTATTGAGAATACCTAATGCACAATACTATATGAATTTATGGTTTAAAATTTTAAAATAAACCTAGGGTTTGGAGAGTTTAATTTGGACCAAAAAGAATAAAAACAAGGAATACAAAAAATACAATTTAATTGAAGAAATTATCGATTAGCGATGATTCCAAATGATTTTTGTGACAATAGAACCAAGTTAATGCTCCCTCATTATTACATTCTATAATACATTGGTTATTTTTAATATTACCAATTCAGAAGTGGGAGGACATATACTAAGCACTCATACACTTATTCGGTGCATTTAGAGACCCTTTTTGTACCATGTCACAACCCTCATGAGAGAATGTAGGAATTTGAGGAGGAACAAAACAAAAATAGAGACAATGCAAAGCCAAGCGATAACAATTTATTAAGTGTTTCTCTACAAGGAAAGGAAGAAAATAAAATTTATATTCAACAAATTCAAGTTGATCCCTAGGTCATAGGTGCCTCCTATAAGATAGCAGCAACATATTGTACAACCATGGTCTACCAAATATAGATATATATATACACAAGCATAACCCAAAACCCTATAAAGGATGTAAATGAATAAGAATGTAGGGAAAAAGAAATAAAATAAAAAATAGGGGATAGTACATGTCGATGCGCCCAAGTTTTGTGCGCACACTTAATTAAGCATCTAAAAATATCGGGGTTTTAGCGCTACTCGATTCTTGAGTTGAAGGAAAAAAATTTATAGTTTTTTTAAGGGAAATATTGGTTGTGAGTTAAAGTTTGTTTTCAAGCATGGGGTGAGGAATGTCCTAAAATTTGTTTTTCCCAGCATGAGACAACTTAAAATTCCAAAAATTTAAATTCATTGAAACCATGGCAAGTGACTTACCTAAAAATTCTACACAAATTGTGTAGTGTTGTCACCAATGATAAAACATAGGCATATCTTGCAATAAAAGTATGAAACCCTCGTCGAAACCTTAGTTTTAGGTTGCGGCTTGCCAAATTGGAGAAGTGAAAGGTCGATACTAGGGAGAAAGAGTTTGGAGGAGTAGAATGCAACATCAATGGGGAAAACAAAAAAAATGCGTGTAAACGGCCAAGAAAATGGCCAAAAATGATGAACGACTAAGATTCATCTTCTAAGTTTAAACCCTTCATTATGACTTATGGATTATTTGAGGGTAAACATATTATGTGCAAATCTAGGACTTTGACTTTCACCTAAGAATCTTTAAATCCAAATATTCAATGTGGGTTGAGCTACCTTTCCTCAACCTCACATTTAATGCATTTCTACATGATATAGCATAGTAGGTGGGTAGGGTAATATGATGTAAACAAAAATTTATTAAATGGGCCAATATAAGATCAACCAAAAGTCTATATAGAGATGGATTTGACTCAACCACTCCTAGAATTCATTAAACTTGTGGATCATCTAGGTTTTTTTTTTAATAAGTGAATCAACTACCTTAAAAATTTAAGTGCTTGTTTTTATTGCCAAAGGAAGGGTCATCCCATTTGAGACTGTCCTATTTGCAAGTAGCATCCTTTATCCTCCTCCTCTAATGGTCATCATCCTATCAATTCAATTACCACTGATGACTCACAAAAAGCTCCATATTCTACCCAATCCCCATAATATAACCTAATTCTATCATCCCCCAACACAAATCCCTCCCCTTGTAATGCATATTCATTTCAATAATCTCCATCCCCCAACCTATTATCCTACAAAGATGTTGCTTTGGAGTATGGGGAGAAACTCCCTATGAAGCACATAGAAATCACTCCTCCTCACCTCTAATGGGTGTGTATTAATTGTATCTTCTCAACCAATTAGTGACATGGAAACTCAACTAGCTAACCCCATGAGACCTTGATCCCAATATGATTTCAAGGAAAAATATCATCATGATACTATCTTGGAGCCCCAAGCTTTCACTTTAGAAAACTAATTTAGTACACTTCTAATTTAAATGGGGACAATCTTCATGAATCTCCCTAGTGAAGTGTAATGTTTTATGCTAGAATGGAAGGGGTTTAACCAACCCATCTTAAAAATATCATGTTAGAAAATATATTTAGAACAATCAAATAGATGTCATATTATCTAATTTTTATTTTTTGTCACCGATGATAAAAAATAGGTTGAACTTGCAATAAAAGTATGAAACCCTCATTGAAACCTTATTTTTAGGCTGCAACTCGCCAAATTGGAGAAGTGAAAGGTCAATACCAAGGACGAAGAGTTTGGAGGAACGGAAAGCAACAATAGCAGGGAAAGTAGTAAACGGCCAGGAAAATCGTCAAAAATGATGAACGACTGAGATTCGTTACACCGTCTTGCATGGCTTATAAAGTCAATATGCACCATTCGACATAAAAGGGGTTGGAAAAGCTTAGCGTGGGAACGCCTTGAGTGTAATGACCACATTTAGGTTTTAACATTACGACATGTTAAATGCATATATAAAATTATTATAATTAATAATTAATAATAATTGTTTTTTTATATAATACAAAAAATTAATATATAAATATAATACATTTGAAATATAAATAATATATTGTATATATTTAATATAATAATAATACATATTAAATTATATATAATGCAATATTATTTATTATTATATTTAATAGTATATATATGTTATATTATTATATATTGTATTCTATAGTAAAAATTATTATAATTAATAATTAATAATTAATATATTCTTATATAGAACAAATTAAATTATTGAATCATTAGTAGAATTATATGTTATCTGACATGATTGCAGGATGAATTATTTGTGTGACTAATTATGTAGTCATTTTTATTCAAGTGTGACTAAATAAATGACTAATTATTTATTCAACAATCAAATTAGTCATTTATAGCTGTATTGCAAAAATATTAGTAGAATTTAGTCATTTTTAGTTGTCATGACTATATTCATTTATTTGTGAAATTCTACTAGTGTATTCACTCATACACAAAATGGAAAATCACAAAGAAATTAGTTTCATGTTACTTTAGTGTCTACTAGATATTTTTGTTAGGATTTATCCTTGTTAATCTCTAAGGCTAGTTATGAAACTTGGGAGCATTCTATCCTATTGGAGTTTGGAATACAAAGGAAATGAACTGTCACCTCTTAGATTGGTTTAATTACATAGTGAGTCTAGAATTGATTTTTGAATATAGTATTCAAACCTTGGTAGTTTATTTCACACTATTAATTAACCACATATTACTAAAATTATTTGAAATTAATAATTATCCTTATCCCTTTACTAGCAATAATTACAAACTTGCTCTAAACATAATCAACGTTTGAGTGATACTAGAGATATTTGGGCAACATCATATCCTTCAAATGGCATAGGAAAAATTCACCGCCAACAATTCACCGATGGAAAATTCACTGCCAACAATTCACCATGGGAAAATTCACTGCTATGACAATTCACCACGCAAAAAATTAATTGCATGAATTTTTGGCAGTTAATTTTTTGTGGTGGTGAATTTTTTACGGTGAATTTTCTGTCAGTGAATTGATGGCGGTGAATTTTCCTAGAGCCCCTTCAAATCATCATACACTCAATAATGTCATTCTTAAACCTTTTATTTCATTTGTATTAAAATGCAATCCCAATACTCTTATATTAACAAGGTATGCCCCTCTAAAATTCCCAACCTACCATGAATAGTCAACAAAAACAAAATATAAATATCATAAGTTAAACTTCAAAACATCATTCTTACATATTTAAAAGTCAACCAATAATCTTCTACTTGTATATATTAAATAAAAATTCATACTTTATGTCATTATCTTATAATTATTGTTAATAAGTATGGTAAGAACCTTTTTCATAGTCTTCAAAAAAATTTCTTCAAGATAAATGCATCACCTAAGATAAAGTGCATTATCCAATTATAAGGAGGCATTCTTATCTTTTAGAGTAGTTAAAGAAATATCAATAGTATTATATTCATAATCATCTTCATGGTACGTAATGACATTAACCTTCAATTATAAACATGTTTTCATGTCTTAGTAGGCAACATAATCATATTCTTTGTCAATTCCACTAAGTGTAACCTTATGTAATACCTAAAATTCTAGATGGGTTTAATCAAAAAGGAAAGATAGCCTATAAGAAATTTTGTAGTGTTTTTCCCATAAACACTAGGATAGGTTTAATCTTGAAAATATTTTGACTCTAAGAAAACCATCCTTATGCAAAACAAAATATATAATTAATAAAAAAGACTAAGTACATGTTTCGTTGTTCACTATGCTCCATGAAATCCATATTCCCGATTCATCTTTCTCATCTACCAAGGTAATTGCAACTCTAATATCTAACAAAATTTCCCTCCTTTATGCTTTAGTAGATGTCTATTTCTTCTCCTAAATCTCTCATTTTATCTTACGCATGGAGGATGTGAGCTACATCTGGGGAATTTTCTTACCAATTTCATTTGCTTGAGATATTCTAAAGCCTTTTTCAACAAATCGATTATGAGAAGATCATGTGTATATCCTTCATCAAACCCCTTTCCTTCCAACCCTTCATGTCGTATTCCTATGTCAAGTTCCTTTGCATTTTCCTTTTGTGTTAATATCGTTCTTAGATTTTCTCTACATGTCATTCCCCCCTTAAATCACCTTTATCTATCACGCGATGTTCCCAATGGTGTCCCAAATCTATCTCACCCAACTTTTAGATGCCCTCCTAGTCTATTCTCCTCCTATTAATCTTTGTTGCTCACACCCTCATGGTAGCACCTAACCTAAAAATCATTTAGACTCATTCATCCTTCAAAATTTTTCAACCCTTCATGTCTTATTCCTATGTCAAGTTCCTTTGCATTTTCCTTTTGTGTTAATATCGTTCTTAGATTTTCTCTACATGGCATTCCCCCCTTAAATCACCTTTATCTATCACACGATGTTCCCAATGGTGTCCCAAATCTATCTCACCCAACTTTAAGATGCCCTCCTAGTATATTCTCCTCCTATTAATCTTTGTTGCTTACACCCTCATGGTAGCACCTAACTTAGACTACCTAAAATCATGCCTTTATGGTGGTTCACAAGTCATTCACCCTTCATGCACCATTATTTCCATGTTTTCTTATAAAAAAGCTTTAAAGCCTTTTCAACTAATTCACTTCATTCATATCCTACAATCTATGCATTCCATGAGATCACATTTTCCCTCTCCATTCTCTTTTCCTCACACCAATATCTTCCTTTCCTATCCCACACACTTTCTCTTCCCTTCTTTCATACTTTTTCCTAGAGGCAAAGGGGTCACAAGGGTCTATAGACTCCTATCACCATTTTCTTTTTATGTGACTTCAAAATTTGGATGATCAAGAGACTGGAATGCCATATCACTTTAATGAAATTGTACGAACTATCTAGACACAACACCATCACGCCCATATGTGTGATTGAATGCATTGTCGATGGATGGTAATTTTGTGTTCCTTTTTGTTCATTTTTTTCACTATGTCCATGCTTCTCATTTAATTTGTCATTAACAACTTTTATTGTCTAATAACATTGTATTAATTCTACTAGTATGACACCCATACTCATGCCATTACTCCCCCTATAACCATTTGATATTGTTTGACTTCACAAGATATGATAACATGGTAGTTTTTTATAACTTAATTTCCATAAAATCAAGCACATAAGTAGCTGTTGACATTGGCTATCATTACCTTTGTCTTACTTGTTAAAGTTGAGTATCTCTTGTAAGTTTGATATGTAAGGAGATAAGCATGGATTAAAATGTGTCATTATATAGAGTGGAATTGGGGGGCTTGATATTTCAAAAGCCTTGTATAGAGATTCTACAAGTTTGTAATAGTATTTATTTTATGAGATAATATATTTGAGTGTATGAATACTTTTGGAGGAAAGGTTTGTTAATAGATGAAAGTCCATTGATTTTAAATTTAAATTTTTAGAGGTCGAATTTGTGTGATACAAGATTAATCTCACATTGTTGGATTTCTTGAAATAATAGAATAGCCATGTTAATGTGGATCATGAATATTTGAACATAGTAGACAATAATAGACATAATAAATAGTAAATATCTAAAAATACAGATAAATATAAATAAAACGTGATGAAATATATAAAAGAATATATAAATAAAAGAAGATAATAAATAAATAAAATGAATCTCATTTTTCAAAAATACAACATTTGTTGATATACAATTATACTCCCCTGAAATAATCCAAAATTAAATAAAAATTAACTTTCTAGAGCCTTGAAATCCCCTAGCTAGCCACGCACTCCCCGAGAAAATTTAAAATTCAAATTAGAATGTAACCCTGTATATAGGGAAAAAGCAGTAGAAAGCAATGGTAGGAAGTCATAACGGTAGGATAAAATTCTCTTCAAAAACATTGTAGTAGGAGGACTTGCCATTCCTTTCATGTTCTCAATTTCTACAAATTCCTCTGCATTTCCTTTCTTTTCCATTTGCTGGTGATAACACCCAAGAGCTTCATTTGCAGTAGCTTTTTGTACAGTTGAGATCTTATTTTGTTAAGATTGGTGTTGATGAAGGCCTTGATATTGTTATATGTGTAGCAAGTGTGGGTGGCAATCATCATACGTGTAGATCGATTCCTCCTCCAAAGAACCCACTCGAAGACATTGCAGATAGCAGGGGTAATCTTCTTCTACTCATGGTATAGAGAGGAATCTTCTTTTGCTCATGGTAGAGGGAGGAGGAAATTGTTGCTCATCACATTGAATTGAAAGAGTCAATGATTGAGAGCATCAGATTAGAGATCTTCTGACTTTTTTTATTCTTTTTTCTTCTCAAGGAATTTTTCTAACACTTCTTTTTTAACGCTCCCACTAAAGAGAATGCTCAAGCGTGGAAGTTAAATTAGGCCCTCTCAGATTATGCTCTGAAGCCTCCTCCTATGGTCTTTCATGTCAATTTCATAGCAGGAGAATTTACAGCCCATTCTAGCCACCAATCACGGCTCTAGCAAAGCATCCAATTGGACTAAACAGAGGGCGAACGATAATTGCACCCATCTTCAGAAGTTGCGCACAGGGAACAGGCTCTGGAAGGGTCATCGTGAAAACCACCAAAGCCTACTGATGCGATGCTTACACTGCGTGCTGACTTGCCTAAGGGGAGGAGAAAACCATGTTACAATCCCCACTCCACACATGCCTCTATAATCTCAGCAGCAGAAGACCTAGTTGTGAGAGCATCAACCGAGGGAAGCCCAAACACTTATGAAACCATCCCAACAGAGCACTCCACCTCTGCATTTTAGGGCGAACCGAAACATCGCGATTTTCCAAAGATCTATTCACATGTTTTCTTTTAATTCTCTCCCTTATGTTTCCCACTAAATGTTTTTCCCTATCAAGCTCTATTTGAGCTAATCTTTTCCCAATTGCCAACCAGCGTTGGTTATTCTTTTTTCAGCATTGTTAGTAGTATAGTTCATATTTAGCCTTGTACAATAGCAGCTTTATTCAAAAATGATTGCCTAAATTTTCATTTTTGATTTTGAAATTTTGGCTCTCAAATTTACCTGAATCCCCATTAACTCCAATCGCTTGCATAGCTCCATCAAATGCAGAAACAAATAGCTCCAATCAATTTTGTGCACTCCTATCACCTAAATCTAGACTTGCAGTGTATGGTGCCTTTCAGATGTGAAGTAATAGTAGGAAGGAAGGAATCCCGAGCAAAAAATAGACCAACCATTCCACAACACTTCTCAATCTTCCCTTAACATGTTTGAAATGTGAGCTCCTTTACTAAATGCTATTCCCAACCCTGACGTCAACTTTAGCCCCATCATTGGCATATTTTTGGTCAGTGGGAAGCACAAAGCATCTCTGTATAGTAGTTTATTACTATCAATGATGGGACTGGGTACGGAGAAAAATACCCAGCTTTGATGTCTTTCTTCACGTCGCTTTAGTAGCTTACAACTCATGAAATATGAGATTCCCATACTTTTATTCAAATATCTCTGTAAAGAGTAGAATATTTAAGAATTACCCGCTGTTGCTTCTTGACAAACAAATTTGTTCTTCGATTGATAGATGTTTTACTCAGTGGAAAATCTGTAGCTCTGTAGTTTTCACATTCAGCTCCATCATTTACAGTTATATTTTTGTTTAGAGTGAAGCGCAGTATTAGTAGGACCCACTTATTAGTGTGATTTCAGATGGACCACCTAAACAAGTTAAAACTTAGAATGTACTGTTTAAGTCAAAATAGACAACTGCCCATTTTTCATCTTAAATCGAAATATTTACTTGTCTTTTTCATCTTTCTCAAAATGATAACCTATGATCATGATTTATTCATCCTAAATTTTACTAATCTTCTTGATTCTTACTGATGATGGATTGGTGGAAAATCACTTCCATTTTTCTTAATTTTATTTTCCATGATAGCTTTTAAAATCTCTATATTCTTGTAAGACTTATTGATTAATATATTTTTATATAAAAGCATAAAATTATTGCACTCTTTTATGTCAAATTTCATGTGTCTCTCTAATGATACTATACAGTCAACAACACAAATGATTTTGAGAAAGGAATGTAGTCAACATCCACAAGTGACTGCAAGAAGGAACCTCAAGCATGGGGTACTCCACTTCTATTGAGACGTCTCATGTAGGTTCAAGATTTGTTGAAGATGACATATAGTATAGAAGAAATTGAAACATTTTGTAGATTTTATTGCTTTTCGAGAGACATCTCTGGACTTTATGAAAATTATATATAAACTATCACAAGTTTGCAAGGAATGTGATATGCCAAACAATAGAGAGTGCCAGAGACAAGAAATGGACATTCTCATCCAGGTAACCTGATCTACTTTTTAAAAATAGTATGAAACTTTCAAATTTCCAGATTACTGATGTGACAATAATGATCTCTTTTGTTTGGTTTTGAAGAAATGCAACTTCGTGGTGTTCTTCCAGTGCGGGTACTTAAAATGGACATAGAGGTTTTCATGTTGATGGACAAGGAGAAGGATAAAGTGGACGAGGAAAAGGAGGAGCAAGATCGATGGAATAACCTGCATAAAGCCTTAAATCAAGAGTATTCAATGCTTTCAACACTTTAGATTTCATTGTGGTGCAGGATATCTTACCCCTCTTGAAGTCGAACTTTTAATTAATTAGGTTTATACTAGAACCTCTAGGATCTATTAAAAAATAAAAATAAAATAAATAGTATTATATAATATATTATTATTCTATTATAATAAGTATCATGCTACTTATTATTTTATATTGTTTATTTGTATAAATAAATATTTTAAACTAATATTATTATAATAAAAAAAAAACTTGTGTATTAACTAATTGATAGAAACAAATTTTAAGAATATAAATGGAGAAACATAGTTCATTATAAGTGTAATTTATTTGTTTGTAGTTCATAATATAGATATTTAATGTTAAAAGTTTTAGCAATATTTTCAAAAGTCAAGCATGACCTATTTTTTACATGTTAAGAAAATAAATCTCATGAATGTATTATTTATTGTATTATATAAACACGTCTTGTTATAATCATTAATATATAAATAGTTTATTTGTATAGTTATGATTTAAGACAAAAATTAACATTGCTATAGTAAGTAAGAAAATAAAACTATATAGGCAATCATACAAAGTTCATGCAGAAAGAATTTCATTGACTGTTTATTTGAAGTATTATCTTACAGAAAATGATTGTAATTATTGCTCTTCACTTTTCTAATTATTTAGATAACACGTGTTTTGTATCTTTGAATATTGTTTAAATGAGGAAAAATATATATTCATAATGAGAGATTTAACTTTACAGTTATTACTAAATGTCAAATATGTTCTCTTTACTATATCATTGATATCATTGATTGTGACCCTTTCTAATGTTAGTGATTGTGATTTATGTATTGTTAGAGACTATACCATTGTGATTAGAATTTGAGTGTAATTTCCCTCATAATTTGTGAAATAAGGAAAACATTCTATTATTAATGTCCTATAGGAATGTACCTAATTATGAATCTCAATGATCACATAAAATGGAAAGATAGGTGACCTAGTATCTTCAAAGTAGACTATTATTTACAATACCAAGTGTCCTATTAGCTAAGCTTTCCAAGGGACCCCCCCCCCCCGCCTTCCCTAATAGCAATATACCATTAGCAATACTATTGTGAGAAGTAGTCTGAGACTCATGCTCATCCTATTATACACCATTCGTCATGGATCTTGGGTTCTCCAACTCTTTTACTAATAGTTGTAGTGTAGGGAAAATGCATACCCTTTCATTTTCATATTTTTTTTGGGCCTACCTTCTTGTGTGTCCTTGATTTTTGGGTTAGGACTAAGATGCCACCTAGGGAATCTTTGTCCCACAAAGGTCTTAGGACCTCATTTCAAATGTCCCTTAAAGTGGTCCCTTTTTGGAGTTTGTGCCTCGTGTTTCGTACCTCGAGACTAAGACACCACCTAGGGCATCTTGGTCCCCTTTAAGTTATTTTTGAGATTTGAAATATTGGTAGGATTTAGCCTCCTTTAATTAATGATTTCATATATCAGCTTGGTGTGGTGTAATTTCAGGATATTAAGTATAGATAAGTGTCAATACAAGGATTTTCCACTCATTTTTCATCTAAGCATTCAAGTATTCATTCCTAAGGAAATTTTATGAGATCAAGAGCATTCAAGAGTAGTTCATCAAGCATTTGGAACCATCATCGAGATTCAAGCATCATATCAAGGATATTCTTGCATCATGTGTGTTTTTGAGCTAACATTTGTGATGAAGGGTTTTGATTCAAGCAATAAATTCAAGTCAAGCATTAAAGCAAGTCAAGATCTACATTCAAGCTAGCCATCTCACAAAATTTGCAAATTTCAAAAGGGTTTGGTGAGTTGTAACAATGTTGTTCATTCATCATTTCCCTCCATTATTCTATTTCATTTCAAGGTTTAATTACCAACAAGGGGTTTGACCAAGGCAAACCCCAATTTATTAATAATAAAAAAAAATTCCTCTCTTATGTGTTCATGTTTGCAAATTTAGGTTGAATACTTGAAGATAATTTGAAGTGCAAAGTTGCAAAGTTGCATTGCAAAGTTGTCATCTTCATGGAAAATCACCTATAGGCCAGATCTGGAAGTTTGAAGACTTGAGATTTGAGAAGAAGGAAGTGGAGACCTTTAGCTTCAGGATCACATTCAAGGATTTCAAAAATTTTGGGACAAGTCACACCTCTTTAGTTTCTGAAGGTATTTTGCAAAGATTTTGCATCTCCCCTAAAAAATCGCAGTGGGACTACCGAATATAGTCATAACATTTTGACAACATTTCTAGAATCTTCCATTTCAGACTTCCCAGGTACATAGATGATAACTTCCTATTGTTTAATTTCATCATTTGCATCCTTCATTTAGCTTGCATTACTAGGTTTTGTGAGTTGAATGTTAAGTTTCCTTTTCCAAGCTTTTACTTGGTTGTGAACCCCTCAAAGCTTAAATAACCCCCTCCTAGGTCTTCCTTGTTGAGAATTGACTCACCTTTGAGGTTGATAGTCAATCCAATTTGGATTTCTAGGAAATTATTGAGTGGTCGGAAGAGAATAGAGGTGGAAACTCCCCCACATCCTTCCCTATTTTTCCTTCTAGGTTCATTTTGGTGAACCTAAAATTTTAGAGCATTCATTTTCTAATTTGGATTGCATTAAAGTCCTAGATCTAGGTTGCATTCATTCTTGCATTGCATCTTGCATTAGTGAAAGTGCAGATCTAGGGTTTCTCACATTTGCATTTGTGAAAGTGAATATAGGTGGAATTTTTATTTTCTTTCATCATCTTATCTCATTAAAAAATTGAAAAGTGCATTGTTACTCATCCTAATTACATTTAGTAACATTGCGATTGCATTCGAAATTAAAAATAATTTCTTTCAAATTTGCATCCAATTGTGGAAACTAAAAAAGTATGCCTTTTTCCTTGCTTTATTTGGGAATAATTAATGATAAATTTGACTTAATTTCACCTTCATCTAGTGTTATGACATGTTTTACTCATCCACATTAGGTCTTGGGACCATTTTAAGCTGAAATTAACTTAAATTTTCCCTAATTTAATGTTGTAAAATGTATTTCACATTAATCTAGAAGGCTTGTAAATTAAACTTGTTTTTAATCTAGTGTTGTAATGTGTTTTACAAATTCACATTAGATGTGGTGCCTTTCTAGGCTATGTGGACCTCATTTTAATATCGTAGAGTGTATTTAATTACCCTTTCACATTGAACTTTGTGTCTCTAGCCCTAATTAGACTTTGAATCATCATTAATAGGTCCCTATGACCCCATATTGTACATTTTGAGGCATAATTTGATCAAAGACCCAAGTAGATTAACATAGAAGCTTAAATTCTTCACACCTTGATATCCGAGCTAGAAAAAGAGCCCCTGTGGGAGCAATTATCCATTAGGGGTGAATGAGTCCCATCCAGATGGGACCCATTCACCCAGGATGGTGAACAAGTCCCATTTGAGCTATTTTTGGGGTTTGAGCAGGAAAAATTAGGTTTTAAGTTTAATTTTCTCCAATGTTAGCCTTGGGGATAAAATGAACAGGAATTTGAGTAGGATTTCCTATATTTAAAATCTTCTAAACCCTAATTTATAATGAATTCATTATTCATTCATCATTGATTATCCATCTTGAGTCAAGAAAGCTACGGTTTTAGGATTCTAAGTCATCAATATAGCTTTCTAAGGCATTTAAGGGCATGTTCTTCATCCATTGTTGTAGAAATTCAAGATCTATCATCATGGAAAGCTTCTAATTCCATTATTTCATGCTTCATTATATTATTTCTTCATTTTAGTTTAATTACCTAAAAAGGGATTTGACCAAGGCAAACCCCCATGCCCTAGAAATCACTATTTTCTCTCCTTCCTTGTGTGTTTGAATATTTAGGTACATTGAAGATTTGTAAATGATTGAAGAATAGATAGAAAACTTGTTAAAGTCATCTCCTCATTAGTTAAGTTAACTTATCCAAAAAAATGTCACTTATAGTGCCAAAAATCAGAGTTTCGGATCCAAACACCTAGAGGTACAGAAATAGTAGACTGAGAGCTTCTATTTCCACTTTTCAGTTTTCAAAAAAGTCAAAGTAGAATCATATGAAATTAGTGGTGAGTGTGTCCCAATGTGCCTATTTTTTAGAGTTTTCTATAGATCCAAATACCTATTTGTCTGAAATGGGCCCCAGTGTAGTTTTCCAAATCTGGGACTAATTCAGCCAAAATGGCCAATGAGTCCCAATAGGCCAAATTTTTAGGATTGATAGCATTTCGAGTCTTCAACACATTTCCAGGTGGACACTTTCTTTTTTATTTCCCTGTTCTATTTTACCTGCATTTCTATTCATCTTTCTAGGTATTTTGTTTGCATACAACACTATCTTTTCAAACATCTTGCATTTGCTTAGCTTTCATTCATTAGTTAATATATTTTATCAATTTTTAGCATTTAGGAGATTCCATTCACACATGTAGACACATAAAAATGGCCTAGACTTGCAAACCATATTTTTATGTCTTATCATATTTCGTCTATAGTCCAAATTCAACTATGAATTAAATAATTCATAATTATTTAATTAATTCATATCTTTTATTCCTCTTGATTATTTAAATAAATAAATTTATTATATTTATTTAAAAGCGTCACTAATTATCTAATGTCTCATAATTAAATAAATTTCTTAATTTATTTAATTATCCTTGTCCATTATTTCCTCTTGATTATTTAAATAAATAAGTTTTATTTATTTAATGTGTCATTAATATCTCATGATCTTCTTATAATTAAATAAATTCTTTAATTTATTTAATTATCGTCTACCATCACTTTTTCCAATTTTAAATAAAGATATTTATTTAAAATTTTCCACTTCCTATCTCTTGGCTTTTTCTAATTTAAATATAATCATTTATTTAAATTATCCCACTTTCTAATTTTCCCACTTTTTAGTAAATGATTAAAGATTTTAATTATTTACTGTCACATGATTTTTCCTCCTTTTTGAGTTAAATTTGTTTTTAATTCAAAATAATTATTTTCCTTCAAAAAATCAAATAAATTTTATTTGATTCCTGATTTTTCATATCTGCTTTTCAGTTCAACTCTTATCTTATTGATTTTTCAAATCTCACAAATCAAGTAGTCTTTATCTTCTTGATTTTTCAAATTTTTTAGTTTTCTGATTAATTATCTCATTTATTCTCCACCATAGATTTGATTTTCTCAGATGACATCTCAACCACTCACTTAATGATTTTTCCCTAACCCTGATTAGGGATTGTCAGATTTAATCTCATCCTCTGATTTTAGGCTTTTGTCAAAAGTTAATCTCATCCATCCATTCAAAATGGAATTTTCTATAAAATGCTATTTTCTCTCATTTTGGAGTACACACATAGATTACATTATTCTAACGCATTTATACTTAGAGCTATTATGTATTTTTTAGTCAATATTGTCATAGGCATAGGAATAGTTTTATATTTAATTCCTTCAAAACTTACATAGGACAATGTCATAGTTGAAATTCTCACACACTCAATCTGAGGGAATCAATCATATGTTGCAAGCTAGGAGGTGCTATGGAGGTAATCATGGAAGATTCGAGGAATGACAAGTATAATCATTCTTGCTTTTAATTTCCTTTGTACTTGATAGTTCTTTGGATCTATTAGTCTTTATTGATTGGCTAACATCTAACCTTAATCCTGAAATTTACCCTTAGATACATTGGTGAACCCGACTCTGTTTTTTGTTATTATTTCTATCCATTTTTCATGTGTTCTATGTCATTTTTGTAGGTATAGGTATGGAGCGATGCATTAATTTTTTTAAATCGTGATTCATCTGATGCATTGCGATGCACTTGCAGACTAAAACACCTCAATCGCTCTAACGTACTGCAATCGAAGTCTGGAGAGCTGCATCTGAAATCCCAAGCCACATTTGTAGCATAGAGTGATGCATTCGCTCTATTGTGACACATTTACCTGGTAATGTTTTCATTTTATTTGCATTCAAAATTTTGATAGTTTTCTATTCTTTCTGGTTTGTTTTTTACATTCTGGTTCTCTGCTGCATTCTGCCTAGCATAGGTTTTTATTGTACTAATTCTAATTTGCAGCGTGTGGTGGTTACTTGCCATCGGTCCAAGAATGGTGAATAAGAAACTCTCAACATGTGGTTTGCAGGTTCAAGTGTCAAATACTGAACACTAAACATTGTGTCTATCTTTTGCTTAGATTAAATCACATTTATTTTGGTGCACATAAAAAGAACATGTCTTCTAATTTGCATGATTGTGTTTGAAAAATGGTAGGTGAGTATGCTCTCACCTTGTGAAAACTCAGTGATCCAAATACTAGACCTGTTTTTATATGTTATTACCCTCATGACTTAGTAATTGAAGTATCCTCTCCCCTTGCACTTTCGGGTGATCCTGGGTGTAAGAGAAACAGTTACTAACTCTAGAACTTGGGCTTGTTCTGGTGGAAAAAAGTACTTACCTGAGGACAACTCAGATCGGTAGCATCCTGACACTAAGGGACTTCCAGCCAGTATATAAAAGTGGATTCTTGGGGAAAGCCCAAGAATCACGTGTGTGGTTCTGACGAGATGGATCCAAAAGGGGACTCTCACCACATGGATCATGCCCTACGAACAAAATACTCGTATTAAACACCTCTTGTTTTAGAGTCCAACCATTCTTTGGCCATTGCTTGGTATAATGCAGGGTACAATATCATGCCCGAAGACACTCACTACTGATCCCCTTGAGTAGAGATAGCAATTCTTGGGAATTCATTACCCAAGAATTCGAATTTGGTGTGCTTGAATGACGTTAATGAGCTATGGAGGGGAGCCAATGCCACAAAAAATTCTAAGCTATCTGCTCTCGAGAAGGAAAGGTGTTTAGCACCAATCCGGGGTATATCAGTAGGCTATACCAAGTATACAAACCCTTGGACTATTACCCTTCTAGGATTGTACTTGTCTTATGTGTGCTTGCTTACACCTAAAACATTGTGCTTATCAAGTGCTTGCTGGATTTCTCAAACATTTTTCACCACATTTACAATTATGGACAAAACATTCCCCTTTAGACACATTAAATTTTCTCACAATACGTCAAGAAAATAAATTGTGTCGCATTTGTTGAACCACATTCAAGTTTCTAAGATGCAATCACTCTGTTAAATTGCATTTGACATTTCAAACACCGCATCTGCTGCTTCACGATGCATCTGAACCTTACAGAGTTGCATCTGCAAAACTAAGTCACATTTTTTAGTCCCAGAGCTACATTCAAAATACTGTGATGCATTCGAGGCCTCAAACGACGCATTTTCCTATTACAAGTAAAACCCTGATACAAAGTCAAATTTGAGTCTAAACTTTGTCAATCTCTGGTCAAACACAAATTCCAAAGGAATTCTGTCAGCAACCAAGTTTGAAATTGCTCAAAAATTTTGACCATTAGTTTCCATTCTTGACCATAGGTTTCGTCTTTCATTTTTTTTAGTTGCATACATTAGGCATTAGCTTGTCCCTAGGTTTTAATTCTTGCATACTTTGGATTAGGAAAATCTCAGCACAATTTGCAACATCATTGCTTCTAAAACTAGGTTATCTTGGACTTAATCATCATTCCCTTTTTCAGTCATTGTCCCTTTTGTGAGATTTTCCAACTCAAAAGTCTAGTTAGGAAAACTCAATAGTCCTTTTGACATTGTCATCTTGTCATTTTCAACAAGTCCTTTAGTAACCGAGATTGAAAAAAAGATTGAGATTAGAAGTGCTTAGGTATCCTTGTCTCAAATTGCATTCAAAGTTTAGACAATGAATGTTTTATTCCCAAAAATCCAAAAATATTATTCATTCTAGTCGTCATTCTGAACTTAGACCTGGCATAGTGCCATCTTTGCATTTAGTTGTCATCTCCATTTGAGCAATCTCATTTTATGGTGGAAACTAGACTCCAAAAATAGAAATGACAAATGGAAATTTTTTGAAAAGACCACACTTCCACTATCAAAAATCCCACGTATGACCCAAATTGGACTTTTGACGATCCATTTGGTAATACAAACAATCAACCTCTCAAAAAAATACCATCCTCATCAAAGAGTCCCTTTGAACCATTCTTACGTAAGGATGTATACGGACAAATACTTGAGGAAAACCTAGAGGTAGTAGCACAAGACCCAAAGGCCTCTCAATTCATGGAACAAATGATCCTATATGACAGAGACAGATATTTGGCCATACTCTTATGTCAAGGAGCCAAATTACCTCAAGGATTTGATATTAACGTGTTGAGACCAACATCTCCAGACCCTAATGTCAACAACATGCATAACATGTCAAATAGTGGTCAACCTCCACACACTACGAGCAATACTTTCCTTGACACTATATGATAGTGCATGCTACCTCCAACATGCCAAACACCTCCAACTCAATAAATGCTACATCCATTGGAGGATCACAATATGTCAAAGTGCCCACAATATCCACAACATCGTCACAATCGACGGGAACCACCTTCGGCTCCTTGGCAATGCAGGCAAGTTACTCTAATCCTCTTTTTACCAATACAGTAAATGCCACAAGAGTATCATCAAGTCATACCAATCCCCCTTTGAAAACTACATCGAGTACCATGAGTACACCTTCGACATATCCTATCATTGGTATCTCATAAAATCCTTCAGGTGGGGGTAAATGACATATATTTATTCAAGGACAACAACAAAATATGAACACATCAACATTGTCCAATACCATAAAATCCTAACGACAAAATACAACCATTCCTCTTGTCCAAACAAAACAATTTGGACAAGGTAGTGAAAACACACAACCCATGGCATCATTAGCACATCCCAATGTTCATGGTCACCATATTCCCCAAATATTAACACAAATGGATGGGGGACACATCCCAACATACTCATTCCACATTCATACTCGCCAACATACCCCCAATCCAAACTTTCAATACGAACAACACACCAATCCAAACACATCATACATGTCACAACAATCCATACCACCACAATACACCAATACCCATGCACAACAAATGGGGGCCTATGGCATACCAATCAGTCCAATGTATGGGACCACAAACAACCCTGTAATAGATGTCTTACAATAAAAAATGATGGGTCTAGAGAAAACTATCCAAAACATACAAATATCTGGAAAGAAATCAAAAGTGTCATATGATCTAAACATCTACCCTTTAGACATGAGCTTATACATGCCACCATTTCCTTTGGGATATGTGTCACCCAATTTTACAAAATACAGAGGCAAGACAAACCCCATCGAACATGTTCACGAAATTACAACCAATTGTATGGATGTCGCCTATGAACAAACATACTTGATGAGACTTTTCTCTAAAAGTCTGGCAGGTCCTTCCCTTGAATGGTTTTCCACTCAAAAGGATATCCAAACATGAGATGAGCTTAAACAAAAATTCATAAAGAATTATGCATACAACATTGACATGGACACCTCTAAATTACTAGCTTGTGCAATTTCACACAAGAAGATGTCGGTGATACATTCATCCCATTCTTTCAAAAATTGAGAAGTCTAGCTAGTCGATTTCGCATTGACATACTCGAAAGGGAAAAGGTGGACATGTTTTTTCAAACACTTTTGGGTCCCCTAAAATATGCATTGCAAGTGCATTGTTGCACAACCTTCACAAATCTAGTCAAAAAAGGGGTCCAGATTGAGAAAACCCTTATCACAAAGCGAGAGCTAAAATATGGTCCCAAAAACGCAAATGCAAATCCTCTTTCCGATAATAATAAATACTAGGTCAAAAATAAACATGTTACAAATGACGGTGTTGTTGACTCTAAGGCTGCAAACACTGTGGATCCTGTACTGGCCCTAAAAGGGGTTCAACAGTAAAACAAACCAACAAAAATATTGACACCCCCTACCAATGTCCCTTCAAACAACCATAGCGGCCAAAATAATCAAGGACAATATCACCAGATGAGACAATTCCCTAGGGGTCGCACATACACACCCTTGGGTGAACCCATTGAGGAAGTCCTTAAGAAATTCCTTTAGAATGGTGTCATCACACTTCCAGAACCAAAACCATATGACCTAGGACAATTCAAACCAGCATGGTGGACGATAATACATTCTATTATTATCATTGTGCAAAAGGACATAAAACTTCTACTTGTCGACAACTAAAAAACCTAATTCAAGAGCTTATCGAGAGTCGTATCATTGAGGTAGGTAGATCAAAATTTTCCTCCAATTCAGATCATACTATTCATAAAAACCCACTACAAGACCACGGTTCTAATAATGCTCTCACATCAGGCCCACAGATAAACAATAATCAAGCTAACTTTTCCCACACCAAGTATGACTATTCTGGAGGACCTATTATAAATAATTTTTGAACTGATGACAAATACATCAATACCATTGTGATCAAGAGGGAACCCCAATGTAATGCCACTACTCGAAGTGGCAAGGTCACCATATCTGGTCTGCCTCCTGCTAAGCAACCCAAAATCACCATAGCTGGCCTATCTCCTGAACAGTCAAAACCTGCCTTGAGCACAAAGCAATGGCAACCCAAGAGAGAGTTTAAGCTTATCGACCAACTTGGAAAAACTCCTACGCAAATTTCTATACTCAAGCTGCTTCGCATATCTCCCATGGATAAGGCTATATTAGATAAAACCTTGCAAGAGTTGTGAATCCCTAAGGATATTGATGTCAATCAGTTGAGACCATGGTGGGATACCTCACTACGCCTTACCACATCACCTTTTTGATCAAGACTGGTCGTCACCTAAGAATAACCACAATGATGCATTACACATTGAAACTTTTGTCCACAAGCACAAGGTCAAAAGAGTTTTAGTAGATAGCAGAACAGGATTGAACATATGCTCCTTGAAACTGGTTAAAGCTCTAGGATTTTCTAATGCATGCATAGACCCTACAAAGAGTATAGTGGTAAAAACATATGATGACGAAGAATGCTCTTCACGAGGCATTATTTCTCTTCCTATTAGTGGGTCCTATCATTGTGGATACACTTTCTTGGTCCTAGATCTGGAATTACCTTACAACATCTTGCTCGGCCGCCCATGGATTCATGCCCAAAAATATGTGCCCTCCACGTATCACCAATGCTTAAAGTTCCCTTTTGACGACACATAAATCACTATAAATGGAGACCCTGACCCTTTTCAATATTGCACCAACCTTAGGGGCATTTCCAAAAATTGACTTCCCATCAACCAAGAAGCTCTTGGCCCCTCTTCTTCTAAGTACATTGACCCATCCACACTCACACCGTCTTCCACATCCACTCCATCCACATCTTCCACCATGCCACCATCTTCCACATTTCCTAAGGATGAATCCAATGTCAAGATCCAAGACCTAGGCTATGGAGAATTTAAACTACATATGAAATATAGCATCAGAACAATACCCAAGTCTCCAAAAGTCTATGGTCGACCATGTTTTAAAATGGAACCCAAGGAAATCTTCAAAGTTAAACCAACAATAGTTTTCAAAAAATGGGGAGACATGAGTAACGAGGACCTTGCCAATATTATAGGATGGATTTATAAGGAAATGCCTGACGTACCCCCATTACTAGTTAAGAAATATGGCAAGGGATATGACATGATGAAATCTAAGAGCTATGATGGAACTAGTGGCCTAGGCAAAAATAAAACTAGATGAAGGGAGCCCTTAGAATCTTTTAAAATACCAAAGTATCTTGGACTAGGATATGGATTGCCCGACAATGACGACCAACGTACCAATGGGATTTCAAGTGAGCGAGTGCATGCTTTGGAATGTCTCGAGACTGCTAAGGAAACCCTCACCGAAATTGACTCCCAAGAGTGGGAATTTGTCTCTAAAATATCCTTAAGTGATTGTTGCCTTGATGATTTATATGTCAAAACAAGGGAACTCGCATCTGAACAAAAATTTTGGAAAACATTTAAAATTGATCAAGCACCCAATAGTTAAAATCTCATTACATTTCCTCATGACATACAAGACCCACCGTCTGAAGCCCTTCAGTCCAATCCATTTGAATTACCAAATGACACTAACAATCACAACTTAGAGTCCACCCCCTATTTTGACAATGAATATGAAACAAGTGAAGGGGAATATTGGATAGAGTCCGATGTGGAATTAGATGATGATAATCTCATCTACAATATCACTGAATCCATCTGCATGCTTTCTGCATCCTCCCCTCAATTCACCAACACTGACTATGGCATTTCCCTAGTTTATCCTCAACAAGTCGATTGGGACCAACAAGGCCCACCAGTCTTGGACACCTTTCAAAATGATGAGGCAATTGCAAAGTATATGGGATTACGTGAGGGCATACCCAGTGGTGATCACAAGTTAGGATTCGCCATTGATCTATATTGTTTGGCCTACATCGGCGAGACTGCTCCGTCCTCTAGCCGCAAAATTAAAAATAAAAACAAAGTAAAAAATGAAACGTCTTTAGGTGAAAACTGAAAGGCACCTTCTGACGATAAAAAAGTAAAAAATAAAGGATATATCTATAGGTGAAAATCTCTCTGAGGCACCCAAAGATGGAGGACTGGACTTTCTTCTTGTACAATAAGAGAAGTAAGCTATTCTTATAGAAGACACCGTAGAAGACAACATATCAACTCCAGAGGATCCCAAAATGGTACTCTTTGTTGCATCCTTGACTAAAGAATAAAGACCAGAATTTCACAAATTCTTTGTGGAACATAAAGTCAATTCGCATGGTCCTATGCTGACATGTTGGGATTGGACCCAAAACTGGTTCTACACCATCTTCCACTATTTCCAAATTCCAAACCAATTAAACAAAAGTTACACAAAATGCATCCTCAGGTCACGCTGCTGGTCAAGGTTGAGTTGAGGAAACTTCTAAACGTTGGATTCATATGAGTCTATCGATTATAGCTGAATGGATATCTAACCTGGTGCCGGTGACAAAACCAAATGGGATGATCCACGTCTGTACAAATTTTAGGGACCTAAACAAAGCATGCTCAAAAGATGACTTTCCTTTATCGAATACTGATATCATGTAGTTGAACTCACATCAGGATATGAGATGTTGTCCCTCATGGATGGTTTCTCTGGCTATAATCAAATTCGCATTGCCCCTGAAGACCAACAAAAAATGACATTTACTTTCCCATGGGGTACATTTTGTTGGAATGTCATGCCATTCGGTCTCAAAAATGTAGGCGCCACAAATCAGAGGGCTATGACCACAATCTTTCATGACATGATGCATAAAATAATGGAATATTATGTAATGATGCATAAAATAATGGAATATTATGTAAAATACCTATTGGCTAAATCAGTAACAAGGAAAGATCATCCGAAGGTTTTAGACACAATTTTCAAGAGACTGGAAGAATACAAAGTCAGGCTAAATCCTAACAAATGTGTCTTCGGTGTAACATCAGGTAAACTCTTAAGATACCTAGTTTCTCGAAGAGGCATTGAGGTTGACTTAGCAAAAGTAAAAGCCATCATAGACATTCCTCCACCTAGAGGAATCAGTGAACTCAGAACTCTACAAGGCAGGGTAGAATCTATTCCACGCTTCATAGCCCAATTAGCTGACAAGTGTCACCCATTCCATTAACTGTTGTGCAAAGGTATCCCCTTTGTGTGGACAAATAAATGTCAAGGAGCCTTTCAACAAATCAAATATTACCTATTGTTGCCACCAGTCCTCATGCTGCCTATTCACAAAAAACCATTGATTCTATACATCTCGGCCACTAATTCAACATTGCGGGCATTACTAGTGCAGGACAACCAAGAGGAAAAAGAAAGAGATATATATTATATCAGTCAGACATTGGTCGGGTATGAACTAAACTATATAAATCAATTGAATGAGCTTGTCTAGCCATGGTCTTTGCAACACAGAAGCTAAGACATTATATGTTAAGCTATTAGACACAACTAGAAGCAAAGATCAACCATCTCAAATATTTGTTAAGTCGGGCAACATTAATAGGATGTTTGGCAAAATGGGTCATGATTCTAAGTGAATACAACATTCAATATGTAGAAAGAAAGGCAATAAAAGGACAAGTCATAGCGGACCAGCTGGCAGACGCACCTTTACAAAGTAATCACCCATTAGTGGAAAATTTTCTAGATGAGTTGATATTCCATACAGAACCTAAGTCACCTTGGCGACTCTGCTTTGATGAATCACACACAAACCATGGCTTAGGGGTAGGGATCTTTTTCACCACCCCTCAAGGAGACTCCATTCCTAAGTCTTTCTACATAGCTTATCCATGCGCAAACAATGTGGCAGAATATGAGGCACTAGTTATAGGACTTAGAATGGCAATAAAATGGAAAATCAGAGCATTACATGTCTATGGGGATTCACAGCTCGTCATCAACTAGGTTAATGATGAATATGATACAAAAAGATGAGAAGTTGATGCCCTCCAAAAAAATGGTTGACAGTTTCCAAACATACTTTCATATGGTAACTTTTGAACAAGTTCTGAGAGCACAGAACAAAGCGGTAGATTCCATGGCTACAATAGGCTCTCTCCTCGACATACCAAGCAACATGCCTCAGCTGGAATTCCTAATAGAGCAATTGTTGGTCCCCGCCTATGACATTCCAGAGTCATAAATGGTCTGTGAACTTGTTGGTCCTGACTCTCCCTAGTACCAAGATATTTATGACTACCTTAAGTGTCAAATCCTTCCACCTAACATGTCTAATAACCAGAGGAAGTCCTTTATCCAAAAAGCTGCAAGGTATGCCATCGTCAATGACACCCTTTACTGCCGTAGCTTTGACAACACCCTCCTTATATGTCTCGACACCAACGAAGCACGTACAACCTTATGCGAAGTACATGAAGGTATATGCGGGTCTCATTTGAGTGGTCTTACTCTAGCCAAGAAAGTAACGAGAATTGGGTACTATTGGTCGACCATTGAAAAGGATGCACTAGAATATGTCAGGACTTATCAAAAATTCCAGATTCACAATGATTTGATCCATGCTCCAGTGCAAGAACTTTGGTCAATCACTTCTCCTTGACCCTTCGCTCAATGGGGACTCAACCTTGTGGGCAAGATTCATCCTACCTTGCCTAATGGCGATAAATTTATTATCAACGCCACTGAGTATTTTATGAATTGGATCGAAGCCATCCCTCTAACATACATAACTGACAAGCAAATATCCAATATCATTCTTAACTACATCATTTGTCGGTATGGCCTTCCCCAATCCATCGTCACTGACAACAAACAACAATTTAAAAACCGAAATGTTCATGATTTATATGAGAAATTTCACATCCAACACTATTTTTCATCTTCGTATTACCCGCAAGGAAATGGTGAAGCTGAGGCATCAAATAAAACCATTGTTAAAATCCTCCAAAAGACTATCAATGACGCTAGTCGTGACTAGCATATACAACTCAACCTTGATCTGTGGGCTTACCGCACTAGCATTCGTACACCTACAGGAGCCACTACTTTCACCCTTGTCTTTGGAGCTAAGGCCATCTTGCCCATTGAGGTTGAAATTCCTTCGTTATGAGTCTCCCTGAAGGGTTTAACTGATGAGGAGGAGTATAGACAATCACACCTGCATGAGCTGGAGATGTTAGAAGAAAGAAGGAAAAATTCCCTGAACCATCTACAAGTGTATCATAACTATTTTTGTCACAATTACAAAAAGAAGGTTATGGTCAGGAAGTTTAACATTGGCGACTTAGTCCTCATGCAGAACCCTAAGAACCAGGGTGACAAAGAAAAGCTGAGAAAGTTTGAACCAAACTGTTTGGGTCCTTATGCCATCGTATCTTCTTTTGGTTCTGGAGCCTATCAGCTGGAAACTCCAGATGGAGAACAACTGAATGTTCTATGCATAGCATCAGGAGATCGAGCTGAAAACCGTAAAATATAATTTTTTTTGAAAAAATGGTAAAAATTGTTGCCTTGATCAAAACCTGGCAAACAGGCATCTTGGTAGCACCAAAAAAAAAAAAAAGGAAAAATGACAAAAATAGTAAAGAAAAATGATTTGTCCAATAGTGAAAACCTGGCAAATAGGCGCTTTGGATAAGTACCATGGTGAAAACCTAGCAAACTGGCGCCATGTGTAATAAATCATCGCTCTGCCATCTACTGTAACTTTGTCTTCCTTGGCCTAGGATGAAATCCATTTCCCACCATTATCACACCAATTGCCATGATATCATACCCTTCCTCTCATGGTTGATAAATGGTTGACATCAAGTCCTCTTTAATGTCCATTTGGTACCACAGGTACACCCCTTTCACTTCCTTTAAATTTGGCTAACTCTTGGACGTGACTGGGGGAAAATTTTTTATCATGTAACTACAATGGATGTCATGCATGGTTTTGACAGTTGCTAAAAAGTCTTGAAAAAATATCAAAAACATCACAAAAAGTCCTAAAAAAGACAAAAACATTGCTAAAAGTCTTGAAAAAAGACCAAATATATCACAAAATGTCCTAAAAAAGACAAAAAACATTGCTAAAAGTCCTGAAAAAAAGACCAAAAATATTGCAAAAAGTATTGAAAATAGACCTAAAACATGGAAAAAAGTCCTAAAAAAGACAAAAACATTCCAAAAAGTCTTAAAAAAAGACTTAAAACATCAGAAATAGTCCTAAAAAAAGACATAAAAATAGAAAATCATCCTGAAGAAAACCACAACAAAACATTAGACAGCTCGAATAGCACAAACACAGAGTCATCTCTTGTCAAATTTTGTCATGTCAATCAATTAGTCTTTGTCATTTGTCTAAACTACATTGTCTATGTGCATTTGCTACATAGGCAAGAGTCACAATTGAGTCCTTGAGACATGAGGTCAGTCCCTTTAGGTTTGTCAAAATAAAATCATGGCACAATGTTTGGTCATCAAGACAAATTCATTGGTCATGTTGAACTATGAGGTCTCTGAGTGTATGACATAGGAAAGGCCATCTCTCGATGAGTCCCCAAGGCCACACTAGGTCAGTCCATTAGGGTTCATGGCATTACATTGGTACACATGTCAAAAATATTCAAGACAAGACAAATCATTTTCCAAATGGGAAAACTTCTAAAACAATGTATGGCAATCATTTATTCAAACAAGACAATCACATCAACATGACAAACAAATCGACATATGGTCAACACAAGTCAAAATTAGTCAAAACAAATCAAATGATCATAACCTGTCAAACTGTCAACTCTTGGTTTTGTTTTAGATGTGTCCTTCTGAAAGATAACCTCTATCATTCATGCCTTAAGATGTGTCCTTCGTGGGCATCATCACTGTCATTTGACATTTTGAGGGATCCTCTTGATATCTAAGGATCACTCCTCTGGACATCAGTATTCTTCAAATGTGTCCTTCTGAAGAACAAAGTTTGTCATTCATGCCTTAGGATGTGTCCTTCCTAGGCATCGTCACTGTCATTCAAAATTTTGAGGGATCCTCTTGACATCAGTATTCTTCAGATGTGTCCTTCTGAAGAAATTTTTTTGTCATTTATGACTTAGGATGTGTCCTTCCTAGGCATCATGACCATCCCTATCACCTGGTACTTCGAGGGATCCGTTTTGACATTTAGGGATCAATCCTCTCGACATCAACATTATTTAGGATGTGTCCTTCCTAAATTTGGTAATCTTTGACATTCGTCATCTTGGCATCGTCAAAACCTTGACACCCTGGCATCGTGACATCATCAAACCTGACATCTTGACATTAAGATAATCAACATCTAGACAGACTTGGAAAAAACTTGGCTCTTGTCGTTTGACTTTAATCATGTTACTAGTTTTTCAGCGAGATCCTGACAATAGGATTTAGAAAAACAGCGACGTATCATGGTTGTCTTATCCTGTCTTTGGGTTTTTATTATCATCTTATTAGTTTTTCAGTGAGATCCCAACAACAAGATTTAGAGAAGCAGGAACATATCATAATGTTTGTCTTTACTTGTTGACACACACAATTACTAGTTTCTCAGCAAGGTCCTAATTTTGGGGATTTAGAAAAATAGTGATGTATCATGATAAGGGCTCTATTTTGTATTTTGGCAATCATGCTACTAGTTTCTCAAGGATGTCTTGCAAACAGGATTTAGAGAAGCAATGACATTTCATGAATTGTCCTTTTTTGTTTGTAGTTTATTATGACAAAAATAGTGGGGCAACTGCACTCTTAGTATGAGTCGTGATCATCCTTTTCTGTGACTATTTCTCTCATGTGATGGTACGACCTTGTAAACCTTGATCTATGCAATATCATGGTGTTTGTTGGCCATTACAATAATATGCCCAATGATGATTAAGAGCAAAAATATTAAAGTCTTATGGTAATGTTTTGAAGGATTTGGTCTAGGAACTAACATGCATCTCCTTTTGTCTTGTCATCTTCTCTCACTCATCTCATATTGGAATTGCATCCATATCATCATCCATATCTTTTGCACTAACATTTATTTGTCTCTTCATATTCTAAGTCTTCCCATCCATTTCTAGAGAACACCCATGTTCTTAGAACCCATATTTCCTCTCGAGAGGGCATACCACTACCTCCCTCATCATTCTTTCTCATCCTATTTTGCATTGGAGCATATTTTTGACTTATTTTCTTTGTCACAATGCGACATGCTACATTATGACAAAGAGGGGCAAAATGTAGACACATAAAAATGGCCTAGACTCGCAAACCATATTTTTATGTCTTATCATATTTTGTCTATAGTCCAAATTCAACTATTAACTAAATAATTCATAATTATTTAATTAATTTATATCTTTTATTCCTCTTGATTATTTAAATAAATAAATTTTATTTATTTATTTAAAAGCGTCACTAATTATCTAATGTATCATAATTAAATAAATTACTTAATTTATTTAATTATCCTTGTCCATTATTTCCTCCTAATTATTTAAATAAATAAGTTTTATTTATTTAATGTGTCATTAACATCTCATGACCTTTTATAATTAAATAAAATCTTTAATTTATTTAATTATCGTCCACCATTGCTTTTTCTGATTTTAAATAAAGATATTTATTTAAAATTGTCCACTTCCTATCTCTTGGCTTTTTGTAATTTAAATAAAATCATTTATTTAAATTATCCCACTTTGTAATTTTCCTGATTTTTAGTAAATGATTAAAGATTTTAATTATTTACTGTCACATGATTTTTCCTCCTTTTTGAGTTATTTTTTTAAAATTCAAAATAATCTTTTTCCTTCAAAAAATCAAATAACTTTTTTTTGATTCCTGATTTTATAGATCCGCTTTATTGTTCAACTCTTATCTTATTGATTTTTTGAATCTTACAAATCAAGTAGTCTTTATCTTCTTGATTTTCCAAAAACTTTATTTTTCTGATTAATTATCTCATTTATTCTCCACCGCTAATTTGATTTTCTTAGATGACATCTCGACCACTCACTTAATGATTTTTCCCTAACCCTAATTAGGGATTGTCAAATTTAATCTCGTGCTCTGATTTTAGGCTTTTGTGAAAATTCGATCTCATCCCTCCATTCAAAATGGCATTTTCTATAAAATGCTATTTTGCTGTCATTTTTGGAGTATGCACATAGATTACATTATTCTGACGCATTTATACTTAGAGCTATTTTGCATTTTTGAGTCAATATTTTCATAGGCATAGGCATAGTTTTATATTTAAATCCTTCAAAACTTGCATAGGACAATGTTATAATTGAAATGCTCACACAGTCAATCTGAGGGCATCAATCATATGTTGCAAGCTAGGAGGTGCTATGGAGGTGCTATGGAGGTAATCATGGAAGATTCGAGGAATGACTGGTATAATCATTCTTGCTTTTAATTTCCTTTGTACTCGATAGTTCTCTGGGTTTATTAATCTTTATTGATTGGCTAACATCTAATGTAATTTAAAACTTAACCCATATATACAACACACATTTCAATCATATTTGCATTAGTCTTGAGTGGGCCATCACAATTTTTTGAGTACCTCTCTCCTTTTAGGTGCAAAACCCTAGAAGTGTAAGAGAGTCCTACATTGCCAAAATCAGTGTCCACATTTTGGTGAACCAAACTTTTGAACATAATAATTTTGATTTGTAATCCATCATCATCCTATATCTAGGTCACATTAAATTTTCATTAGGTTTTGCATTAGTTACTTTGCATCTAGGGTTTCTCAAAATTTGCATTAGTTTAGATGCATATAGGTTGCATTTTTGCAACTCAAATCATTAAATTTTTTGAAAATTTTGCATTTGCATCTTAGGTATACATCATACAACATAGAAAACATAAAAATCAATAAAAAATTTCTGAAAATTCTAAAAAAAATTCCCCACAGGGACTCATTTGCCACCTTGGGCGAATTAGTCCCTTTGCTACCTTGAAATTACCTTTTATAGTGTTGAAAACCTTGTTTTTGTAGTTCTATTTGTTTCCAGTAACTATCTATATCAATTGGTTAAGTTCCTATTGCATGCATTTCATTAAATCTAGCTTAATTTGGCTCATTTTATGCATTGCTTAATTTCAAAATTTGCATTCCCACATTATTACATAGCATAATCAGTCAATTATCATCTAAAAATTGCATTTCATTTTAGGTTTTACATTGCATTTTGCATTTGTATAAATTATTATTTAAAAATATTAGTATCTATCCTTTCCAAGGTTTCAACCAAAAAGTTAGTTGATAAGCATGCTAGTCATTCATTCAATGCATTCCCTAGTTATGATAGTTTCTTAGCACAAGAGAATAAAAATGTTAATGCTTTCCTTAAACATAAATCACATATTATCTCTCCTATTTGTGAGGATGATGTGATAGAAGAGAATACAAACATAGATACTCATGATGATCATAATTGTTCTTATCCTAATACCTCTCCTTTTAGTGACAAAGGTATCTTGGCAAAAGAAGGTACAATTGTTGAGAATCAGGAAGATCTTGCGAGAGAAGGAGATTGTAAATGACGAGGATGATAGATTGGTCTTAGATAATCAAATATTTAAAGTCTATAAGATCCCTCTTTATGATCCTTCCCCTACTTATCCTATCTTGGAAGAAATTAGGGAACAAAGCAACAAACTCATAAATGATCATGATAATCATACTTGTTCTTCTCCTAGTATCTCGTATAGCTATGAAGATGATACTTTGATGTTGGAAAACACAATGGATGAAAATTGTGAGAATCTTAGTTTTCCCCTTTCACCTAGAGAACCCCTTATTGAGCTAGAAAATTCAATCATTGTTCATCTCCATACTTGTGATGAAATCAATATAGAAGAAAAAACATTGAATGTCATGAACATCTAGTTTACAATTCTCCTAAAAACTCTCCTGGTAGGGAAGGTATCATGGTGCAAGAAAACATCAACACTATCATTTGCAAACCAACTATCAACCTTACTTTGAAGCATCCTAAATTAATTGATATGGATCAAGCTTTGATGTAAATTTGAGGAGTTTACGACAAGTCACCTTCTACTCCTCAAAACTAAAAGGTTACATGTGCTATGATCAGTACCAAGCAAAAAGATATAGAAAGACAAAAGAAAATTGAAGAAGCCACATAGTTAATGGAAGAGGCTTTGAAAATTTTTTATTTCATTTCTACATACTTGGGAGAATATAAGATCATAACAAAAGAATCTAAAAGTAGCAAAGAGAAACTAGTAACAGTAATAAAAAATTCAATGGCATCCTCTTCAACCACCTTACAAGCAAAGAAAACATCCAAGACAAAGTTTGAGGAAATTGAACAACCACCAAATCAAACAAAAGAAACAAACCAACTTGGGAAAGGATGTGATGCTATAGAACAATATATCCATGTCCCTATAATGCCTAAAATGCAAGAAATGACTAACGATCTTGGTTATGGTCCCTCAAAATAAAAACTTTCAGTCAATGTCAACACTATCACAAACAATTCTTCCAAGACAACTTTAACCTTGGTACATCCAAAACTAATAGATATCTCACTAAATATGTTTCAAGAAGAAACTTTCTTTACTTATCAAAATAAATAACATTAGTTGTTGCTCCTTTCCATGTAATAGTTGTAGGATCATAACATACTCACTATTTAAAGGAGCAACATATCATAATCCATTCCTGACTCACCTTTGTCCTACACTAAGTGGGTGCAAGGGGTTAAGTAGCCTTGTCCTCGTATGTCACTTCTGGTTGTCTCTTTTGACTAGACGTTAACCTTTCATGAACATATAAGAGCAAGCTTGGGATGTGGAAGACATGCCTTATGTTGACTCACATGCGATATAATTATTCGTGATGTAACTCAATTCGGAAACATATGACTTGGAATAGGGATTTCCAATTTGTCTCTTATGTCTTCTTTCATTCATCATTGGACACTTTAAAGAAATTTCTCATAGTGATGGTGTAGAAACTACTTTAAAGTGGGGGCATATGATGATGACATCTTTTGGAAAAAAAAATCATGGTGTGACTTTTCTTTTTTCTTATGAAGTGTCCTCTTCTTGGTGGTGTCATTGGTTTTGATGCCATCCAAGAGTGTATGATCTACTGACATTGGATGATGTGAATGAGGTATCCCATGGGAAATGATTTGACACCTTGACTTGTCCTCTCTTTGAGACATTAGGCACAATTCTCCCTAAGAAGAAGACATTATGATTTGACACCTTGACTTGTCCTCTCTTAGAGACATTAGGCACAATTCTCCCTAAGAAGAAGACATTACATTCAAAATCATTTACAAAAATCATTTTTATTGTATTGGCTTATGAAAGTTATCATGAGGATAATTTTGGTATGGTTAGTATAATGGGAATCTGAAAAACTAGCATGACTTTCTCATTATACAATGGGAAGCTGACACACTGGCATGACTTTCTCACTAAACCACTTCTTTGGGACAACTCACCTTGTAGGATGACCTGATGGTCTGTGGCCCTAGAGTAAGCACATCTTTGATCCACCTCATTTTTCTTTCCTTTACCTCACGTCATTATGTGATTGCATATCTTGATTTGCTACAAATCATTCACCTTTTGCTTATCCTTTTGTGCTTCTGTCAGTTCGACTTAGGATCTTAGATCCTGGGGCCTTGGTTACCTCCTTCATCCTTGTTATCCTAGACCATCTATATTTATGCACTCGGACCCCTCTTAAATGTCTACTTTAGCATGATTTTGAAGCAATTTCATCCTCTCACTAAAGTGGGAGCTAAATGTGGACACTAAAAAAGTACACCTTTTTCCTTACTTGATTTGGTAATAGTTAATGATAGATTGGAATTAAATTCACCTTGATCTAGTGTTGTGAGATGTTTTACACATCCACATTAGGTCTTGGGATTTTTTTAAGCTAAAATTATCTTAACTTTTACGTAATTCAATGTTGTAAAATGTATTTGCACATTAATCTAAAAGGGTTGTAAATTAAACTTGTTTTAATCTATTGTTGTAATGTGTTTTACACATTCACATTGGATGTTGTGCCTTTCTAGGCTATGTGGACCTTATTTTAATATTTTAGAGTGTATTTAATCACACTTTCACATTGAAATTTGTGTCCCTATCCCTAATTACCCTTTACACCATCATTAATAGGTCCCTATGACCCCATATTGTGCATCCAAAGGCATAATTTGATCAAAGACCTGACTAAAACATAGAAGCTAAAATTATTCACTCCTTGACATCCCAACTCGAAAAAGAGCCCCTGTGGGACCCATTCTTCATTAGGGGTGAATTAGACCCATCCAGGTTGAACCCATTTTCCCAGGATGGCAAATGAGTCCCATTTGACCTATTTTTAGGGTTTGAGCAAGAAAAATTAGGTTCTAAGTTTAATTTTCTCCAATGTCATCTTTGGGGATCAAATTCACGATAATTTGAGTAGGATTTCCTATATAAACAATCTTATAAACCCTAATTTATAATTAATTCATTATTCATTCATCATTGATTATCCTTCTCAAGTCAAGTAAGTTAGGATTTTAGCATTCTAAGTCATCACAATAGCTTTCTACAACATTTAAGGGCAGATTCTTCATCCATTTTTATAGAAATTCAAGATCTATCATTATATAAAGTTTCTAATTCCATTATTTCATGCTTCATAATATTATATCTTCATTTTCGTTTAATTACCTAAAAAAGGGTTTGACCAAGGAAAAGCCCCATGCCCTAACAATCAATATTTTCTCTTTTTCCTTACATGTTTGTAGGTTTAGGTATATTAAAGACTTGGAAATGATTGAAGAATAGAATACAATTTTTTTAAATTCATCTCCTCATTGGCTAGGTCAAAATATCCACAAAAATTCACTTATTGTGCCAAAAATTAGGGTTTTAGATCTGGACGCATAGAGGTATAGAAGGAGCGAACTAAGAGCTTCTATTTCCAATTTGGAGTTTTTAGAAAAGTCAAAGTGGAATCATACACCTTTACTGGTGAATGAGTTCCATTGTACCTATTTTTTAGATTTTTCTATAGATCCAAATACCCATTTGTCTGAAATGGGCCCTAGTGCAATTTTCCAAATCTTGGACTAATTCGCCTAGAATGGTGAATGAGTCATAGTAGGCCAAATTTTTAGGATCAACAACATTTATTGTCTTCATTCTAGTCTTCAACACATTTCTAGGTGCACACTTGTTATTTTATTTCCCTATTTTGTTTTACTTGCATTTCTATTCATCTTTCTCGGTCTTTCTTTTGCAAACAACATTGTGTTTACAAACATCTTGCATTTCCTTGGTTTCCATTCATTAGACAATATATTTTATCGGTTTTAAAAATTTAGGAAATTTTATTTAGACACATTTTAATCATATTTTCATTACTCTTCAGTGGGCCATCACATTTTTTGGTATACCTCTCTCCTTTTAGGTGCAAAACCCTAGAAGTGTAAGAGAGTCCTACATTACCAAAAATCATTGTCCACACCAAGTACTTGTCATTAGTTACTTTTTATTTCATTAATTCACATAGTTTTATGTTTCTAAACTTCAGGTCCCTGGATAGGAAACCTAGGAATACTGTTAACAACTCATAATTTGTTGTTTTTCTGACAAAAACCTCTACTAGCACTAAATTCCTTTCATGGCGTCTTAGTCTCTCTCAAGGTTTGTAGCTCAAAATCCTATCTTTGTTTTTTTATTTCTATTTCAATTTTTGTAACATAAAAATTTCACCAGTAGGACCAAGATGCCCTTATTGGCATCTAACTCCTTGTTGACTTTGAATTTCCAGTTTTCAAGGTTTGAGATTGCTTCTCGATGCTTCTATTTGCTGCTTTCAATTTTCTATTACAGTTTGCAATTTTTTTTGTTATTTCAATTTCCTTCATTTCAAGTGTTCTTGTTCAATCTTGCATCATGGATATGTGCTTCGAAAATATTTGTATGTCCTTGAAATCTTTGGTAGATGTGTCAAGCTATGCTTTTGGCAATTACCCTAACAAAATTAAACTCACTTATGCTCTTTCAACTCCTAATGCATGTCCTCCTTGTGATGTTGAAATCAGTAGAGAAGATGATGAAAACATGAATAATTTCCTAAATAACTATCTTAACAAACTTGAAGGTAATGCATCCTTTTATCCATCCATGAAACAACCAAAACCCCTAACAATACCACCTCTTGAGATGTTTGGTTACTTACATCCCAAAACTGAAACAAAAATTGAACCTAAGATCCCTACAATAGGTGAACCTAGTCCCTCTACACAAGAAAATACTCAAGCATTTTATGATAACAAAGTAACAAAAACTCCAATCAATCTAGAAGAAACATATTGAAAAGAATTCACAATCTTGAGTAAACAAGGTTGCAATAGAACAAGTGAACATACCATTCATTAAATCCTAGAAGGAATACCAATTAATGGAAACATAAAGGGATTAGGACATCAAGATCCCCCTCGCAACATAAGATCTCCTAAAGAATACCTAAGACTTTGTAGCGATGCTATGGTAATCTTTGTCTCTGTAATATCATTTGTGGCAAAGAACGATACTGACCATGAATCCATAGATTTCTTATGTGTTTCTGGGGGCAACCCTCTTTTCCTATTCTATGTTTTTCTACTTTAAAGTAATTTCTCACAACATGGTGTTTAGCAATTTCTTTAAAGTGGGGGCATACATTGGCATTATTTTGGCATGATTTCATTTGAATTTGTTTTCATGTTCCTTGTGTGATTTTCTTCCTTCTTGTGATGCATCCTTTTCTTAGTGGTTTCATTGGGTTTGATTTCCTCTGTGAACATGATATGTCCTTGTCCTTTTTTTCTATCTTTCATGGTGTATGTTTTCATTTTTGTTATGGCTTCATATATCATCCGTATGTGTGTTCTTTTTGTGCCTATGTTGGTTTTCCATAGGATCTTAATTGGTCCCATTTTGCATCTACAAGCCTAATAAACTATATTTTTTTCTAGCTAATCCTGACAAACATGAATAGATAAATGATGATTTAATGATTCTGATTGTGTGTCCCTGATTTTTGGGTTAGGACTAAGATGCCACCTAGGGTTTCTTTTTTCCCCAAAGTTCTTGGAAGCCCGATTTCAAATGTGGCTTAAAGTGGTCCCTTTTTGGATTTTGTTCCCTGAGTTTCATGCCTCCAGACTAAGACGCCACCTAGGGAATCTTAGTCCCCCTTAAATGATTATCAGGATTTAATTTAAAGGGTATGTGTAGGATCATGGTGGGCTGAAAAGTTGCAATATGATGGGTATGTGTATGGTATGTGGCTGACAACTTTTTTTTAACCTAAAATTGATGAAACAAAAAGGGTTTTTAAAGTAGATTCTTATCTTTCAACCAATATAAATTATGCTTTTCTTTGAATTTAATGAATAATTATTGTTCATTTTCTATTTGAATTACAACTAAAGTCCTGATTGATAGGTTGATTGAAAAACATCTATATCTTTCAAACAGTATCACATTTTTTGAATCCAAAAAATGTGTCACATTCTATGCTTTGCATACTATAGGATTAAAAAAAATGAATTTCTTGAAGTTTTGACCAAGTTAAGGTGGTCATACATACAAGTTTTTATATTATTTAAAAGTTGTAATAAAAAATTCATAATTAATTATTTACATGGAAAAAAAAATGCATCACATCGGTACATGAGTCCTCTACTTATAGCTGAAATCTTATAAAAAAACATTATCATTTTATTGTTGTCAGGGTGGTTAGACAGACACCTACTTCTTATTTTTTCCCTAAAATTTAAGTGCTACTGCATTGAAATTTCAAATTTTCACCAAATAGATTATTTTTTAAATAAACATAGTAGTTTAGAAACTACATTCAATTTGCTACAAATTCTATTCTTACATATTTTTAAAATAATGTACATAACTTATTCAAATTTTGCGTCAAGTTTCCTAAGTCATATTTTTTCTCGATTTTATTGCCACTTAAGAGCCTTTTTTTTCCATGATGATCCTGCACATACACTCAAATCTTGGTGGGATTTAGCCTCCTTTAATGAATTATTTCATTTTTTGGCTTGGTGTGTTGTAATTTTGAGATATTAAGCATAGATAAGTATAAATACAAGGTTCTTCTACTCATTTTTCATCTAAGTATTCAAGTATTCATTCCTAAGACAAGTTAATGAGATAAAGAGCATTCAAGAGTAGTTCATCAAATATTTGGAGCCATCATCAAGATTTGAGCATCATATCAGGGATATTTTTGCATCATCTGTGTCTTTGAACTAACATTTGTAATGTAGGATTTTGATTCAAGCAAGCAATTCAAGTCAAGTATTCAAGAAAGTCAAGATCTACATTCAAGCTAGCCATCTCACACAAGTTTACAAATTTAAAAACAAGGTTTTGGTGAGTTGTAACATTTCATGTTGTTCATTCATCATTTCCCTCCATTATTTTATTTTATTTTGACGTTTAATTACTAACAAGGGGTTTGACCAAGGAAAACCCCCATTTACTAACAATCAACAAGCTTTTCCTCTCTTGTGTGTTTGTGATTGTAGATTTAGGTTGAAGACTTCAAGATCATTGAAGTGAAAAGTTGAAAAGTTGCATTACAGAGTTGTCATCTTCTTAGAAACCCACCTACATGCTAGATCTAGAAGTTTCAGGACCTCAAATCTGAGAAGAACGAAATGTGGACCTTGAGCCTTAGGATCACATTTGGAAATTTTGAAAATTCCAAATAGGAATAAGTCACCACCTATGGCATCTTACTCCTCATGATGGTATTTTGCAGAGATTCTTTCAGATCATGTTCTGACATCCAAAAAATAGCATTGGGGTATGTGTAGGATAATGATGGGCCAAAAAGTGGCAATATGTAAGTGATATGATGGTCCATGTGGCTGGCAACTTTTTTTTTACTTTGAATTGAATAAATTATTATTATTCATTTTTTATTTGAATTACAACTAAAGTCCTGATCGATAGGCTGATTGAAAAACATCTATAGCTTTCAAACGGTATCACATTTTTTGAATCCAAAACATGTGTCACATTATATGCTTCATATACTATAGGATTAAAAAAAGAAAAATTGAATTTCATGATTTTTGACCAAGTTAAGGTGGTCGGGCATACAGGGTTTTATATTTTTTTAAAGTTGTAATAAAAAAATCATAATTAATTATTTACTTGGAAAAAAATTACAAAAAAATATGCATCACATTCGGACATGAGTCCTCTACTTATATCTAAAATATTATTAAAAAAATACTATAATTTTATTGTGGTTAGGTTGGTCGATAAACACCTACTTCTTATTTTTTCCCTGAAATTTAGGTACTACTTCATTGAAATTTCAAATTTCACAAAATAATTTTTATTTTTTAAAAATGAAGCTAGTAGTTTAAACAACATTCAATTTTCTACAGATTCTATTCTTACATATTTTTAAAATAATATAGATAACTTATTCAATTTTTTGCATGAAGTTTCCTAACTCTAATTTTTTTGAATTTTTTGCCACTTAAGGGCTTGTTTTTTCCATGATGATCCTGCACATACCCAGTGGGACTAAGAAAATAGTAAGGGCTATGTCTTACTCCTCCATAGCACATTTTGACAACTTTTTTCATTTCCTGAATTCTCATCACATTTCCAGACTTCCCAGGTACATACATCATAACTTCCTATTATTTAATTTCATCATTTGCATCCTTCATTTATCTTGCATTACTATGTTTTATTATTTGAATGTTTAGTTGTCTTTTCCGGGCTTTTGTTTTGTGGTGAACCCCTCAAAGCATAAGGAACCCCCTCCTAGGTCTTCCTTGTTGAGAATTGACTCAGCTTTGAGGTTGATATTCAATCCAATTTGGATTCCTAGGACATTATTGAGTGGTCGAAAGAGAATATAGGTGGAAAGTCCCCCATTCCCCCATTTTTATTTTTGGTTCAATAGTGTTGATAGTCAACCCTCTATGGATCATAGCCTTCATACCTCACTTCCAATGACTTCCCTACCTATAAATAGTGTGCATGATGTTTCTTATATGCCATAAGAAAACATAAGAAGAATGGATGAAGAGATATAAAAGCTTCAAGAATTTGTGAATATAGAATACATTAATACTAGTGTCATTCCTATTTTAGATAATGTGAGGAAAATTCTTGAAACTAAAGATGGAATAGAGATTGTGTGAAGTCTAGGTCATATTGTTAATAAGAACATCCCTACCATGACTAGTTGTGCTCAAACTTTGGGGTATACTCAAAGCCAAGGTGGAAAATTAAATTCCTTGATCCACAACCCTTACCTCTATTCCTACATACTAGTTAGTACTCATGTTACCAAAACTATTCAACATACTAGTAAGGTCAACACTTCATTAGGTATTTCCACTAGGAATCCATCTACCTTTGTGCATTCAAATCTCATATATGCTCAACCACCCCCCCTTAAAAACCTATAATTCACTTGCACTTCACAAACATACACCACTCCACCTTAATCACGTCCATTTCACAATACCAACAATGATGTAGTCCTTAAAACAATTTTACAAAACATGTCATCCCTTCAACAATAAATCCCCACATTAAACCAAAACAACTATGGCCAACCTTCACAATACATCAAAACTAATCCATTATCCTTGGAGATACTAAGAACAAAATTTACACAAGGTATAGAGGTTCTTTATTTGAGAAATGTGGTGGGAAAGGAGATCTTGTTAGTAGTTTTGTTTCTTACACCACCCTATATAGCGACTCCATTTTTGAAGATAAACTCTTAGCTAAGCTATTCCCTAGGTTCTTGAAAGATACTACTTAAAAGTGGTTTTCCTCCATACCAAATAGTTCAATTCATTCGTTTAGTGAAATTATTGATGCTTTTTACAACCACTTCCAAATGCATATTGGTCTCAAGATGACCCTGGCTGATCTAATGACATGTAAACACAAGGATTATGAAAGGTTCACTGATTTCATAGTGCAATATCAAATGCTTTATTCACAAATAAACATTAAGATTCTTGATTCCAACCTTCAAAGAATGTTTATTTCCAATTTGCAAGACAAAATTGAAAAAAAGCTTGAGATGATGATATTTCCTTCCTTCACACAATTGTGTACAAACCTTTGTGATTACCAAAATTTAGTTAGTTGTCGTGAAGTGAAAATTCCCTCTAACTATTTTGAAAAGTCTGAATCTAAAACCTAGAAAATGTGGTTCTCTATAATCTTTTGGGAGATAGGATAACCAATTTTCTATAAGGTTCACTTAAGGAAACCGTAGAGATCTCAATCCAAGGATGGAATAAAGGAAAGATATCTGCAATAATTTTTCCTAGGGTGTGATTAAAGGTAAAAAGGGGGTTCACCACCAAGCTAGGGCTTGGAAAGACAAGAAATGTAAATGATATGCAAGACTTGACTAAATGACCTACAAATGCACTCATTTCATAACAACAAAATGGAAAAGTACAGAGTTGCACCTAAAAGCTATAGATGCTTGAATGAAGGTCTAAAATCTTGAAAATATTTATTTTTGATGCACACTACGACTCATACACTAGTAGGGGTGATTTATTCCTAGTTTAGGGTTTCAGATACAAACTAGAATCTAGAATTGCTTAATCAAGATCTACAGAAAATGTTTGAAAATGGGTATACTAGGACTTATATGCCACAAGTGACGATTTAGTCCTAGTGTTAGGGTTGCTCTAAAATTTTGGTATCTTCTAGTGCTTTCTTGTAGCTTCCCTCCTGTCAAATCTATGGTTCTAAGACACTGAATTCTACTTTGTAGGTGACTTTCCGTAATCTTGCAAGTACTTGGTGACAACTTTGAAAACTTTGCAACCTTGACAACTTTTCTCCAATCTTTCTCTTTAATTGATCTTCAAACTAAATCTACAAATCACACATCAAAAAGAGGTAAAAAAAAAAAATTGTTAGTTGATAGGGGTTTTCCTTGGTCAAACTCTGTTTCAGTAATCAAAACTTGAAATGAATAGAAATATAATGAAGGAATTATAAATGAAAAAATATACTATGTTGCAACTCACCAAACCCTTCAACAAAAGGCTGCAATATTGTATGTAATGGCTAGCATGGATGTGGATCTTCAATATTTTCTTGAATGATATGGATCTAGACTTGAATTCTTGCTTGAATCATAAAATCCTACATCAAAATTGTTAGCTCAAAAAAAAACATAATGCACAATGACTTTGACATGATTTTTGATACTTGAATAGTTCTCCAAAATTATTGATAATCACCCTTGAATGCTCTTGAATTATAGAATGCTTGATCTCAAAAAGTGCTAGATGACTTATAAACTTGCTAGGAGAAAATATGTGAAAAGACCTTGTATTTATACTTGTTTATGCCAAATATCCTTAAATTACAACACTACAAGGAAACATCAGATCTAGGAGAATAAAATACCACTAAGAATTTGAATTTAAATTAGGTCTAAGATAAGTGGGACTCATACACTAGTCAGGGCATATGAGTCCCATTATGGTAAGCTTGGGACACACATTTTAATAAATTCTTATTTTAATGCCAAATTCAGATCTAGGCCCCAAAACCTAGGTGGGATCCATATGCCCAAGATGGTGTATGAGTCCTAGATCACTGATTGGTCACTTGATGTCTATTAGGATTATCCCTAGAAAGATGCATTAATTAAGGCTTTTAGATGCAAAATAAGGTCAAATAAGGCATAAAGAAGCCCAATTTTAATAGGGAGGGCCCAAACAAGTGTGAAAAAGTAGAGGGATACATTTTTATACCATAAATAATCTACACCTCAAAACAGTCACCAACCTTTTAAGAGAAAAAATAAGTGCTTCCTCAGACTTAATCCCCTTCCATCCAATCAAAATGTTAACAACCAAGTGGCTTCTATAAAGACAATAAAACCATATGCCTTTATAGATAGAAATAGACATTTCACACCTCTACCTGATACCCTTCATAATACAATGTTGTTGCTCTTAGAAAAGAATTTTATTTCCTTGCCTCCTATTAGAGGTCCTAATCCTACCAAGCCTTTACCTTCAAAATATATACCAAATTCCTATTTTTATTTCCATCAACAAAATGAACATGATACAAAAAAACTTAAGCATCATAAAGATCTTGTGCAAGACCTCATTGATTCTAATCATATCCTAATTGGAGGTATTAATGATCAAGGTAATAAGTTTTTGGCTCCTCCTAAACAAAATTTCCAAACCTTTATGGTCAATCCTATGCCTAATAATAATATATCCTTTGTCAAAGCTAGTGAAACAAAGAATGATGTGATGAATGTTGGCACAACTTATGAACACATAAAGAACAACCTTTTAGATCATTTGATTGAATTTATGAATGCTAAACCTTATAAGGTCCTAACTAATATGTTGCTTGATGTTTCTTTCTAAAAACAAGGAATACTTAAACATGTACTTGATTGTCCTCTTTACATTGTTGGAAGAATCAATGAAAAGCCTACCAATTGATCTCGTCTATGTAGAAAATGTGATCACTGATGAATTCCTATTTTTGTATGAGATTTATTAAGATAAATATTCCAAACTTAAAGCATGGATCAAAATGCACAATGGTTTTGTGTGCCCTACGCTTGGCTCGATAAATCTCCATCCAAAGGTTGGAATAAAAACATTAAATGTATCATTCACCATCATCCCATTGTTGAACCAATTTCATTTGAAATTAGGCTATCCATGGCTTTGCTCCATGAATGTTGTCCTTTCGGTTCTGTATAAATGTTTAAAGTTTCCATTTGGAAATGATATATGTACAATGTATCATAGTGGCTTTAATCTTGTGTCTTCCCATGGGAACTTTTCATTGTATTTATTTTGGCCCAAGCCTATTGCATCTATTAGACCTCATGAAGACTTATTTTTCAAATCCTATATGAAGTTTAAGGAAAATCATATAGCATAATTATCCCTTAGCAACATGCCTCAACCCATGATTGACCCACCCATCCTTGACGAAACCATGATTGGATCAAAAGCCCTTCCAATTAAATTTACCTACCATCCAAGATACACCAAAGAAAGTCTTGTTTGGTTTTGAAGAAATGCAACTTCATGGTGTTCTTCGAGTGCGGGTACTTAAAATGGATAAGGAGGTTTTCATGCTGATGGACAAGGAGAAGGAGAAAGTGGGCGAGTAAAAGGAGGAGCAAGATCGATGGAATAACCTACATAAAGCCTTAAATCAAGATTATTAAATGCTTTCACCACTTTAGATTTCATTGTGGTGCAGGATATCTTACCCCTCTTGAAGTCAAACTTTTAATTAATTAGGTTTATCCTAGAACCTCTAGGATCTATTAAAAAAAAAAAAACATAAGTAGTATTATATAATATATTATTATTCTATTATAATAAGTATCATGTAAAGATTGCTACTTATTATTTTATATTGTTTATTTGTATAAATAAGTATTTTAAAATAATATTATTATAATAAAAAACAAACTTGTCTATTAATTAATTGATAGAAACAAATTTTAAGAATATAAATGGAGAAACATAGTTCATTATAAGTGTAATTTATTTGTTTGTAGTTCATAATATAGATATTTAATGTTAAAAGTTTTAGCAATTTTTCAAAAGTCAAGCATGACCTATTTTTTACATGTTAAGAAAATAAATCTCATGAATGTATTATTTATTGTATTATATAAACACGTCTTGTTATAATAATTAATATATAAATAGTTTATTTGTATAGTTATGATTTAAGACAAAAATTAACATTGCTATAGTAAGTAAGAAAATCAAACTATATAGGAAATCATACAAAGTTCATGTAGAAAGAATTTCATTGACTATTTATTTGAAGTATTATCTTATAGAAAATGATTCTAATTACTGCTCTTCACTTTTCTAATTGTTTAGAGAAAACATGTTTTGTATATTTGAATAGTGTTTAAGCAAGGAAAGATATATATTCATAATGAGAGAGATTTAACTTTACAGTTATTACTAAATGTTAAATATGTTCTCTGTATATCATTGATATCTATTGTGACCCTTTCTAATGTTAGTCATTATGATTTATGTATTGTTAGAGACTATAACATTGTGATTAGAATTTGAGTGTAATTTCCTCTCATAATTTGTGAAATATAGAAAAACATTATCTTATTAATGTTCTATAGGAACCTACCTGATTACGAATCTCAATGATCACATAAAATGGAAAGATAGGTGACCTAGTATCTTCAAAGTAGACTATTATATACAATACCAAGTATCCTATTAGCTAAGCTTTCCAAGGGACCCCCCTGCCTTCCCTGATAGCAATAAACCATTAGCAATACTATTGTGAGACGTAGTTCGAGACTCATGTCATCCTGTTATACACCATTCATCATGGATCTTGGGTTCTCCAACTCTTTTACTAATAGTTGTAGTGTAGGGAAAATGCATACCCTTTCATTTTCATACTTTTTTGGGCCTACCTTGTTGTGTGTCCTTAATTTTTTGGTTAGGACTAAGACGCCACCTAGGTAATTTTTGTCCCCCAAAGGTCTTAGGGCCTTGATTTCAAATGTTCCTTAAAGTGGTCCCTTTTTGGAGTCTGTGCCTCGTGTTTCATTCCTCGAGACTAAGACACCACCTAGGGCATCTTAGTCCCTCATAAGTTATTTTTGAGATTTAATTTGAAATATTTGAGGGATTTAGCCTCCTTTAATTAATGATTTCATATGTCAGCTTGGTGTGGTGTAATATCAAGATATTAAGCATAGATAAGTGTAAATACAAGGATTTTCCACTCATTTTTCATCTAAGCATTCAAGTATTTATTCCTAAGGAAATTTTATGAGATCAAGAGCATTCAAGAGTAGTTCATCAAGCATTTGGAGCCATCATCAAGATTCAAGCATCATATCAAGGATATTCTTGCATCATGTGTGTTTTTGAGCTAACATTTGTGATGTAGGGTTTTGATTCAAGCAAGAAATTCAAGTCAAGCATTCAAGCAAGTCAAGATCTACATTCGAGCTAGCCATCTCACAAAAGTTTGCAAATTTCAAAAGGGTTTGGTGAGTTGTAACAATGTTGTTCATTCATCATTTCCCTCCATTATTTTATTTCATTTCAAGGTTTAATTACCAACAAGGGGTTTGACCAAGCCAAACTCCAATTTATTAACAATAAAAAAAAGTTATCTCTTATGTGTTTGTGTTTGCAGATTTAGGTTGAATACTTGAAGATCATTTGAAGTGAAAAGTTGCAAAGTTGCATTGCAAAGTTGTCATCTTCATGGAAACTCACCTATAGGCCAGATCTGGAAGTTTGAAGACTTGAGATTTGAGAAGAAGGAAGTGCAGACCTTTAGCTTTGAGATCACATTCAAGGATTTCAAAAATTTCCAGATGGGACTAAGTCGCACCTAGGCTCTCTTAGTCCTTCTGAAGGTATTTTGCAAAGATTTTGCATCTCCCCTAAAAAAAAGTTGTGGGACTAGGACAATAGTAAGGGAACATTAGTCCTCCATAGCACATTTTGACAACATTTTTGCATTTCTAGAATCCTTATCACATTTCTAGACTTCCCAGGTACATACATCATAACTTCCTATTGTTTAAATTCATCATTTGCATCCTTCATTTAGCTTGCATTACTAGGTTTTGTGAGTTGAATGTTAAGTTTCCTTTTCCAACATTTTAATTGGTGGTGAACCCCTCAAAGCTTAAATAACCCCCTCCTAGGTCTTCCTTGTTGAGAATTGACTCACCTTTGAGGTTGATAAACAATCCAATTTGGATTCCTATGACATTATTGAGTGGTCGGAAGAGAATAGAGGTGGAAACTCCCCCACATCCTTCCCTATTTTTCCTTCTAGGTTCATTTTGGTGCACCTAAAATTTTAGAGCATTCATTTTCTAATTTGGAGTGCATTAAAGTCCTAGATCTAGGTTGCATTCATTCTTGCATTGCATCTTGCATTAGTGAAAGTGCATCTAGGGTTTCTCATATTTGCATTAGTGAAAGTGGATATAGGTGGCATTTTTATTTTCTTGCATCATCTTATCTCATTGAAAAATTGAAAAGTGCATTGTTACCCATCCTAATTACATTTAGTAACATTGTGATTACATTTGAAATTAAAAAAAATGTTTTCAAATTTGCATCCAATTGTGGACACTGAAAAAGTATACCTTTTTCCTTGCTTGATTTGGGAATAATTAATAATAAATTTGACTTAATTTCACCTTCCTCTAGTGTTATGACATGTTTTACTCATCCAGATTAGGTCTTGGGACCATTTTAAGCTAAAATTAACTTAACTTTTCCCTAATTTAATGTTGTAAAATGTATTTTCATGTTAATCTAGAAGGTTTGTAAATTAAACTTGTTTTTAATCTAGTGTTGCAATGTGTTTTACAAATTCACATTAGATGTTATGCTTTTCTAGGCTATGTGGACCTCATTTTAATGTTGTAGAGTGTATTTAATTACCCTTTCACATTGAAATTTGTGTCTCTAGCCCTAATTACCCTTTAAATCATCATTAATAGGTCCCTATGATCCCATATTGTACATCCTGAGGCATAATTTGATCAAAGACCCGAGTAGATTAACATAGAAGCTGAAATTCTTCATGACTTGATATCCAAGATAGAAAAAGAGCCCCTATGGGAGCCATTCTCCATTAGGGGTGAATGAGTACCATCTAGGTGGGACCGATTCACCCAAGATGGTGAATGAGTCCCATTTGAGCTATTTTCGGGGTTTGAGCAGAAAAAATTACGTTTTAAGTTTAATTTTCTCCAATGTCAGCCTTGGGGATCAAATGAACAGGAATTTGAGTAGGATTTCCTATATTTAAAATCTTCTAAACCCTAATTTATAATTAATTCATTATTCATTCATCATTGATTATCCATCTCGAGTCAAGAAAGCTAGGGTTTTAGCATTCTAAGTCATCAAGATAGCTTTCTAAGGCATTTAAGGGCATACTCTTCATCCATTGTTATAGAAATTCAAGATCTATCATCATGGAAAGTTTCTAATTCAATTATTTCATGCTTCATTATATTATTTCTTCATTTTAGTTTAATTACCTAAAAAGGGATTTGACCAAGGCAAACCCCCATGCCCTAGAAATCACTATTTTCTCTCCTTCCTTGTGTGTTTGAATATTTAGGTACATTGAAGACTTGTAAATGATTGAAGAATAGATAGAAAACTTGTTAAAGTCATCTCCTCATTAGTTCGGTTAAATTATCCAAAACAATGTCCCTTATAGTGCCAAAAATTAGATTTTCGAATCCAAACACCTAGAGGTACAAAAATAGTAAACTTAGAGCCTCTATTTCCACTTTTCAATTTTCAAAAAAATCAAAGGGGAATCATATTCCGTTAGTGGTGAGTGTGTCCCAATGTTCCTAGCTTTCAGATTTTTCTGTAGATCCAAATACCTATTTGTCTGAAATGGGCCCTAGTGCAGTTTTCCAAATCTAGGACTAATTCGTCCAAAATGGCGAATGAGTCCCAATAGGCCAATTTTTTAGGATTGATAGCATTTCCAGTCTTCAACACATTTCCATGTGCACACTTTCTTTTCTATTTCCCTATTCTATTTTACCTACATTTCTATTCATCTTTCTAGGTTTTTTTTTTTCATACAACACTATCTTTTCAAACATCTTGCATTTCGCTAGTTTTCATTCATTAGTCAATATATTTTATCAATTTTTAGCATTTAGGAGATTCCATTTACACATGTAGACACGTAAAAATGGCCTATACTCGCAAACCATATTTTTATGTCTTATCATATTTCGTCTATGGTCCAAATTGAACTATTAATTAAATAATTCATAATTATTTAATTAATTTATATCTTTTATTCCTCTTGATTATTTAAATAAATAAATTTTATTTATTTATTTAAAAGCATCACTAATTATCTAATGTCTCATAATTAAATAAATTTCTCAATTTATTTAATTATCCTTGTCCATTATTTCCTCCTGATTATTTAAATAAATAAGTTTTATTTATTTAATGCGTCATTAATGTCTCATGACCTCTTATAATTAAATAAATTATTTAATTTATTTAATTATCATCCACCATCGCTTTTTCTGATTTTAAATAAAGATATTTATTTAAAATTGTCCACTTCCTATCTCTTGGCTTTTTCTAATTTAAATAAAATCATTTATTTAAATTATCCCACTTTCTAATTTTCCCACTTTTTAGTAAATGATTAAAGATTTTTATTATTCACTGTCACATGATTTTTCCTCCTTTTTGAGTTAAATTTGTTTTTAATTCAAAATAATATGTTTCCTTCAAAAAATCAAATAACTTTTATTTGATTCTTGATTTTTCAGATCTACTTTTCAGTTGAACTCTTCTCTTATTGATTTTTTGAATCTCACAAATCAAGTAGTCTTTATCTTCTTGATTTTCAAAAATCTTTATTTTTCTGATTAATTATCTCATTTATTCTCCACCGCTGATTTGATTTTCTCAGATGACATCTTGACCACTCACTTAATGATTTTTCCCTAACCCTGATTAGGGATTGTTAGATTTAATCTCATCCTCTTATTTTAGGCTTTTGTCAAAAGTGGATCTCGTCTGTCCATTCAAAATGGCATTTTCTATAAAATGCTATTTTGCTTTCATTTTTGGAGTACGCACATAGATTACATTATTCTAACACATTTATACTTAGAGCTATTTTGCTTTTTTGAGTCAATATTTCCATAGGCATAGGCATAGTTTTATATTTAAATCCTTCAAAACTTGCATAGGACAATGTCATAGTCAAAATGTTCACACACTCAATCTGAGGGAATCAATCATATGCTGCAAGCTAGGAGGTGCTATGGAGGTAATCATGGAAGATTCTAGGAATGAAAGGTTTGATCAATCTTGCTTTTAATTTTCTTTTTACTTGATAGTTCTTTGGATTTATTAGTCTTTATTGATTGGCTAACATCTAACCTTAATCCTAAAATTTACCCTTAGATACATTGGTGAACCCGACTCTATTTTTTTTGTTATTATTTATGTACAATTTTTGTGTGTTCTCTGTCATTTTTATACGTACAGGTACAGAGCAATGCTTTCATTTTTTTTTAATCGTGACGCATCTGATGCATCATGACACACTCACAGACTAAAATACCGCAATCGCTCTAACGTGACGCAATAGAATTTTGGAGATTCGCATTTGCAACATAGAGCGATGCATTCACTCTATTGTGACACATTTTCCTATTAATGTTTTCTTTTTATTTGCATTCAAAATTTTGATATTTTTCTGTTCTTTCTAGTTTTTTTTTACATTCTGGTTCTCTGTTGCATTCTACCTAGCATAGTTTTTTGTGGTACTAATTCTAATTTGCAGCATGTGTCGGTTACTTGTCATGGGTACAAGACTAGTGAATAAGAAACTCTTAACGTGTGGTTTGCAGGTTCGAGTGTCAAAGACTGAACACTAAAACATTATTTCTATCTTTTGCTTAGATTAAATCACATTTATTTTGGTGCACATAAAAAGAACATGTCTTCTAATTTGCATGATTGTGTTTGTAAAATGGTAGGTGAGTATACTCTCACCTTGTGAAAACTCGATGATCAGAAAACCAGACCCGTTTTTATATGTTATTACCTTCATGACTTAGTAATCATAGTATCCTCTCCCCTTGCATTTTCAGGTGATCTTGGGTGTAAGAGAAATGGTTACTAACTCTAGAACTTGGGCCTATTATGGTGGGAAAAAGTACTCACCCCAGGATGACTCAGACCAGTAGCACCCTTACACCGAGGGAGTTCTAGCTAGTATATAAAAGTGGATTCTTGGGGAAAGCCCAAGAATCATCCGTGTGGTTCCGACGAGATGGATTTGAGAAGGGAATCTCACCACATGGATCATGCCCTACAAATGAAACGCCTGTATTAAACACCTCTTGTTTTAGAGTCCAACCGTTCTTTGGTCGTTGCTTGGTATAGTGAAGGGTAAAGTATCATGCTCAAAGACACTCACTACTAATCCCCTTGAGTAGAGATAGTAGTTCTTGGGAAGTTATTACCAAAAAATTTGAATTTGGTGTGGTTGAATGATGTTAATGAGCCGTGGAGGGGAGCCAATGCCACCAAAATTCTAAGTTATTCACTCTCGAGAAGGAAAAGTTTTTAGCACCAATCCGGGGCATATCAGTGGGCTATACCAAGTATACAAACCCTTGGCCTATTCGGCTTTTAGGATTGTACTTGTCTTATGTGCACTTTCTTACACCCAAAACATTGTGCTTGTCAAGTTCTTGCTAGATTTCTCAAAAAAAATTCACCACATTTACAATTATGGACAAAACATTCCCCTTTAGGAAGATCAAATTTTCTCACAATACATCAAGAAAACAAACTATGTCGCATCTATTGAACCGCATTCGAGTTTTTGAGACAATCACTCTGTTAAACCACATTTGACATTTCAAACACCGCATCTACTAGGTCGCGATGCATTTGAACCTTACAGAGCCGCATCTACAAAACTAAGTCACATTTTACAGTCCCAGAGCCGCATTCACTCAAACCAAACCACATTTGAAATACTATGATGCATTCGAGACCTCAAACGACACATTTTCCTTTTTCAAGTAAAACCTTGATACAAAGTCAAATATGAGTCTAAACTTTGTCAATCTCTAGTCAAACACTGTTTCCAAAGGAATTTTGTTAGCAACCAACTTTGAAATTGCTCAAAACTTTCGAACATTAGTTTGCATTCTTGACCATAGGTTTTGTCTTTCATTTTTTTTGTTGCATACATTAGGCATTAGCTTGTCCCTAGGTTTTAATTCTTGCATACTTTGGATTAGGAAAATCTCATCACAATTTGCAATGTCATTGCTTTCGAAACTAGGTTATCTTGGACTTAATCATCATTCCCTTTTTTAGTCATTGTCCCTTTTGTGAGATTTTCCATCTCAAAAGTCTAGTTAGGAAAACTCACTAGACCTTTTGACCTTGTCATCTTTTCATTTTCAACATGTCCTTTAGTAACCGAGATTGAACACAAAGATTGAGATTAGAAGTGCTTAGGTATCCTTATCTCAAATTGCATTCAAAGTTTAGACATTGCATATTTTATTCCCAAAAATCCAACAATATTATTCATTCAAGTCATCATTTTGAACTTAGACCTGGCATATTGTCATCTTTACATTTAGTTGTCATCTCCATTTGAGCAATCTCATTTTATGGTGGAAACTAGACTCCAAAAATAGAAATGACAAATGGTAAACTTTCGACAAGACCCCACTTCCACTATCAACAATCCCACGTATGACCCAAATTGGAATTTTGATGATCCATTTGGTAATACAAACAATCAACCTCTCACAACAATACCATCCTCATCAAAGAGTCCCTTTGAACCATTCTTACGTAAGGATGTATATGGACAAATACTTGAGGAAAACCTGGAGGTAGCAGAACAAGACCCAGAGGCCTCTCAATTCGTGGAACAAATGGTCCTATATGACAAAGATAGCTATTTTTCCATACTCTTAATTTAAGGAGCCAAATTACCTCAAGGACTCCGCATTAACACATTGAGACCAACATCTCCAGACCCTAATGTCAACAACGCACATAACATCTCAAATAGTGGTCAACCTCCAAACACTACGAGCTATACTTTCTTTGACATTACAATGATAGTGCATGCTACCTCCAACATGCCAAACACCTCCAACTCAATAAACGCTACATCCATTGGAGGATCACAATATGTCAAAGTGCCCACAATATCCACAACATCGTCACAATTGGTGGGAACCACCTTCGGCTCCTCAGCAATGTGGGCAAGTTACTCTAATCCTCTTTTTACCAATGTGGTAAATTCCATGGGGGAATCATCAAGTCATACCAATCCCCCTTAGACAGCTACATTGAGTACCATGAGTACACCTTCGACATATCCTCTCATTGGTATCTCAAAAAATCCTTCAGGTGGGGGTAAACGACATATAGTTATTCAAGGACAACAACAAAATGTGAACACATCAACATTGTCCAATACCATAAAATACTAAGGAAAAAATACAACCATTCCTCTTGTCCAAACCTAACAATTTGGACAAGGTAGTCAAAACACACAACCCATGGCATCATTAGCACATCACAATGTTCATGGTCACCATATTCCCAAAATATCAACACAAATGGCTAGGGGACACATCCCAACATACTCACCCCACATTCATACTCACCAACATACCCCCAATCCAAACTTTCAATACCAACAACACACCAATCCGAACACATCATACATGTCACAACAATCCATAATGCCACAATACACAAATATCCATGCACAACAAATGGGGACCTATGGCGTACCAATCAATCCAATGTATGGGACCACAAACAACCTTGTAATAGATGCCTTACAAGAAAAAAGGATGGGTCTAGAGAAAACTATCCAAAACATACAAATATTAGGAAAGAAATCAGAAGTGTCATATGATCTAAATGTGTACCCATTTGATGTGAGCTTATACATGCCACCATTTCCTCCGGGATATGTGTCACCCAATTTTACAAAATACAGAGACAAGACAAACCCCATCAAACATGTTAATGAATTTGTAACCAATTGTATGGACATCGCCTATGAACAAACATACTTGATGAGACTTTTCTCTAAAAGTCTTGCAGGGCCTACCCTTGAATGGTTTTCCACTCAAAAGGATATCCAAACATGGGATGAGCTTAAACAAAAATTCATAAAGAATTATGCATACAACATTGACATGGACACCTCTATTACTAGCTTGTGCAATTTCACACAAGAAGATGCTGGTGAGACATTCATCCCATTCTTTCAAAAATGAAGAAGTCTAGCTAGTCGATGTCACATTGACATACTCGAAAGGGAAAAGGTGGAAATGTTTGTTCAAACACTTCTAGGTCCCCTAAAATATGCATTGCAAGTGCATTGTTGCACAACCTTCAAGGACCTAGTCGAAAAAGGGGTCCAGAATGAGAAACCCCTTATCGCAAAGTGAGAGCTAAGATATGGTCCCAGAAATGCAAATACAAATCCTCCCGTCGATAAGAATAAATACTGGGTCAAAAATAAACATGTTAGAAATGACGGTGTTGTTGATGCCAAGGCTGCAAACACTGTGGGTCCTGTACTGGCCCTAAAAGGGGTTCAACAACAAAACAAACCAATAAAAATATTGAAACCCCCTACCAATGTCCCCTCAAACAACCAAAGCAGCCAAAATAATCAAGGAAAATATCGCCATATGAGATAATTCCCTAGGGGCACACATACACACCCTTGGGTGAGCCCATTAAGGAAGTCCTCAAGAAATTCCTTCAGAATGGTGTCATCACACTTCAAGAACCAAAACCATATGACCTAAGACAATTCAAACCAACATGGTGGAATGATAATGCATTCTGCGATTATCATCGTGCAAAAGGACATAAAACTTCTACCTGTCGACAACTGAAAAACCTGATTCAAGACCTTATCGAGAGTCGTATCACTATGGTAGGTGGATCACAATTTTCCTCCAATTGAGATCATACTATTCATAAGAACCCACTACAAGACCATGGTTCTAATAATACTTCCATATCAGGTCCATAGATAAACAATAATCAAGCTACCTTTTTTCGTGCCAAGTACGACTATTTTGGAGGACCTATTATAAATAATGTTTGAACTGATGATGAATGCATCAATACCATTATGATCAAGAGAGCACCCCAATGCAATGCCACTACTCGAAGTGGAAAGGTCACCATAGCTAGTTTGCCTCTTGCTAGGCAACCCAAAATCAGCATAGTTGGCCCATCTCTAGAATAGTCAAAACCTACCTTGACCAGCTTGGAAAAAATCCCATGAAAATTTCTATACTTGAGTTGCTTCGCATATCTCCCACGCATAATTCTATACTAGATAAAACCTTGCAAGAGTCGTCAGTCCCTAAGGATATTGATGTCAATCAGTTTGAGACCATGGTGGGATACCTCACTATGCCTCACCACGTCACCTTTTTTGGTCAAGACTGCTTGTCACCTAAGACTAACCACAATGATGCATTACACATTGAAACTTTCATCCACAAGCATAAGGTTAGAAGAGTTTTAGTAGATGGCGGAATAGGATTGGACATATGCTCCTTGAAACTAGTTAAAGCTCTAGGATTTTCTCATGCATGAGTAGACCCTACAAAGAGTATAGCGATAAAAGCATATGATGATGAAGAACTCTCTTCATGAAGCATTATTTCTCTTCTTATCAGAGTGGGGCCCATCATTGTGGATATAACTTGCTAAGTCCTGGATCTGGAATTACCTTACAACATCTTGCTCGAGTGCCCATGGATTCATACCCTAAAATTCATGCCCTCCACATACCACCAATGTTTAAAGTTCCCTTTTGACGACACATAAATCACTATATATGGAGACCCTGATCCTTTTCAATATTGCACCAACATAAGGGGTATTTCCAAAAATCGAGTTCCCATGAACCAAGAAGCTCCTGGTCCCTCTTCTTTTAAGTACATTGACCCATCCACACTCACACCATCTTCCACGTCCACTCTGTCTACGTCTTCCACCACGTCACCATCTTCCACACTTCCTAAGGATGAATCCAATATCAAGATCTAGGACCTAGGCTATGGAGAATTTAAACTACACATGACATATAGCATCACAACAATACCCAAGTCTCCAAAAGTCTATGGTCGACCATGTTTTAAAATGGAACCCAAGGAAAATTTCAAAGTTCCACCAAAAATAGTTTTCATCAAATGGGGAGACATGAGTAACAAGGACCTTGCTGATATTATAGGATGGCTTTATAAGGAAATGGCCGACCTACCCCCATTACTAGTTAAGAAATATGGCAAGGGATATGACATGATGAAAGCTAAGGGCTATGATGGAACTAGTGACCTAGGCAGAAATAAAACTGGACGAAGGGAGCCCTTAGAATCTTTTAGAATACCAAAGTATCTTGGAGTAGGATATGTATTGCCTGACAATGACGATAGACGTACCAATGGGCTTTCGAGTGAGTGAGTGCATGCTTCGGAAAGTGTCAAGACCGCTAAGGAAACCCTCACCAAAACTGACTCCCAAGAGTGGGAATTTGGCTCTGAAAGATCCTTAAGTGACTGTTGGCTCGATGATTTGTTTTTTGAAATAGGGGAACTCACCTCTAACCAAAAATTTGGAATTTTTTTAAAATTGATCAGGAAACCAATAGTCAAAATATCATTACATTTCCCCATGACATACAAGACCCGCCATCTAAATCCCTTCAGTCCAATCCATCTGAATTACCAAATGACACTGACAATCACAACTCAGAGTCCACCCCCTATTTTGACAATGAATATGAAACAAGTGAAGGGGAATATTGGATAGAGTTTGATGTGGAATTAGATGATGATAATCTCATCTACAATATCACTAAATTTTTCTACATGCTTTTTGCATCGTCCCCTCAATTCACCAATACTGATGATGGCATTTCCCTAGTTTATCCTCAACTAGTCGATTGGGACCAACAATGCCCACTAGTCCTAGACACCTTTCAGAATGATGAGGCAATTATGGAGTTTATGGGATTACGTGAGGGCATACCCAGTGGTGATCACAAGTCAAGATTCACCATTGATCTAGATTGTGTGGCCTACTTCGGCGAGACGACTCCATCATCTAGTCACAAAATTAAAAATAAAAACAAAGTAAAAAAGGAAACGTCTCTAGGTGAAAACTGAAAGGCACCTTCTGACGACAAAATAGTAAAAAAAAAGGATGTATTTGTGGGTGAAAACCTCTCTGAGGAACCCAAAAATGGAGGACTAGACTTTCTTCCCATAGAACAAGAGAATTCAGTTATTCTTATAGAAGGCACCATAGAAGACAACATATCAAATCCAAAAGATCCCAAAATGGTCCTCTTTGTTGCATCCTTGACTAAAGAAGAAAGATCAGAATTTCACAAATTCTTTGTAGAACGTAAAGTCAACATTGAATGGTCCTATGCTGACATGCCCCGGGATTGGACCCAGAACTAGTTCTGCACCATCTTCCACTATTTCCAAATGCCAAACCAATTAAATAGAAGTTACGCAAAATGCATCCTCAGGTCGCGTTGCTGGTCAAGGTTGAGTTGAGGAAACTTCTAGACGCTGGATTCATACAGTCTATCGATTATGTTGAATGGATATCTAACTTGGTGCTAGTGACAAAACCAAATGGGATGATCTGCATCTGTACAGATTTTAGGGACCTAAACAAAGCATGCCCAAAAGATGAATTTCCTTTACCGAATATTGATATCATGTAGTTGACCTCACAGTAGGATATGAGATGTTGTCCCTCATGAATGGTTTCTCAGGCTATAATAAAATTTGCATTTCACCTAAAGACTAACACAAAATGACATTTACTTGCCCATGGGGTACATACTATTGGAATGTCATGCCATTCAGTCTCAAAAATGCATGCGCCACATATCAGAGGGCTATGACCACAATCTTTCATAACATGATGCATAAAATAATGGAATATTATGTAAAATACCTAAATTGGCTAAATCAGTAAAAAGGAAAGATCATCTAAAGGTGTTAGACACAATTTTCAAGAGACTGGAAGAATACAAAGTCAGGCTAAATCCTAAGAAATGTCTCTTCGGTGTAACATCAGGTAAACTCTTAAGATACCTAGTTTCTCGAAAAGGCATTGAGGTCGACCCAGCAAAAGTAAATGCCATCATAGACATGCCTCCGCCTAGAGGAATCAGTGAACTCAGAACTCTACAAGGCAGGGTACAATCTATTTGACGCTTCATACCCCAATTAGCTGACAAGTGTCACCCATTTCAATATCTGTTGTGCAAAGGTATCCCCTTTGTGTGGCCAAATAAATTTTAAGAAGCATTTCAACAAATCAAATATTACGTATTGTTGCCGCCAGTCCTCATGCCACCTATTCACAAAAAACCATTGATCCTATACATCTCGGTGACTAATTCAGCACTGGGGGCATTACTAGTGTAGAACAACTAAGAGGAAAAAGAAAGAGATATATTATATTAGTCGGACATTGGTCGGGAATGAACTAAACTATATACATCAATTGCACAAGCTTGTCTAGCCGTGCTCTTTGCAACACAGAAGCTAAGATATTATATGTTAAGCCATCAGATGCAACTAGTAGCAAAGATCGACTGCCTCAAATATTTGTTAAGTCAAACAGCATTAACAGGATGCCTAGAAAAATTGGTCATGATTCTGAGCGAATATGACATTCAATATGTAGAAAGAAAGGAAATAAAAGGACAAGTCATAGTGGACCAACTGGCAGACATACCTTTACAAAGCAATCACCCATTAGTGGCAGATTTTCCAAATGAGTCCCTATTCCATACGGAACCTAAGTCACCTTGGTGACTCTACTTTGACAGATCACACACAAACCATGGCTTGGGGGTAGGGATCTTGTTCATCACCCCTCAAGGAGACTCCATTCTTGAGTCTTTCCACATAGATTTTCCATGTACAAACAATGTGGTAGAATATGAGGCACTAGTTACAAGACTTAGAATGGAAATAAAATGGAAAATCAAAGCATTACATGTCTATGGGGATTCTCAACTCGTCATCAACCAGATTAATGATGACTATGACACAAAAGATGAGAAGTTGATGCCCTACAAACAAATGGTTGACAGTTTCCAAACATACTTTCATATGGTAACTTTTGAACAAGTTCTGAAAGCACAAAACAAAGTGATAGATGCCATGGCTACAATAGGCTCTCTCTTCAACATGCCAAGCAACATGCCTAAGCTATAATTCCTAATACATTAATTGTTGGTCCCGGCCTATGGCATTCCAGAGTCATAAATGGTTTGTGAACTTGTTGGTCCTGACTCTCCCTGGTACCAAGATATTTATGACTACCTTAAGTGCCAAACCCTTCCACCTATCCTGTCTAATAACCAGATGAAGTCTTTTATCCAAAAAGCCACAAGGTATGACATCGTCAGTGACACCCTTTACCACCATAGCTTTGACAACACCCTCCTTAGATGTCTCGACACCAACGAAGCACATGCAACCTTACGTGAAGTGCATGATGGTATATGCGGTTCTCATTCAAGTGGCCTTACTCTAGCCAAGAAAGTACTGAGAATTGGGTACTATTGGCCTACCATTGAAAAGGATGCACTAGAATATGTCAGGACTTATCACAAATGCTAGAATCATAATGATTTGATCCACGGTCCAGCGTAGGAACTTCGGCTGATCACTTCTCCTTGGCCCTTCACTCAATGGGGACTCAACCTTGTGCGCAAGATTCATCCTACCTCATCTAATGGCCATAAAGTCATTATCACCACCACTAAGTATTTTACAAATTGGATCAAAGCCATCCCTCTGACATACATAATAGGCAAACAAATAGTCAAGTTCATTCTTAACTACATCATTTGCCGATATGGCCTTCCCTAATCCATCATCACTGACCATAGATGATTGTTTAAAAACCAAAATGTTTGTGAGTTATGTGAGTGATTTCACATCCAACACCATTTTTTATCTCTGTATTACCCGCAAGGAAACAGTTAAACTGAGGCGTCAAATAAAACCATTGTTAAAATCCTCAAAAAGACTATCAATGATGATGCTCATGACTAGCATATACAACTCAACCTTGCTCTGTGGGCTTACCGCACTAGCATTTGTACACCTACAAGAGCCACTCCTTTCACCTTAGTCTTTGGATCTGAGGCCATCTTGCCCATTGAGGTTCAAATTCCTTCGTTACGACTCTCCTTAAAGGGTTTAACTAATGAGGAGGAGTATAGACAATCGCGCCTGCATGAGCTTGAGATGCTAGAAGAAAGAAGGAAAATTTCCTTGAGCCATCTACAAGCATATTAGAACCATCTCTCTCATAGTTACAACAACAAGGTTATGGTCAAGAAGTTTAACATTGGTGATTTAGTCCTCATGCAAAACCCTAAGAACCAGGATGATAGAGAAAAGTTGAGAAAGTTTGAACCAAACTGGTTGGGTCCTTATGTCATAGTATCTTTTTTTGGTTTTGGAGCCTATCAGCTAGCGACTCAAGATGGAGAACAATTGACAGATCCTATCAATAGTTTACATCTCTGAAATTTCTACGCATAGCATTAGGAAATTGAGCCAAAAACTATAAAATACAAACAAATTTGAAAAAGTGGTAAAAATTGTTGCCTTGATGAAAACTTAGCAAACAGGCATCTTGGCAGCACAAAAAAAAAAGGAAAAATGACAAAAATACTAAAGAAAAATGATTCATCCAATAGTGAAAACCTGGCTAACAAGCGCTTTGGATAAGTACCATGGTGAAAACCTAGCAAACAGGCACCATGCATAATCAATCATCGCTCTTCCATCTACTATTACTTTGTCTGCCTTGGCCTAGGATGAAATCCATTTCCCACCATTATCACACCAATCACCATGATATCATACCCTTCCTCTCATGGTTGATAAATGGTTGACATCAAGTCCTCTTTAATGTCCATCTAGAACTGCAGGCACACTCCTTTCACGTCCTTTAAATTTGGCTAAGTCTTGGACCTGACTGGGGGAAAAAAAATTATCATGTAACTACAGTGGATGTCATGCATGGTTTTGAAAGTTGCTAAAAAGTCTTGAAAAAATATCAAAAACATCACAAAAAGTCCTGAAAAAAAGACAAAAACATTGCTAAAAGTCTTGAAAAAAGACCAAAAACATCACAAAAAGTCCTAAGAAAAGACAAAAACATTGCTAAAAGTCCTAAAAAAAGACCAAAAACATTGCAAAAAGTCCTTAAAAAAGACCTAAAACATGGCAAAAAGTCCTAAAAAAGACAAAACCATTGCAAAAAGTCTTGAAAAAAGACTTAAAACATTAGAAAAAGTCCTAAAAAAATACCTAAAATCTAAAAAGCGTCCTAAAGAAAACCACCAAAAAATGTTAGACTACTCGAAGAGCACAAACACAGAGTCATCTCTTATCAAATTCTATCATGTCAATCAATCAGTCTTTGTCATTTGTCTGAACTATGTTGTCTTTGTGCATTTTCTACATAGGAAAGACTCATAATTGAGTCCCCGAGACATGAGGTCAGTCCCTTTAGGTTTGTCAAAATAATATCATGCAACAATCTTTGGTCATCAAGACAAAGTCATTGGTCGTGTCAAACTACAAGGTCTCTGAGTGTATGATGTAGGCAAGGCCATCTGTTGATGAGCCCCCAAGGTTGCAATAGGTCAATCCATTAGGGTTCATGGCATTACACTGGTACACACATAAAAAATATTCAAGACAAGACAAATCATTTTCCAAATGGGAAAACTTCTAAAACAATGTATGGCAATCATTTATTCAAACAAGACATTCACATCAACATGACAAACAAATCGACATATTGTCAACACAAGTCAAACTTAGTCAAAACAAATCAAATGATCATAACCTATCAAACTATCAACTCTTGGTTTTCTTTTAGATGTGTCCTTCATGGCATCGTCACTGTCATTCGACATTTTGAGGGATCCTCTTGACATTTAAGGATCACTCCTCTGGACATTAGTATTCTTCAAATGTGTCCTTCTGAAGAACAAACTCTGTCATTCATGCCTTAGGATGTGTCCTTCCTAGGAATTGTCACTGTCATTCGAAATTTTGAGGGATCCTCTTGAAATCTAAGGATCACTCCTCTTGACATCAGTATTCTTTAGATGTGTCCTTCTGAAGAACAAATTCTGTCATTTATGCCTTAGGATGTGTCCTTCCTAGGCATCATCATCTTGGCATTGTCAAAACCTTGACACCCTGGCATCATGACATCATCAAACCCGACATCTTGACATTAAGGCAATTGACATCCAAACAGACTTGAAAAAAACTTGGCACTTATCTTTTGACTTTTATCATGTTACTAGTTTTTCAACGAGAACCTGACAACATGATTTAGAAAAATAGTGACGTATCATGGTTGTCTTATCTTGTCTTTGGGTTTTTATTATCATCTTACTGCGAGATCCCAAGAACAGGATTTAGAGAAGTAGCGACATATCCTGACGTTTGTCTTGACTTGTTGACACGCATGATTACTAGTTTCTCAACGAGGTCCTAATTTTTGGGATTTAGAAAAATAGCGATGTATCATGATAAGGGCTCTATTTTGCATTCTAGCAATCATGCTAGTAGTTTCTCGAGGATGTCCTAGAAATAGGATTTAGATAAGCAATGACATTTCATGAATTGTCCTTCTTTTTTGTTTGCAGTTGGTTATGACAAAAAGACTAGGGCAACTATGCTCTTAGTATGATTCATGATCATCCTTGTCTATGACTCTTTGTCTCATGTGATGGTACAACCTTGTACACCTTGATCTATGTCATATCATGGTGTTTCTTGGCCATTATAATAATATTCCCAATGATGATTAAGAGAAAAAATATTAAAGTCCTACGGTAATGTTTTGAAGGATTTGGTCTAGGAACTAACATGCATCTCCTTCTCTCTTGTCATCTTATCTCACTCATCTCATATAGGCATTTTATCCATATCATCATCCATATCTTTTGCACTAACATTTCTTTGTCTCTTCATATTCTAAGTCTTCTCGTCCATTTTGAGAGCACACCCATGTTCTTAGAACACGTATGTCCTCTCGAGAGGGCATGTACCGCTACCTCCCTCATCATTCTTTCTCATCCTATTTTGCACTGGGGCATATTTTTGACTTATTTTTCCTTGTCACAATGCGACATGCTACATTATGACAAAGAGGGGAAAAATGTAGACACATAAAAATGGCCTACACTCACAAACCATATTTTTATGTCTTATCATATTTCGTCTATAGTCCAAATTGAACTATTAATTAAATAATTCATAATTATTTAATTAATTCATATCTTTTATTCCTCTTGATTATTTAAATAAATAAATTTGATTTATTTATTTAAAAGCATCACTTATTATCTAATGTCTCATAATTAAATAAATTTCTTAATTTATTTAATTATCCTTGTCAATTATTTCCTCCTGATTATTTAAATAAATAATTTTTATTTATTTAATGTGTCATTAATATCTCATGACCTCTTATAATTAAATAAATTCTTTAATTTATTTAATTATCATCCACCATCACTTTTTCCGATTTTAAAGAAAGATATTTATTTAAAATTGTCCACTTCCTATCTCTTGGCTTTTTCTAATTTAAATAAAATCATTTATTTATATTATCCCACTTTCTAATTTTCCCACTTTTTAGTAAATGATTAAAGATTTTAATTATTTACTGTCACATGATTTTTCCTCCTTTTTGAGTTAAATTTATTTTTAATTCAAAATAATCTTTTTCCTTCAAAAAATCAAATAACTTTTAGTTGATTCTTGATTTTTTAGATCTGCTTTTTAGTTCAACTCTTATCTTATTGATTTTTCAAATCTTACAAATCAAGCAGTCTTTATCTTCTTGATTTTTGAAAATCTTTATTTTTCTGATTAATTATCTCATTTATTCTCCACAGTTGATTTGATTTTCTCATATGACATGTTGACCACTCACTTAATGATTTTTCCCTAACCCTGATTAGGGATTGTCAGATTTAATCTCGTCCTCTGATTTTAGGCTTTTGTCAAAAGTCGATCTCATCCGTCCATTCAAAATGGCATTTTCTATAAAATTCTATTTTCCTCTCATTTTTGGAGTACGCACATAGATTACATTATTCTGATGCATTTATAGTTAGAGCTATTTTGCATTTTTGAGTCGATATTGTCATAGACATAGGCATAGTTTTATATTTAAATCCTTCAAAACATGCATAGGATAATCTCATAGTTGAAATTCTCACACACTCAATCTGAGGGCATCAATCATATGCTGCAAGGTAGGAGGTTCTATGGAGGTAATCATGGAAGATTCAAGGAACAACAGGTATAATCGTCCTTGATTTTAATTTCCTTTCTACTCGATAGTTCTTTGGGTTTATTAGTCTTTATTGTTTGGATAACATCTAATCTAATTTAAAATTTAACCCATAGATACAACACACATTTCAATCATATTTGTATTAGTCTTGTGTGGGCCATCACAATTTTTGGTATACCTCTCTCCTTTTAGGTGCAAAACCCTAGAAATGTAAGAGAGACCTACATTGCCGAAAATCAGTGTCCACATTTTGGTGAACCAAACTTTTGAAAATAATAATTTTTATTTGTAGTCCATCATCATCCTATGTCTAGCTCACATTATATTTTCATTAAGGTTTGCATTAGTTACTTTGCATCTAGGGTTTCTCAAAATTTACATTAGTTTAGGTGCATATAGGTTGCATTTTGCAACTCAAATTATTAATTTTTTTGGAAATTTTGCATTTGCATCTTACGTATACATCATACAACATAGAAAACATAAAAATCAATAAAAAATCTAAAAATTCTAAACAAAATCCCCACAGGGACTCATTCGCCACCTTGGGTGAATTAGTCCCTTTTCTACCTTGAAACTACCTTTTCTAGTGTTGAAAACCCTATTTCTGTACTTCTATTTGTTTTGAGTAACTCTCTATATCAGTTGGTTAAGTTCTTGTTACATGAATTTCATTAAAACTAGCTTAATTTGGCTCATTTTATGCATTGCTTAATTTCAAAATTTGCATTCCCACATTATTACATAGCATAATCAATCAATTATCATCTGAAAATGGCATTTCATTTTAGGTTTTACATTGCATTTTTCCTTTGCATAAATTATTATTTAAAAATTTTAGTATCTATCCTTTCCAATTTTTCAAAAAAAAAATCAGTTAATAAGCATTCTAGTCATCCATTCAATGCATTCCCTAGTTATGATAGTCTCTTAGCACAAGAGAATGAAAATGTTAATGCTTTCCTTAAACATAAATCACATATTATCTCTCCTATTTGTGAGGATGGTGTTATAGAAGAGAATACACACATAGATACTCATGATGATCATATTTTTTCTTATCCTAATACCTCTCCTTTTAGTGACAAAGGTATCTTGGCAAAAGAAGGTACAATTGTTGAGAATCGGGAAGATCTTGCGTGTCCTTTTCCTCATCCCCTTTGGGAAGATATTATAGCACAAGAGAAGGAGATTGTAAATGATGAGGATGATAGATTGGTCTTAGATAATCAAATATTTAAAGTCTATAGCATCCCTCTTTATGATCCTTCTCCTACTTATCTTATCTTGGAAGATATAAGGGAACAAAGCAACAAACTCATAAATGATCATGATAATCATACTTGTTCTTCTCCTAGCATCTCTCATAGCTATGAATATGATACTTTGATGTTGGAAAAGACAATGGATGAAAATCGTGATAATCTTAGTTGTCCCCTTTCACCTAGCGAAACCCTTATTGAGCTAGAAAATTCAATCATTGATCATCCCTGTACTTGTGATGAAATCAATATTGAAGAAAAAAACATTGAATGTCATGAACATCTAGTTTATAGTTCTCCTAAAAACTCTCTTGGTAGGGAAGCTATCATGGTGCAAGAAAACATCAACACTATCATTTGCAAACCAACAATCAACCTTACTTTGAAGCATCCTAAATTAGTTGATATGGATCAAGCCTTGATGCAAACGTGAGGAGTTTATGACAAGTCACCTTCTACTCCTCAAAACCAAAAGGTTACATGTGCTATGATTAGTACCAAGAAAAACAATATAGAAAGACAAAAGAAAACTGAAGAAGCCACATAGTTAATGGAAGAGGCTTTGAAAACTTTATATTTCATTTCTACATCCATGGGAGAATACAAGATCATAACAAAAGAATCTAAAAGCAGAAAAGAGAAACTAGTAACAGTAATAAAAAATTCAATAGCATCCTCTTCAATGACCATACAAAGCAAAGAAAACATCCAAAAAAGACTTTGGGGAAATTGAACAACCACCAAATCAAACAAAATAAACAAACCAACTTGGGAAAGGATGTGATGCTATATAACAATGTATGCATGTCCCTATAACACCTAAAATGCAAGAAATGACTAATAATCTTGGTTATGGTCCCTCAAAATAAAAACTTTCAATCAATGTCAACACTATCACAAAAAATTCTTCCAAGACAACTTTAACCTTGGTACATCCAAAACAAATAGATATCTCACTAAATATGTTTCAAGAAGAAACTTTATTTACTTATCAAAATAAATAACATTAGTTGTTGCTCCTTTCCATGTAATAGTTGTAGGATCATAACATACTCACTATTTAAAGGAGCAACATATCATAATCCATTCTTGACTCACCTTTGTCCTACACTACGTGGGGGAAAGGGGTTAATAGCCTTGTCCTCGTATGTCACTTGTGGTTGTCTCTTTTGACTAGTTGTTAACCTTTCATGAACATATAATAGCAAGCTTGGGATGTGGACGACATGACTTAAGTTGACTCACATGCAACATACTTATTCATGATGTAGCTCAATTCTGAAACATATGACTTGGCATAGGGCTTTCCAGGTTGTCTCTTATGTCTTCATTCATTTATCATTGGATACTTTACAACAATTTCTCATAGTGATGGTGTAGCAACTGCTTTAAAGTGGGACCATACAACGATGACATCTTTTGGAAAAAAATTCATGGTGTGACTTTTCTTTTTTCTTATGAAGTGTCCTCTTCTTGGTGGTGTCATTGGTTTTGATTCTATCCAAGAGTGTATGATATACTAACATTGCATGATGTGAATGAGGTATCCCATGGGCAATGATTTGACACCTTGACTTGTCCTCTCTTGGAGACATTAGGCACAATTCTCCCGAAGAAGAAGACATTACATGAACAAAGCAAAGTCCCCTTTAACAAAATATCTACTTTACATTCAAAATCATTTACAAATATCATTTTCATTGTATTGGCTTATGAAAGTTATCATGAGGATAATTTTGGTATGGTTAGTATAATGGGAAGCTGAAAAACTAGCATGACTTTCTCATTATACAATGGGAAGCTGACACATTGACATGACTTTCTCACTAAACCACTTCTTTGGGACAACTCACCTTGCAGGATGACCTAATGTTTTGCGTCCCTAGAGTAAGCACATCTTTGATCCACCTCATTTTTATTTTCTTTACTTCATTTCATTATGTGATTGCATATATTGACTTGCTACAAATCATTCACCTTTTGCTTATCCTTTTGTGCTTCTGTCAGTTTGACTTAGGATCTTAGATCCTGGGGGCTTGGTTACCTCCTTCATCCTTGTTATCCTAGACCATCTATATCTATGCACTCAGACCCCTCTTGAATGTCTACTTTAGCATGAGTTTTAAGCAATTTCATCCTCTCACTAAAGTGGGGGCTAAATGTGGACACTAAAAAAGTACACCTTTTTCCTTGCTTGATTTGGTAATAATTAATGATAGATTGGAATTAAATTCACCTTGATCTAGTGTTGTGAAATGTTTTACACATTCACATTAGGTCTTAGGATTGTTTTAAGATAAAATTAACTTAACTTTTACCTAATTCAATGTTGTAAAATGTATTTGCACATTAATCTTAAAGGGTTGTAAATTAAACTTGTTTTAATCTAGTGTTGTAATGTGTTTTACACATTCACATTGGATGTTGTTCCTTTCTAGGCTATGTGGACCTTATTTTAATGTTGTAGAGTGTATTTAATCACACTTTCACATTGAAATTTGTGTCCCTAGTCCTAATTACCCTTTGCATAATGATTAATAGGTCCCTATGACTCCATATTGTGCATCTCGAGGCATAATTTGATCAAAGACCCGACTAGAACATAGAAGCTGAAATTATTCACTCCATGACATCCCACCTAGAAAAAGAGCCCTTGTGGGACCCATCGCCATTAGGGGTGAATGAGACCTATCCAGGTGGAACCCATTTTCCCAAGATGGCAAATGAGTCCCATTTTAGCTATTTTTAGGGTTTGAGTAGGAAAAACTAGATTTTAAGTTTAATTTTCTCCAATGTCATCTTTTGGGATCAAATTCATGCTAATTTGAGTAGGATTTCCTATATAAAAAATCTTCTAAACCCTAATTCAAAATTAATTCATTCTTCATTCATCATTGATTATCCTTCTCAAGTCAAGTAAGTTAGGATTTTAGCATTCTAAGACATCACGATAGCTTTGTACGACATTTAAGGGCAGATTCTTCATCCATTGTTATAGAAATTCAAGATCTATCATCATGGGAAGTTTCTAATTCCATTATTTCATGCTTCATAATATTATTTCTTCGTTTTGGTTTAATTACCTAAAAAAGGGTTTGACCAAGGAAAACCCCCATGCCCAAACAATCAATATTTTCTCTTTTTCCTTACATGTTTGCAGGTTTAGGTACATTAAAGATGTGGAAATTATTGAAGAATAGATTAAAAAAATTTTAAATTCATCTCCTCATTGGCTAGGTCAAAATATCCACAAAAATTCACTTATTGTGCCAAAAATTAGGGTTTCAGATTTGGACACATAGAGGTACAAAAGGAGCGAGCTAAGAGCTTCTATTTCCACTTTGGAGGTTTTAGAAAAGTCAAAGTGGAATCATACACCTTTACTGGTGAATGAGTTCCATTGTACCTATTTTTTAGATTTTTCTATAGATCCAAATACCCATTTGTCTGAAACAGGCCTTGGTGCAATTTTCTAGATCTTGGACTAATTCACCTAGAATGGCGAATGAGTCATAGTAGGCAAAATTTTTACGATCGACAAAATTTATTGTATTCATTCTAGTATTCAACAAATTTCTAGGTGCACACTTTCTATTTTATTTTCCTATTTTGTTTTACTTGCATTTCTATTCATCTTCTTAGGTCATTTTTTGCATACAACATTCTGTTTTCAAACATCTTGCATTTCCTTGGTTTCCATTCATTAGACAATATATTTTATCAGTTTTCAACACTTACAACATTTGATTTAGATACATTTCAATCACATTTTCATTATTCCTCAGTGGTCCATCACATTTTTTTGGTATACTTCTCTCCTTTTAGGTGCAAAACCCTAGAAGTGTAAGAGAGTCCTACATTGCCAAAAATCATTGTCCACACCAATTACTTGTCATTAGTTACTTTTTATTGCATTCATTCACATATTTTTATGTTTCTAAACTTCAGGTCCCTAGATAGGAAACCTAGGAATACTATTAATAACTCATAATTTGTTGTTTTTCTGACAAAAACCTCTACTAACACTAAATGCCTTTCATGGCATCTTAGTCTCTCTGAAGGTTTCTAGCTCAAAATCCTATCTTTTTTGTTTGCATTCTGTTTCACTTTCTGTAACATAAAAATTTCACCAGTAGGACCAAGATGCCCTTATTGGCATCTTAGTCCTTGTTGACTTTGACTTTCCAGTTTTTAGGGTTTGAGATTGCTTCTCTATGCTTCTATTTGCTGCTTTCAATTTTCTAGTACAGTTTGCAAATTTTTTGTTATTTCAATTTCCTTCATTTCAATTGTTCTTGTTCAATCTTGCATCATGGATATGTGCTTTCAAAAGCTTTGTATGTCCTTGAAATATTTGGTAGATGTGTCAAGCTATGCTTTTGGCAATTGCCCTAACAAAATTAAACTAATTTATGCTCTTTCAACTCCTAATGCATGTCCTCCTTGTGATGTTGACATCAGTAGAGAAGATGATGAAAACATGAATAATTTCCTAAATGACTATCTTAACAACCTTGGAGGTAATGCATCCTTTTATCCATCCATGAAACAACCAAACCCCTTAACAATACCACCTCTTGAGATGTTTGGTTACATACATCCCAAAACTGAAACAAAAATTGAACCTAATATCCCTACAATAGGTGAACCTAGTCCTTCTACACAAGAAAATACTCAAGCATTTTATGATAACAAAGAAACAAACACTCCAATCAATCTAGAATAAACATATTGAAAAGAATTCACAATCTTGAGTAAACAAGGTTGCAATAGAACAAGTGAACATAGCATTCATCAAATCCTAGAGCAAATACTAATTAATGAAAAAAAAGGGGATTAGGATATCAATATCCCCCTTGCAAGATAAGACCTCCTAAATAATACCTAAGGCTTCGTAGCGATGCTATGGTTATCTTAGGCTCTATAATATCATTTGTGGGAAAGAAAGATACTTACCCTGAATCCATAGATTTCTTATGTGTTTCTGGAGGCAACCCTCTTTTCCTATTCTATGCTTGCCTACTTTAAAGTAATTTCTCACAACATGGTGTTTAGCAATTTCTCTAAACTGGTGGCATACATTGGTATTATTTTGGCATGATTTCATTTGCATTTGTTTTCATGTTCCTTGTGTGATTTTCTTCCTTCTTGTGATGCATCCTTTTCTTGGTGGTGTCATTGGGTTTGATTTCCTCTAAGAACGTGACGTTTCCTTGTCCTTTTTTTCTATCTTTGATGGTGTATGTTTACATTTTTGTTATGGCTTCATATATCATCCGTATATGTGTTCTTTTTGTGCCTATGTTGGTTTTCCATAGGATCTTGATCTTGGGAACGTGGCCGCTCTCTTGATTATTTTCATCCTAGCTTACTAACATTTATACATTTGAACACCTATTGATTGCATGGTTGGCTACTTTACTGTGAGTTTGAACCAAGTTCCTCCTCTCACAAAAGTGAGGGATAAACGTAGTGTAGGAAAATGAATACCCTTGCATTTTCACACTTTTTTTGGGCCCTCCTTGCTTTGTTTATCCCTATTTATGTCTTAATTGGTCCCATTTTGAATCTAAAAGCCTAATAAACTACATCTTTTTCTCGCTAATCCTGACAAACATCAATAGATAAATGACAATTTAATGATTCTGGTTGTGTGTCCCTGATTTTTGGGTTAGGACTAAGACACCACCTAGGGTTTCTTTGTCCCCCAAAGTTCTTGGGAGGCCAATTTCAAATGTGGCTTAAAGTGGTCCCTTTTTGGATTTTGTGCCATGAGTTTCATGCCTCCAGACTAAGACATCACCTAGGGCATATTAGTCCCCCTTAAGTGATTTTCAGGATTTAATTTCAAGGGTATGTGTAGGATCATGATTGGCTGAAAAGTCGCAATATGATGGGTATGTGTACGGTATGTGGCTAATGACTTTTTTTTACCCAAAATTGATGAAATGAAAAGGGTTTTTAAAGTAGATTCTTATCTTTCCACCAATATAAATTATGCTTTTCTTTGAATTTAATGAATAATTATTATTCATTTTCTATTTGAATTACGACTAAAGTCCTAATTGATAGGTTGATTGAAAAACACCTATATCTTTCAAACAGTATCACATTTTTTGAATCCAAAAAATGTGTCATATTCTATGCTTTTCATACTATAGCATTTAAAAAAATGAATTTCATGAAGTTTTCATGAAGATAAAGTGGTCATACATACAAGTTTTTATATTTTGAAAATTTGTAATAAAAAATTCATAATTAATTATTTACTTGGAAAAATAATGCATCACATCGGGACATGAGTCCTCTACTTATAGCTAAAATTTTATAAAAAAATATTCTCATTTTATTGTTGTTAGGGTGGTTAGACAAACACCTACTTATTTTTTCCCTAAAATTTAAGTGCTACTGCATTGAAATTTCAAATTTTCACCAAATAGAATTTTTTAAAAATAAACCTAGTAGTTTAGAAACTACATTCAATTTGCTACAGATTCTATTTTTACATATTTTTAAAATAATGTAGATAACTTATTCAAAGTTTTACATCAAGTTGCCTAAGTCATATTTTTTTGGATTTTATCACCACTTAAGAGCCTTTTTTTCCATGATGATCCTACACATACACTCAAATCTTGGTGGGATTTAGCCTCCTTTAATGAATGATTTCATTTTTTGGCTTGGTGTGGTGTAATTTCAAGATATTAAGCATATTTAAGTATAAATACAAGGTTCTTCCACTCATTTTTCATCTAAGCATTCAAGTATTCATTCCTAAGACAAGTTAATGAGATAAAGAGCATTCAAGAGTAGTTCATCAAGTATTTGGAGCCATCATCAAGATTCAAGCATCATATCAAGGATATTTTTGCATCATCTGTGCTTTTGAACTAACATTTGCAATATAGGATTTTGATTCAAGCAAGCAATTCAAGTCAAGTATTCAAGAAAGTCAAGATCTACATTCAAGCTAGCCATCACATACAAGTTTGTAGATTTCAAGACAAGGTTTTGGTGAGTTGTAACATTGCATGTTTTTCATTCACCATTTCCCTCATTATTTTATTTTATTTTGAGGTTTAATTACTAACAAGGGGTTTGACCAAGGAAAACCCCCATTTACTAACAATCAACAAGCTTTTCCACTCTTGTGTGTTTGTGATTACAGATTTAGGTTGAAGACTTCAAGATCATTTGAAGTGAAAAGTTCCAAAGTTGCATTACAAAGTTGACTTCTTCTCAGAAACCCACCTACATGCTAGATCTAGAAGTTTCAGGAGCTAAGATTTGAGAAGGAAGTGCAGACCTTGGGCCTTAGGATCACATTCAGAAATTTCAATAATTCCAAATAAGAATAAGTCACCACCTAGGGCATCTTACTCCACATGATGGTATTTTGCAGAGATTCTTTCAAATGATGTTCTGACATCCATAGATTCAACATCTCCCCCAAAAATGGTAGTGGGACTAAGACAATAGTAAGGGTTGTGTCTTCCTCCTCCATAGCACATTTTGACAACTTTTTGCATTTCCTAAATTCTCATCACATTTCCAAACTTCCCATGTACATAAATCTTAACTTCCTATTGTTTAATTTCATCATTTGCATCCTTCATTTAGCTTGCATTACTAGGTTTTGTTAGTTGAATGTTTAGTTGTCTTTTCCAAGCTTTTGTTTTGTGGTGAACCCCTCAAAGCTTTAGGAAACCCTCCTAGGTCTTCCTTGTTGAGAATTGACTCACTTTTGAGGTTGATAATCAATCCAATTTGGATTCCTAGCACATTATTGAGTGGTCGAAAGATAATATAGGTCGAAAGTCCCCCATTCCCCTCTTTTTCTTTTTGGATCAATAGTGTTGATAATCAACCTTCTATGGATAATAGCCTTCATACCTCACTTCCAATGACTTCCTTACCTATAAATAGTGTGCAAGATGTTTATTATATGCCATAAGAAAACATAAGAAGAATGGATGAAGACATATAAAAGCTTCAACACTTTGTGAATACAAAATACATTAAAAATAGTGTCATTCCTAGTTTAGATAATGTGAGGAAAATTATTGAAATGTAAGATGGAATAGAGATTGTGCGAAGTCTAGGTCATATTGTTAATAAGAACATGCCTACCATGACTAGTTGTGCTCAAACTTTGGGGTATACTCAAAGACAAGGTGGAAAATTAAATTCCTTGATCCACAACCCTCACCTCTATTCCTACATACTAGTTTGTACTCATGTTACCAAAACCATTCAACATACTAGTAAGGTCAACATTTCATTAGGTATTTCCACAAGGAATCCATCTACCTTTGTGCATTCAAATCTCATATATGCTCAACCATGGCCCTTAAAAACCTACAATTCACTTGCACTCCACAAACATACACCACTCCACCTTACTCACGTCCATTTCACAATACCAACAATGATGTAGTCCTTAAAACACTTTTACAAAACATGTCATCCCTTCAACAAAAAATCACCACCTTAAACCAAAACAACTATGGCTAACTTTCAAAATACATCAAAACTAATCCATTATCCTTGGAGATACTGAGAACAAAAATTACACAAGGTATAGAGGTTCTTTATTTGAGAAATGTGGTGGGAAAGGAGATCTTGTTAGTATTTTTGTTTCTTACACCACCCTATATAGCGACTCCATTTTTGAAGATAAACTCTTGGCTAAGCTATTCCCTAGGTTCTTGAAAGATACTACTTAAAAGTGGTTTTTCTCCCTACCAAATAATTCAATTCATTCATTTAGTGAACTTATTGATGCTTTTTACAACCACTTCCAAATGCATATTGGTCCCAAGATGACCCTGGCTGATCTAATGACATGTAAACACAAGGATTATGAAAGGTTCACTTATTTCATAGTGCAATGTCAAATGCTTTATTCACAAATAAAGATTAAGATTCTTGATGCCAACCTTCAAAGAATGTTTATTTCCAATTTGCAAGACAAAATTGAAACAAAGCTTGAGATGATGATATCTCCTTCCTTCACACAGTTGTGTAAAAACCTTTGTGATAACCAAACTTTAGTTAGTTGTCATGAAGTGAAAATTACCTCTAACTATTTTGAAAAGATTGAATCTAAAACCTAGAAAATGAGGTTCTCTCTAATCTTTAGGGAGATAGGATAACCAATTTTCTATAAGTTTAACTTAAGGAAACCCTAGAGATCTCAATCCAAGGATGGAATAAAGGAAAGAGATCTGCAATAAGTTGTCCTAGGGTGTGATTAAAGGTAAAAAGGGGGTTCACCACCAAGCTAAGGCTTGGAAAGATAAGAAATGTAAATGATATGCAAGACTTGACTAAATGACCTACAAATGCACTCATTTCATAACAACAAAATGGAAAAGTACAGAGTTGCACCGAAAAACTATAGATGCTTGAATGAAGGTCTAAAATCTTGAAAATATTTATTTTTGATGCACACTAGGACTCATACACTAGTAGGGGTGATTTATTCCTAGTTTAGGGTTTTAGATCGAAACTGGAATATGGAATTGCTTAATCAAGATCTACAGAAAATGTTTGAAAATGGGTATACTAGGACTCATATGCCACAAGTGACGGTTTAGTCCTAGTGTTAGGGTTGCTCTAAAATTTTGGTATCCTATAATGCTTTCTTGTAGCTTTCCTCCTGTCAAATCTATGGTTCTAAAACACTGAATTATGCTTTGTAGGTGGCTTTCCATAATCTTTCAAGTACTTGGTGACAACTTTGAAAACTTTGCAACCTTGAAAACTTTTCTCCAATCTTTCTCTTTAATCGATCTTCAAACTAAATCTACAAATCACACATAAAAGAGAGGTAAAAATATTTTTTTGTTAGTGGATAGGGTTTTTCCTTGGTCAAACTTTGTTTTGGTAATCAAAACTTGAAATGAATAGAAATATAATGAAGGAATTATGAATGAAAAAATATACTATGTTGCAACTCACCAAACCCTTGAACAAAAGGCTGCAATATTGTATGTAATGGCTAGCATGGATGTGGATATTGAATATTTTCTTGAATGATATGGATCTAGACTTGAATTCTTGCTTGAATCATAAATCCTACATCAAAAATGTTAGCTCAAAAACAAGCATAATGCATGATGACTTTGACATGATGCTTGATACTTGAATAGTTCTCCAAAATTCTTGATAATCACCCTTGAATGCTCTTGAATTATAGAATGCTTGATCTCAAAAAGTGCTAGATGACTTATAAACTTGTTAGGAGAAAATATGTTAAAAGACCTTGTATTTATACTTGTTTATGCCAAATTTCCTAAAATTACAACAATATAAGGCAACATCAGATCTAGGAGAATAAAATACCACCAAGAATTTGAATATAAATTAGGTTTAAGCTAAGTGGTACTCATACACTAGTCAGAGCATATGAGTCCCATTATGGTAAGCTTGGGACACACTTTTTAAGAAATTCTTATTTTAATGCCAAATTCAGATCTAGGCCCCAAAACCTAGGTGGGACCCATATACCCAAGATGGCGTATGAGTCCTAGATCACTAAATCCGGGCCATACAATCCAAAATCATTAATTTATGATTGGTCACTTGATGTCTATTAGGATTATCCCTAGAAAGATGCATTAATTAAGGCATTTGGATGCAAAATGATGTCAAATAAGGCATAAAGAAGCCCAATTTTAGTAGGGGGGCCCAAAAAAGTGTAAAAAAGTAGAGGGATACATTTTTATACCATAAATAATCTACACCTCAAAACAATCACCAACCTTTTAAGAGAAAAAATAAAGGCTTCCTCCAACTTAATCCCTCTCCATCCAATTGAAATGTTAACACCCAAATGGCTTCTATAAAGACAATAAAACCATATGCCTTTGTAGATAGAAATAGACAATTCACACCTCTACCCGATACCCTTCATAATACAATGGTGCTACTCTTAGAAAAGAATTTTATTTCCTTGCCTCTTATTAGAGATCCAATCCTACCAAGCCTTTACCTTCAAAATATATACCAAATTCCTATTTTCATTTCCATCGACAAAATGAACATGATACAAAATAATTTTAAACAACATAAAGATCTTGTGCAAGACGTCATTGATTCTAATCATATCCTAATTGAAGGTATTTATGACCAAGGTAATAATTTTTTCACTCCTCCTAAACAAAATTTGCAAACCTTTACGAATCCTATGCCTAATAATAATATATCCTCTTTCAAAGCTAGTGAAATGAAGAATGCTGTGATGAATGATGGCACAACTTCTGAATAGATAAATAACAACCTTGTAGATCATTTGATTGCATTTATTAATGCTAACCCTTATAAGAGCCTAACTAATATGTTGCTTGATATTTCTTTCTAACAACAAGGAATACTTAAACATGTACTTGATTGTCCTCTTTACATTGTTAGAAGAATCAATGAAAAGCCTACCAATTGATCTCATCTATGTAGAGAACGTGATCACTAATGAATTCCTATTTTTGCATGAGATTTATTAAGATAAATATTCCAAACTTAAAGCATGCATCAAAATGCATAATGGTTTTGTGTGCCCTATGATTGGCTCGATAAATCTCGATCCAAAGGTTGGAATAAAAGCATTAAATGTATCATTCACTATCATCCCATTGTTGAACCAATTTCATCTGAAATTACTCTATCCATGGCTTTTCTCCATGAATGTTGTCTTGTCGATTGTGCATAAATGTTTAAAGTTTCCATTTGGAAATGATATATTTATAGTATATCATACTGGCTTTAATCTTGTGTCTTCCCATGGGAAATTTCCATTGGATTTCTTTTGGCCCAAGCCTATTTCACCTATTAGACCTCATGAAGACTTATTTTTCAAATCCTAAATGAAGTTTAAGGAAAAGCATATAGCATAATTATCCCTTAGCAACATGCCTCAACCCATGATTGAGCCACCCATCCTTGATGAAACCATGATTGGTTCAAAATCCCTTCCAATTAACCAAGAGTAGCCTATTACAAATCCTTCACCCATCTCATATAAGAGACCATGAGACAATCAAAAAAATATCGTTGTGCCTCCTAAAGTCAATTTTTTTTATAAAGCTAAAGAGAAAGCGGTTGAACAACATCCTATGGTTCCTTCCATTCCTTTGTTAAGGGAAGAAAAGAAACCTATGGTTGATAAACCCACTCCTAGACAAGCACAACTTGAAAACCACATGAAATGAAATCAAAATTCTTGAGAGCGTAGGCACAGACATTGTGCTATTTCCCATTTGTTGCAAGAGAAAGAACAAAAGAACAACATAGAAAATTAAAATCCAAACTTTCCTCCAACAAAGCATGATGCATCTCCATCCTTGCCACAACATAAACATAAAGAAGCTTCCATGGATATTGGCATTAGACCTCCTGTTGTGATTAATTTAGATGATGAAATTGAAATTGCTAAGATTGATGAGGAAGTCCATAATTAGTTGAATCTAATATTTTCCTCTTCTATGAAATTAAATGATGATTCCAATAATAATACTATTAAACTTGGTGCATTTCCTAGTTCAACACTTGATCTTTCCCTTTGGCTAGTTATCCTACTTTTGCATACACTAAAAAATATTGTGATGTAGACAACCTACTAATGGTTGAATCGCATGTGCCTTACTAGTATTTTTTTTTTGTTTTCTTTTGCATGTTCTTTGTGTAAGTGAATTCGTGTAATTTGATCCCCCATAATGTTTCATTTGATGTATTTCTCTCTTTGTGTGCCTTCTTCTATATGTCATAAACATTTATTTTTTTCATTTGTCTTGTTTTTTCCTTTCGTGGATGACATAAGGTGCCAAGACATTTAGGTCTCTTCCACATTGACCCAAAATATTTTTTTTATGAAACAAATAAAAATAGGTTGGGCGAAATGTTATGAAAGAGAGTTCACCAAAATGACCTATTTCTCTAATTTCATTAAAGGAAATGAGATCGACAACAAATAAGTGAATAACAACCAAAATTTGAGTCAAATCAAGGTATGAATCATAAAATTTCCTAACTATGCAAGGAAGGGGGTAAAAGCTAAATAACACTTTGGAGGGAAAGATAAAAAATATCAAAAAAACCCCAAAACACAAGCTATAACATGCAAATGACTAACAATAATCAAATCTAATAGAAACAACAATCAAAAGTCAGATTTGGAAACAGGAAAAGGATGTACACCTTTCATCGAAAGTCAGACTTGGAAATAGGAAAAGGATGTGCACCTTTCATCAAAAGTCACCTTTTGAAGTTCACTAAGGACTCATTCACCCTATTGCGAATGGGTCCTGGCTAGGGTTCTTGAAAAATGCTTTGTAGGTTCTCTTCTATTGTTTCTGCACTCTCATATTCCCGATTCTCATTATCATACAACTAGAAATAAATTTTGTAGAGGATTTTTTGTGATATGATGTTTTTTTTTGCAACTTTTTAAACTTTGCACTTTCATCAATTTTTCTCTTCAACTGATCTTCAACCTAAAATTTGCAATCACACATCAAAGAGAGAATTTTTTTTTAAAAATATGGGAATGGGGGTTTGCCTTGGTCAAACCCCAATTTTGCAATTAAACCTTGAAATGAAATAGAAAAGTATGAAGGAGTGATGAATGAACAACAATATGTGACAACTCACCAAACCTTATTTGAACCTTGGATTATAAATATGAAAACTAGAATGAAGTGGCCTCAATGAATGTAGATCTTGATCATTAAACTTGTCTTGAAATAATTCCTTTGATATGCTTGATTATATCTTGAACACTGCATCACCATATTAGCTCAAATAACATGTATGATGCAAGAAATCTTTGGCATGATGATAGGAATATTATTTACTGCAATAATCTTCAATAAAGTTACCTTTCAATGCCTTAAAAATTATCTTGAAATGATTTAGGCTTTCCTAGTAGTAGTGGTTGTTGCATAAAAATTGAGGCATTATATGTTGGCTCATTAGATAAAGCTCATCGCTAAAATATATCCTCTCAAGTATCTAATTTCTAAATCAACACTCATAGGATGGATGGCTAAATGGCTTATGATCCTAAAACAATATGACATTGAGTATGTAGAATGAAAATCCATCAAGGGATAGGTAATTACAATTAAATTAGAAAAAGCACATGGGTATCAACACAAAGTTGTGTCACACTTTCAGCCAACTTATCAGCACAGGCGAGTTTAAGTAATTTTAACTAAAAATTAATTTTGGTCAAACATATGATCTTGTAAGATTTATTCTAGATAATTTATATATGTATACAACTTTTCCATCTAGAACTGTTGGATAAATGCATATTTAGCACCACTTTGAGTCCAATTTACCAAAAAAATCAAATTATTCTAAAAGCTTGATGTTTCAAAAACTTGTACTCGTGTAAATTTTTTTTTTAAATATAAAAAATGCCCTTTCGTAGATCCATAAGTTTAGTTTTCAAAAATGTATATATTTAAATATTTTAATTATTATTTATGTTTTCCTTTTTATTTTTACCAAATATAGGTTATCAACATAAAACATTAGGTTGATTATCATGTCAAGAAAAAATAGTAAAACTTATTTAAAAAAATTGAAAAAAATATGATGCCCTAGATATAAGAATCTATATCAAGATAGTATATTTTTTTTCTATTTTAGATAAATAATTTATATGAAATTTGATGTCGACTAGAAACAACTAAGCTTTAACACGTGCACATTTTAATCTTTATTTAAAAATATATATTTATCATAATTGGAAAAAATATATATTCATGCCCTAAAGATACAAGTTATAAATACACATAAAAAAATTGAAGGAGAATAAATAAAATTTACTATATAAAGGTGGATGTCTAATGTAACTTTAATTTTCAACATTTTATCAACTACTAATTATAATGTTAATTTCAAAAATCTATATTCAAATAATTTTTTAATTTTTTCAAAAAATACAAACGTAAAAATACTAAAAATTAAATATTTTATTACTTTACATTATTTCAAAATTCAGAACATATATATCACTTTTTAGTGATTCAAGTTTAAAATTTGGATCAGTGATGGTTGTTTCCTTTATAAAAGTGTGGAAAAGCTTTGTACTTTTACCCACCTATATATTCAGAAAACCCACTGGTATCTGAATTTCATGATGAGTCAATCCTCAATCTAAGTGCAATAGATCATTGGAAAGTATATTTTGATGTCAGGTCCTACATATAAGATGGCTTAGGAGTGGGGGTCTTCTTCATCACACCACAATGAGATTGCATACCAAAGTCATATAAGTTATCTTTTCGTTGCAAAAAAAACATTGCAGAGTATGAGGCCTTTTTTATAGGACTCTAAATTGTAGTAAAATGGTAGGTTATGTCACTTAAAGTTTATGGAGACTCAAACTAATCAATCAATTCAATGATGAATATCAAACAAAGGATGACAAGATTTCCCCATATAAGAAACTAGTGGAGAGGCTCAAGGAATTATTTATTGACATCACATTTGAGCAAATACGAAGAGAAAAAAATAAAGCAACCAACACTGTGAAAACAATTGGATCACTACTAGATATCCCATGCAACATCCATAAACATGAATTCCTGGTAGAGAAGCTTCTCATACTAGCTTTCGAGGTACCAGAGTCTGAGTTCATGTGTGAAATTCTTGGTCTCGGTGATCTTCTCTACCATGACATATACACCTACCTAAAAATAGGATTCCTCCCTACTCATAACACCTCGAACCTTAAAAGAACATTTGTCAAGAAGACATCCCATTTTGTTATCTTAGGGGATACCCTATACTATAGGATTATTGAAGGAATGATTTTACAATGCCTAAATTTTGAGAAAGCTTTGATTGCTTTAACTGAGGTACATAATGGTATTTTTGGTTCACATTTGAGTGGTGTAACCTTTTCCAAGAAAATATTGAGAATGGGGTACTACTGGCTGACAATGGAGAAGGAAGGTTATGAATATGTCAAGAAATTCCTACAATGTCAACCACATGGAGACCTCATCCATGAACCAACTAAAGAGCTCCAACCAATTGTAACACCTTGGCCATTCTCATGGTGGGGGCTCAATCTTATTGGTAAAATCACTCATGCCTCATCCAATGAACACAAGTTCGTTCACTGCTATGAAGTACTTCACGAAGTGGGTAGAGGCCATTCTCATGACCTATGTCAAAGGAAAGAATGTTTCCAATTTCATCTTCAACTACCTTATTTTCTAATATGGTTTCCCTCAACCCATTATCTCAGATAATGGGACACCTTTGAAAAACTAAGATTTTTGAGACCTATTCCAAAACTTCAATATCCAACATCACTTCTCCACCTCATATTACTCCTAGGGTAACAACCGGGATGAGACTTCTAATAAAACCATCCTAAGAATCCTCAAAAAGATAGTTAATAAAGCTAGTCGTGATTGGACCCTATAGCTAAATCCCACCTCATGGGCCTATCGAATGAGTATCTGCATTACTAAAGGTGCAACCCCATTCTCTCTGGTCTACACATAAGAAACAACTCTCCCCATTGAGATCAAGCTCACATCCTTAAGAATATGATTGCATAATCTCATCATTGATGAATCATAATGGGTGTGATGGTTGAACAAGCTAGAACTACTAGATGAGTGTTGCATGGATTCTCTAAACCACCTACAAGTCTATCAAAACTATCTCAAGTGAAGGTATAATAAGAAGATTAGGAGTAATAACTTTCAAGTTGGAGAGATCGTATTGACGGAGAACCAAAAGAATGTACAAAATCTAGACAGCAAGGGAAATTTTGAACCCAACTGGTTGGGACCCTTCATCATCATAGTGAGCTATAAATTAGGAGCATATCAACTATCCAAACTAGAAGGGGAGCCTCTACATGAGCCTATCAATAGGTCCCATCTCAAAAAAAATTATGCCTAAGCTTGCAAGGTATAAATAAAAAATACAAAAAAACTAAAAAATATAAAAATCCAAAAAAATTTTAAAAAAAGGATTGAAAATAGTAAAAAATAAATAAAATTGTCCTCTAGTGAAAACCACTTTGGTGGCGCTTTGGGCAACTACCTTGGTGAAAACCTAACAAATACACACCTCATGTAAAAAGGGAACTTTCCATCCACCATGATCTCTACAGCTTGTTCTACATCATTCATCCATCACATTCCATTGATCCTTCCGTCACCCATCCATGTCTACATCATAGCTTGATCCTGTGTTTCTATCATGTACACCCTAGAGCTACTTGGCACATTCCTAAGGTCAATTTATCCTACATATATTTTAGTAGTCTATCACATCACACTAGGAATATATTTCTATACCTACAATGGATTAGATTCATGCATATTCTTGAAATCTTCCTTAAAATCAAAAAATTCAAAAACATGCAAAAAATTAAAAAATCCAAAAACATTTGTCAAATTAAAAAACCCCAAAACATTCAAAACATAAAAAATCCAAAACGAGGGCAAAAGCATAGAAAATTCAAAAAATAGAATCGTTGAGTCAAAATACGGGTCTCTGAGCTCTGAACGTAGACAAGGCCATCATTGATGTTCCCCTGAGACACCCTAGGTTGACCAATCCATTAGGAGTCTGTCATAATAAACTAGCAATCCAATTGTTCATATCTCATCAATGAACGAGTCTATGTTAGTTGAACTACATGGTCTTTGTGTGTATAACGTAGGTAAGGAAAATATTTGATCATCCCCCAAGGCCCCTAGGATAGCTCCTCTAGTTAGGTTCTAGGTCAAAATCTTAGAAAACCAAAAAACATTGGAAATTTTGAAAATCAAAACATTCGTAAAATCTTGAAAATACCAAAAATAGCCTCAAAACATTTCAAAAAATATCAAAAACATCCAAAAATTTGAAAAAATGCATCCATCCCATTTTGATTTCACCCACAATAAACATCCAATCATAATAGTTCAATCATCATCCTCAACCTTGGGGGAGGCAATCAGAAAAAAGTCTAGAAAATGTGGAAAGAGGAAACTTAAGCGTCAGAGTCTTAAGTCTAGGTCAGTAGGAAAACAAGTTGGTAAAATCTTGGTATCAATTTCCTATCATCTAGCTTATCTCATCATCACCTGATAACATCATGTTGTAGGATGCATCCTTCCTACAATGGACACCAACATCAAGCATCACCGTAGTTTAGTCTTGGGTAGAGGTGTGAAGAACATTAGCTTGTTTTGTTTAATTGGTAGTTTCTTTTATCTTATTGCACTCATTCCAATGACCTCTCGATGATGTCTAATAAAAATTATTTAGAGAGAAAGGAACGGGGTGATGATCATTATCTTTTTTCTGTTGTGCTTGTTCGATATTTTTGTAATATAACCTAGTAATGCTTACTTTTTTTTGATTGTAGGGAGGGTATTCTAGATGTCTTGTTGACCATTACATAGGAAGGTTTTTATTTTCTATGTTTTTCTCTAAGATGTTTGAAATATCTAAAGTACATCCTAAATAAGGTTTTATATGCCAGGTGTGAACAAGAATACTCATATTTGATTATCAAATCAAATTCCATCACACTAGCTACAACACCATATTAGTTGTCTATACCTTGATGCATTGTATCTATGTGTGTTATAAAAAATAAGGTAAGTAAGCTCTTGATATCCCCAAACTCTGATAAGAAATCACATCAACATAATCATATTTTGAATTCAAGGGTTTTATCTTTATTTCTTCTATCTTCTCCATATACTAACACTAACATGGTATCATGACATTCAAAAATAAAAATAAATAGATCCATACATGCATCCATCCTACATCCATAAAAACATCAGCATACTACATATGATGCATACCATCATAATAGGAAACATCATTACATCATATTATAGATTTGTTATTCTAAGCACCTCATAAACCATACATTTGCATCCCTTGCATAATCACATCTACATCATACATACATACATCGCACATAGAAAAGATACTGGAAACGAAGTTAGGCATATCATCACATTGCATCCATCATACATTAGAACATAATATAAATACATAGATGTAGATCCATAAACATTAACATCATGCATCATAAATCACCACATAAAGTATAAAGCATCATAGTATAAGCATTATAAATATCCATCCATATCAAATGCATCCATAACACATCAAGTAAAATAAAGTAAGCATAACATCATGTAGTCGCATTGAAGCCATCTCATGTATATATATCCAAAAAGTTGAATGTCATGATACTATCAGAATCAAATATACAATATCATCATCGGATATACAAGAGGCTAGTAAAAAACTCAGCCAATGAATGTATACACATCATAAATCAGGTTGTACAATTTTTTTTTCCAAAGTGTGTTATCAATATCCTGAGCTACCCTCACTCTATTTGTGTCTATGATGACTACCTCGGCTCTAATGGTGAGACCCTATTGGTCTCCCTAATTTTCCTACGTGAGGGGTCCTGGTAGAAGCAATCTGCCTAAGATGGGAAAAATTTAGCTCCCCCTACTCCTATGCCATAGCTCTATAGTACGTTGCCTTGTAATATGATGCCTCTTGCATCGCTCAGCCATACATCTCAGTTGGGACCATGGACTATCCATGGACCGTAGGACCAGGGCCATGTCTACATCCTACCTCATCTGGCACCCCTACACCACCTCTTGTCATGCCTAGTCTCTCTCTCTTTGACCAATGTCTGAATCTGAGTTGCGTCCTACTGAAGTTGCCCTATCAAAACCTGCACATGCACCTACAATGCTACTATTTATCTATTCCTAGGATCAAGACCTCATGGTGGGGGTGGGGGTGGCCTCTGCTAAAGTGGCTATTGAGTTGGTTGAATCGGTCACCTATATCTGACAGCTGGCACCAATGATGGGATCTATCCATCATGACCTATCTGATCTATCATGTACTTGTCTCACCTATGTTGGGACCTATCTGATCTAGGGTCCTCTGACCTGTCGTCTGCTTGGTGAGCTAGTACAACTAGTAATGTCAATCGAATCAGGGCATAAGCCCGCTAATATGCATCATATCCTTGGGTGGTCCCTGCATCTGGAAGACCATCAAAATACACCCACGACACCATAATTAGCTGTCTGAAATCATCAATGGCCTACTAAGGTGGGATTCTTTGTCCCCATGCTATCTCCCTAGACCTTTGAGTAAAAATTTCTCTTTAGGTATCATCGGGGGCATCCTGCACCTCCCCAAACTAGCAAGCAACCTTATTTGGAAGATACCACTCAATCATGAGATGCTCCTGCCCCTTTATGTATCTAGTTTGGTAAAAGTTGAGCAACATCATCATGCCATCTATGGAAGTGGATCAATGGTGTCCACTAAAATACAGTCATCTCATCGATAACCCACCTCTAGTGCAGGAGGCCTGTAATACCTGCATAATGGAGGGAGTAATCCCCCTTATCTATAATCTATAGGATCATCATGGTTTGTATGAACATCTACTATCTATAGCCTCAAAATGAAAATCTTCTCGTAGGCCCACATGCGAAGAAGAGTAACTCTGAACACAATGCTATGGGCCCCGCAATAAACAACCTGGTGCATATCCTGATACAACAAGGTTATGACAACTAGCCCCCAAGTGTAGACATTCATCTCCTCCATCATACGGTACCAAACAATCCCCCATCACATGTTGTAGCCTCTGGATCATTGATTAGGAACAAGGACTCCTAGGATCAAAGCACCAACGAATAAGGTGAAATCAGGGGCAATCCCCACATATCTATCAAGGTCGAGCTACCCACTATCGGTCACATACTCATTGAAAGTAAAAAACTAAAAAATGGCATCACCTCCAACATTGATGTAATGTATGATGTGCTAACCATGAATGAGGATCCTCAAGATCTGCCACACATCCTCCAATGTCATTGTGGCCTCTCCAGTTGGAAGATGGAACAATGAATTCTAGCTCTACCATCTCTCCTCCAATTTCGTCATCATAGCCAAGTGGTTCTTGACTACTGGAATCTATGCAATGTGCTTGAATCCATTCGAACCGAGGAAGAATAGTGTGTCATTGCTCAATTTCCTCACCCATTGTAGAATCCTGCCTCTTTGCTCCTTCAAGTTGAGCACCTGAAGGACCTCCTATGCTCAAAACACCCACATCATTAAATTTAATCACCTTGGCATGTTTTGAAATTTTCAAAAAAAATCCTTCGAAAGGAAAAAGCTAGTCAGCATAGAAAAAGCAGGTTGGTTTTGCAAAAGCGACACTCTATCATTTTGCAAATGTGACACTAAAATAAAAAGTGATGCTATCCTTCAAAAGTGATTCAACATTTTCAAGTGACATCAGAGTCTCCTAGGGCCGCACGATGCAATCTTACAAAGACAATTCAGAATTTTGTGTGTGAGTGTAGAACCCTCTAACATCATATGACACTATAATGCAAACACAGGATGGTATATGCAAATGTGACACCACTTGTAAAAAATATGATGCCCTAAAGGACTGCTCTTGGTTGACCTAAATGGAACCTAATAAATGCATAAAAATTATGCAAAATGAGAAAAGTTTTCAAAGGCATACTGGGGGTCCTGCATCCTAAGGCCACTGGAACTCATGAACTTGATCCATCTGATGTTTGGGAAGCTCACGAGCCACCATTTTCTCGGCACCTAGTTTGAGAAAAATTTCAAGGATTCTAGGAGGTCAAGTGTGAAAATGATTTGAAAATGACCCTTCTAACCCTATTTATGCAAAAAATTTAGGTTTTTTTGTATTTTTTAGGGTTTCTGTTGTAATCCATTTTTTTCCAAACAAAGTGTTTTCTGACCTGTTTCCATTACCATGAATCTTTTTTTGCATCCCATGGGATTTTTTTTGTGTCTAAATCTATTTTGAATCCTTTTCCATGAGGTATTGCTAATTTTGCAATTTTTGTTCTATCTCTTGAGGGGGCAGTGTAGCAGTGTAATTTCATCCATTGGGGCAAGAGTGGGGCATCTGAATAAATGGAAATTTTTTTAATTTTGATCACGGGAGTGTTATTTTTTTAACTTACACAATAGGTACCTCGCTTCATAGAGGGGAAAAATGTAGACACATAAAATTTCCTCATTGATACTAGACATTTGATTCTGATCAACTAACGTTGTTTCTTTTAAAATCATCTCAAATTGATCAATTAATGGAATAATCAACATTATTTAATTAAAATCAGTAAATTCAACTATTAATCAAATAATTAAGTTTATTGATTAATGCTTCTCTCTTCTAACTAATTTTCATCAAATTTAATTAAATCAAATCATTTAATTAAATCCCCCTAAGTCTTCTTATTTGATTAAAATCAATTAAATCAAATATCTCAAACCCCTTAACCTCTTCCAATTAATTAATTTTAAGTTAATTAATCCAAATCATCTTCTAATGATCATTAATCATATCCTCTAGCTTTGAACTCTTCAAGAGTTAAATCAACCATGGTCAATTAACTTGGTTGCACATAAAACCAAGTTCTTCTATTTATTTAATTACTCAATTATCCTCACAAAGGCATATTTTGAGGAATATTCCTCTCAACCACCTCTAATTCAATTTCCCTCCAAAGATTTTCAAAATCCTATCACATCCTCTTACATTTGCAATAAATTCACTTTCAACCTTTCAAATCCTCTTACATCTTCTCAAATCTCAATATTCAATTCCTCTTACACCATTTTTAAATTCTCAACCAACAACATTTACTTCTCTTCCATGCTCCTCCACTCACACATTTCCCACAATGTGCTCCATCTTCATTCAATGAAATTGTGACGCTTGGCACATTCTCATTATCTCTCAATTTATCCCACATTTATGAAATCCTCTCATTCTTCAACCCTTGGCTTCTATAAATATAGGAATTCTTTTCACAATATGGATCCACAACTTGAAGCATAAGCATTATAGTTATTCAAGTTTGTAGGTTTTCATCATCTTAAGCATCTTAGCTAGATTATAGTCAATTTCATATTTGAATCATCCACACACCATAAAGCTTATAAAAGGTATTGGGAAAGGGGTTCCTTCCACATCAAAGTAGCGCCACTCCCCCTATGGGATGGAGGTTTAGCAGATTTTATTTAGATTACATGTTCTATTTGGTTCAATTTCTTGTTATTTCATGTTTTCTAGTGATGTTGGTTAAATAATTTCATCGGGAACATTATATTTTCCTTGCTAACATGTTTGACTCTTGTTTGATGATCTCTTGTTAGCTTATGTAAGTTTGGTGTCCACAATAATAGATAAAAACATGAATGAATAATTGAGAATTCACAGAGGAAATCAATAATTAGAGAAAATACAATTGAACACATAATCAAAATATCTCCTTTATTATTTTATAAAACATAGAGCTCACATAATCCTTTATCTCTACATAAATATTAAGTTTAGAAGAAAAATATTCAACCCTCCAATCAGAAAACAGAAAAAAAAATCCCTTTTGATAGTTTACACCAATATTCCTTGATTAAAAGAGGTAACATATGATTTTTATAATCAAGGATTATATGATTTTCATAATCATGAATTGATGAGACAATGGAAATACTTGATACAAGTAACTTTAATGTATAAGAGCGTATTTGCAAACCCCCTTACAAATTTTTGTTTTACACCTTCCACCTGATAAGAATTGAGTCTAACCATGTAATTTCATCTCCTCATTCCGAACTCCATCCACTTGCTACTTGTTTTTAGTGTTGATGGAAAAATTTCTATCAGTGACGTGTGTGTGACGCACACACGTCTACATAGTGCATTGCCATCCTGACAGGATTCCTACCTCTAGAATATACAAAGCAATTACTTTCTCTATTGGCCATGAAACATAACACCCATACACCTTCTTGCCAAACTTTGAATGGCTCTTTCTCTCCCAAACCTTCTTCGAATGGCTTTGTTTCACTTTCATTCTATCTTCTTGAAAATTCTTGATCTTCTACACATGAATTTGATCTCATTCTACATTCTTGCAACTCGAAGGTACTTGCTGCATTATTGGCTTCATGATTCCAACAATCACAACATTCTTCACATCTACCACAAAAGTTGCAACTTTGTGTATTGTGAGATTTTTTTTGGTTTCATTGTGGCCATAGTGAGTTTGCAACATTTTTAGGATTGCATTCCTCTCTCGTTGTCCTTGAGCTCCTTTGGTCGAGGGTGGTATTTCTTCCCTACCCTTACTTTGTTGTTGGATTTGAGTAGCATAGTTCCTCTCATATGGTTTGGTTTCATTTACTTTCTAGCATAGTTTCTTCATCACATTTCTACTCCTTTATCTATCTAGCTTTCCATGGAAGTGGAAACACCAAAATGGGGGTTTGACTGTAGCAATCCCCATAAAAGCCCCAAAATTTTTCCCTTCTTAGCTATGTGTAGGTACCCATTCATCTAGAGCTTTCTAGTGATCTAGAATTATTGTAAGTTAACCTTCACCACCTTTGTTCTTGCAACTTCTATACTTTTTCATTGTTTCAATTATTCTGCCATTTATCATTTCAATTATTCTATACTTATTTATTGTTTCAATAATGCTAAACCTCAACCACTAAGCTATTAGTAGGTTTTAGACACATTTGATTATCCTTTCTCACTATAGATGTCCATATGGATGCTAGCGCACTTGTGAGATTCCAATGTTCCATGTTGTCATCCCCATTTTGCATTGCTTTCCTTTGGAAGAGAGTTGACTGAGGTATAGTTTGGGTTCTAGGAACTTGCTCGTTTAGCCCCATTAAAATTATCAGGTTAGTAAAGTGGTAGAAGCACTAAGATTTCTCTTCATTCTCTATCCTTTACATGAAAAACTTGTCTAACTTGAGGTATATTAGGGAAGCCTTCTACTCTCGGCTCTGCATGACCTAGAGCCTTGGTGTGGTTGGTCCACATTCTCCACATTTTGGTGAACTTGACGTGAACCATTTTAGTTCTATTTTCTAGTGATAAAAGACCATTTCCTTGTGTCCTAGGAATGTTGTGGGTGTGAGTACTGTGAGGTTCTTAGCCTTGCAACCCGACCTATGACCCCTAGTGGCATAGCTAAAAGTTTCCCTAAGCATTGAAAAAGAGTGGGTCACTATCTAACTATGAAACCCTTGGGGGCATCTACGAAAGTTCTATTTAGTGTATGGAAAAAAATTCCTTACATATACCTATCCTTTTTTTGCAACCTACGAGTGGGGTATGTGCAGGATCATCATGGAAAAGCCAGGCCCTTAAGTGGCAAAAAATTAAAAAAAATCAGAGTTAGGAAACTTCACGTAAAAATTTGAATAAGTTATCTATATTATTTCACAAATATGTAACAATAGAATTTGTAGAAAATTAAATTTAGTTTCTAAACTACTAAATTTGCTTAAAAAAACTATATATATTTGGTGAAATTTTGAAATTTCAATGCAATAGTACTTAAATTTCAGGGAAAAATAAGTAGGTTTCTATTTGAGCACCCTAACTGCAATAAAATGGTAATATCTTTTTATAAGATTTTAGATGTAAGTAGAGGACTCACGTCCTAATGTGATGCATTTTTTTTTGTAATTTATTTCCAAGTAAATAATTAATTACAATTTTTTTATTAAATTTTTTTAAAAATATAAAAACTCGTATGTCTGACCACCTTAACTTGGTCAAAACTTCATGAAATTTATTTTTTTCTTTTTTAATCCTATAGTATGCGAAGCATAGAATGTGACACATGTTTTGGATTCAAAAATGTGATACCGTTTGAAAGCTATTGATGTTTTTCAATCATCCTATCAATCAAGACTTTACTCATAATTCAAATAGAAAATGAATAATATTTACTTATTAAATTCAAAATAAAACATAGTTTATATTGGTGGAAAGCTGAGAATCTCCTTTAAAAACCCCTTTCATTTCATCAATTTTGGTAGAAAACAAGTCGTTAGCCACATACCCATCATATTCCCAATTTTTGGCCCATCATGATCTTGCACATACCCAGTGGATATCCAACGATAACATTCACCTTTCAAAACTTGATGATGAACTATAATACAGAGCCATCTCCCTTATACATCCTTGCACATATCAATGGAAATGTTGTAACGAGTGTTTTCGTTCACCCTATATGCTAGGTGAATGTCATTACTGAGGAGATCATGCTAATTAAATGTTTACACAAGGATGGGTATGACAAATCTAGGAGCACTATTCATCCACACAATGGGATTTATGTTCCTCCCATTGGTTGGATCATCTTGTTAGTCCTAGTTGGGCCTAAAATCGTAAATGCACTCTCTGAGATCATCTTGGGGTATGAGCTCTTCAAGGTTAAACTAGGCATCCCTTGGTTGGTCGCTATGAATGCAACTCCCTCAGTAGTTCATAAGTGTGAAGTTTTTCGACAAGGGTTCAGTGTTGTGTCACCAAAAAGTGTATACCTTGCTTGATATGGGAATAATTGATGAAAAATTGGACTTAATGAGGCCTTGATTTAGTGTGCTGAGGTGTTTTACACATCCACACTAGGTCTTGGAGCCTTGCAAACTGAATAAATTACATTTAACGATGTCTTGTAAAGGTGTTGTAAAGTGTTGTTAGAGACTTTCATCCCTCTCTAGAATTAATGGACCTATCTTTCCTCTAATTAAACCTTATAAAATGTATTTAATTGCATCATCACATCAATCTAAAATTCTTGTAAATTAAAATTCACTTTAATCTAGAGTTGTAATGTGTCCTACACATTCACATTGGATGTTGTGCCTTTCTAGGATATTTGGACCCCATTTTAGTGTTGTAAAGTATATTTAATCACACTTTCACATTGAATTCTATTTTCCAAGCCCTAATTTTCCTTTACATCATCATCAATAGGCCCCTATGACCCCATAGTGTGCATTCCAAGGCATAATTTGATCAAATAACTGATGAAATCAACATAAGAATTGAAATTCCTCATTCCCTAACATTCTAGCTATCAAAAGGGTCCCTCTAGGACTAAGTTTTCCATCTAGCCAAATGAATCCCTGCTAGGTGGGACTAAGTTACCCAATAGGGCGACTTAGTCCAAATTGACCTATTTTAAAGGTTTGAGTAGGAAATTTTGGAATTTAAGTTTATTCCTCCCTCGTGTTGGCCTTAGGGATCCAATTAATGGGAAAATAAGGTGAATTTCCTATAAATAAAAGCCCCTAAAGCCTAATTCATAATTATCTCATCTCATCATCATTTCATTCATCATTCATCATGTTCTCAAGTCAAGCAAGATAGGGTTATGGCATTCTAAGCCATCAAGATAGCTTCCTAAGACATTCAAGGGCAAATTATTCGACTATTGTTGCTGAAAATCAAGATCAATAATCATGGAAAGTCCCTAACTCCATTGTTTCATGCATCATTACATTCTTTCTTCATTTTTTTTTAATTACCTAGAAAGGGGTTTGACCAAGGCAAACCCTCATGCCCTAACATTCACCATTTCTTTCTCTTTCATTGTGTGTTTGTAGATTTAGACACTTTGAGGGTTTCAAAATCATTGAAGATTAGGTTGAAGACTTGTTGAAGACCTCTCCTTGATTGCAAAGAAAAATTATCCATTAAAAGTCACTTTTAGGCCCAAAAATCAGAGTTTCAGAAGCAGACACCTCTCAAGAACTGAAGTACAGACCGGGGGCTTCCCTTTCCACTTTCAAATTTTCAAAAATTCAGAAGTGGACTAAGTCACCAATAGTGGTGACTTAGTCCCACTGAACCTTTTTTTTAGAATTTTTTGTAGATTTGGATACCCATTTGGCCAAAACATGTTTCTGAGCAATTTTTCTAGATCTAGGACTATGTCACCCAGATTGGTACAAGTGTCCCAGTTGACTTCTACAATAACTTTTTCAGGATTCTAGACATTCATGACATACTTTTTCAATCTCTAGGTGCACCCATTTAGTTTTACAATTTTATGTTTTGATTCATGGTCATTTCTAGGTCATTTATCACATGCTTGCATATCACAATGTGTTTTCCAAATCTTTACCTTTCTTAATTTTAGCCGTAATAATCATCTTTCTTTTTCATTTTATTGCATTTAGACATCATATTTAAGTATATTTTATCCCTCTTTACATTAATATTGTGTGTAGATATTACACATTTTGGGTCCATTTCTCTCCTTTTAGGTGAAAAACCTTGAAAGAGTTAGAAAACCATTGGATACCAAAATCATTGTCCACATTTTGGTGAACCTAAATTTTGAATCCCTTCTTTTTTGATTTTGGAGTCCATCATCATCCTAGAATTAGCTTTCATTAACATTGCATTTCTTTTTTGCATTAGTTAATTTGCATTCTAGGATTTTAAAATTTTACATTAGTGCAAGTGCATATAGTTTACATTTTTGCATCTTAAATAATTGAAAAGCATCTGAAAAAATCATTTTATTTTAGTATTCAAGTCCTACATACTAATAAGCATGAAAACCAATTAAATTTTTTTGACAATGTTGCAAAAACCCTAAATGGGACTAATTCACCATTTTGGGTGACTTGGTCCTAGTCCATATTTTTCACTGTTTGTTACAACATTAGAAACCTCATTTTTGTGCTTCCTAGGCCTCATAATATCGTACACTATAAGTTTGGAAAGTTTTGGAAACATTTTTTTATGCATCTAGCTCAAAAACATCAATTTAGGGTAGTGATTTTTCAAAACTTTTCGATCTAAAGCATCCTTAGATCTAAAAATGCTCACATTTCTGAAATTTTTCATTACATGGATAAAAGTACTTTCACTTTTGCATATACAATGTTTCTATTCATAAAAATTTGCATAAGTTTGATAAAATTTATTTTCCTTCTTGCATATACATTGTTTGCATTTTTAAAACATTACATATATTGGATAAAAATGTTTTGCATCATTGGATATACATTGTTTACATTGTTGAAACATTGCATGAAATGGTTACAAGTGCTTTCCAGTTTTGTTCAAACAATGTTCGTAACTTGCATATTTCGACATGTTAAGAAACATTTCCTATCCCCCCCCTATGAGATCGTTTTTGTGAAAGAGACTACAACCTTGGAAATTCCTAAAAGTCATGTTTGTTCCTCTCCTAATATCTATCCTATTGGTGCTGAAGATATTTTGGTAGAAGAACCAATCAATGAGATTTTTGAGAATCCTTTTTGTTTCTCTCCTCTTACCTCTCTTAGTGGACAAAACATTGATGAACAAGACAACATAACCATAGGTCATCATGATAGTCACATTTTTTCTTCTCCTACTATCTTTCCTAGTTGTGAAGAAGATAATTTGATGTTAGAAAACACAATTGATGAAAGTCATGCATATCTTAGTTGTCCCCCTTCACCTAGTAAAACCATTATTAAGCAAGACAATTCAACTATTGATCATTCCCCTACTTGTGATGAAGTGTTTTTACAAGAACCAACCTTTGAATGTCAATAACATTTGGCTTATAGTTCTCCTAACAACTCTCCTCCTAGGGAGAATATCATGGTGCACAAAACTGAAAACTATAGTAATGTGTCTTAAATAAAAAGGTGATTCTATATCGCCCTTCATTAGAGATACATCAAAATAGGACCGCTGAGGTTATAAGCATGCAAGTGTCCATGATATCCCCCTCTATCAATGGACCTCATACATACCCCATGGGACATCCTAAGAAACCTCTAATTCTCTACCCACCTTCACACAAATAGCAAACTCAACACCAAACTAAACTCATCCTTTACCCCCATCACACAAACCTCCAACTCAACACAAACCTGAATTCACCCTCCACCCACCTCAGAATAATTTCTTGCAACAACTTAGTCATCATACTATTGCTCATACATACAACACTAGAAACAATCCATCACCACAAAAAACCCACCCCAACACCATTACCTTTGCCTAATTCCATCCCTAGTACTCCTCGATTAACTCTTAGGGAGTATGATCTTATTGAACAACTCAAGCATACTCCTACAAAGATATCCATGTGGGATTTACTTCAAAATTCACCTACCTATCACACTATGCTCCAAATGGCCTTACAACAAGTTCCTATCTCTTCTAATGCATAACCAAATGACATACTAGTCATAATTAAAGCATTAAATGTTGACACTGTTTTCCACCAAAGTGAACTCCCCCCTTTGGAAGTGCAAAAAAAAATGATGCTTTCATGATCATAGCTCAATACAATACGATAGGGATAAAGCAAACCCCTTTTTACAATGGCTTCACTCTTAATGTGTGTAGAATAAACCTCTTGGATAGGATTTGTGTGGATAGTTCAATAATTCAACCCAATTCTTTATCTATTAAGGGCTTTGACAATGAAGAAAAGAAAGTACTTGGTGTGATTACTTTGGCTATTATAGTTGGCCAGGCTACATTGCAAACATTGATCCATGTCATGCCCCATAATCTTTCATATAATATTCTTTTAGGAAGACCAAGGATTCATGAGATGAATGCAATGTCATCAACTCTTCATCATAAAATGAATTACATCCACAACAACAAAGTGAACATACTTGAAGCTAACCCCAATCCTAATAATTGTTTGAACATTGAGAAAAATAAAGTGAATCATTTAAACACATTAGCACCAACTATGCAAATAGAACACATCTAACAAAAAGACAAACAACATATTGAACAAGTCATGAAGCTATTAGCGGATGTTTTGGGTTCCTTAAAATTTAAACCAACACTCATGGACGAGTACCAAATCATAAACAAAGATTCAACTAAGGGAAACAAAAACACAGTCATGACAGTCAAAAAATTGGATGACCCTTCAAAAGCATCCACCTCAACCACTTTAGACAAAAACATAACAAATTATACAACAAAATTTGATGAACACAACAACGAACAACCACCTGATTCAAAAGCAATGAAAAAGCTTTATGGCAAAGGCTATGAGCTTATGAAATAACTTGGATATAGTAGAAAAGGATGTGCTGCTAGAGAACAAGGTATCCACAACCCTATCTATCTTATCATACAACAAACAAGTCATGGTCTTGGCTATTGTCCTTTGATAGAAATCACCAAGTCTTCACCTAACATCAACACTATTACGAAACATCCTTCTACAACAATAGATACTAGTGGTCTTGATGGTTATCATTTACAAACAAATACATCCTTCCTTAATATCAATGTCATCTTGCAAAACACTAATGCTTTGAATTTGTTAAATTTTACACCCTCCTATAAAGAAGAGAACAAAATCTTGCAATATAAAGAGTCTTATGTAGATATGACATCTTGTACATCTAAGCAAGGGGTCTCTTTGTTGCAAACTATAGGAATACATTGTACCATTGATCATGAGGGTATCTTGTCAAGATTTCTCCAAGATCACTTGATCTCCCTTCCTCCATTAACTCAAAAGAAATTTTATTACAATAATTCATTTTTTTCCTATCATAGAGTTCACAGTCAATCTACTAATGAATGTAAGGCTTTGAGTAGTAAAATCCAACATTTTAAGGAGTTGGTGTTCTTCCTTATGTGGGGGAACCCCATTCCTATAATTTATACTAATTTTCACTCTAGGATACATTTTATTAATCATTTTGGCTCACCCTTGTCCTACACTAAGTGGGGGAAAGGGGTCTGACAACATTGTATTCGTATGTCACTTGTTGTTTCCTCTTTTGATTAGTTGTTAACATTTCCTGAACATATAAGATCAAGATTGGGGTGTGGATGGCATGCCTTAAGTTGGCTCACACATGACATACTACCTTTTTCATGACATAGCTTATAGGAAACATATGACTTGGCATAGGGAATTCCAAGTAAGCTCTCATGTTTTCCCCTTCTACTTTAAAACAATTTCTCATAGTACTAGTGTTAAAAACCACTTTAAAGTGAGGCCATACATCGACACTCACATTTCATTGTGCTATTTCTTTCTTCTTGTTATGTGTCCTCTTCTTGGTGGAGTCATTGGGCTTGATTTCCTATGAGAGTGTGATATTTCTTTGACTTGTCCTCTCTTGGAAACATTAGGCACAATTTTTCCTAAGAAGAGACCTTGCACAAACTAAGCAAAATCCATTTGAGCACACCTTACACTATTTTCTAATTTACAACAATTGTTATATGGTCACCTTGCATAACACAAATTGCATGTCTATGGTACCATCCTGTTTGTCTATGAGTGTCAAGCATACAAAGTTTTTCTTACCTCATAGAGCTACAAAATCATTGTGGTGTCTTATCAAAGTTATTAGGAGGTATAAATTTTGTATGGTTTGAGTGGGAAGCCCATTACGAGGCATGATTTTTCCCCAGAGCTACATGTGTATATGTGAGCACATATCGATCGTATGTGTTTCACCTTTTAGGCTTTTCTCACCCCACAGACAACTAGAAGTTTTGTGGCCCCATTTTAAATGGTATCACATTTTTTGAATCTAAAACATGCATCACATTCTATGCTTCACATACTATAGGATTAAAAAAATAAAAATTAAATTTCATGAAGTTTTGACCAAGTTAAGGTGGTCACACATTCAATTTTTTATATTTTCTAAATGTTGTAATAAAAAAATCATAATTAATTATTTAGTTGGAAAAAAATTATAAAATAACATGCATCACATCCATGAGTCCTCTACTTATATCTAAAATTTTATAAAAAATATTATCATTTTATTGTGGTTAGGGTGGTCAAACAGACACCTACTTATTTTTTCCTTGAAATTTAAGTATTACTGCATTGAAATTTAAAATTTTCACCAAATAGATTTTTTTTTTTAAAGTAAACCTAGTAGTTTAGAGACTACATTTAATTTTCTACAGATTCTATTGCTACATATTTTTTAAATAATATAGTTAACTTATTCAATTTTTTACGTCAAGTTGCCTAACTCTACTTTTTTTGAATTTTTTGCCACTTAAGAGTTTATTTTTCCCATGATGAGTATGTTGTGGATTTCTCACCATGCAGAAAACCAAAAGTTCCATGGCCCTAGAGTGACTATACTTTTGGGATTTCTCACCTTTCAAATAGCCATGAGTTCAGTCTCCCCATAGTGAGTATGCATTTTCTTTCCGAAATGAACAACCTAGATTTGATCCACAATGTGCTAGAAAAAAGTCGAAGATTGATCCCTCTTTTTATTTTCACTTTTCTCCTCCTAGTTCTTTCCATTATGTGATCATGTATCTTGTCTTGCTACAAATCACTCACCTTTTGTGTGTCCTTTTGCGCTTATGTTGGTTTGACTAAGGATCTTGGATCCTGGGGGCTTGCACAACCTCCTTTGATATTTGTCATCCTTTTTCATCCACATTGGTACGATTGGACTCCTCTTGAATGCCTACTTTAGTGTTAGTTTGAAGCAAGTTCATCCTCTCACTCAAGTGGGGGCTTAATGTGTCACCAAATACTGTATACCTTGCTTGATATGGGAATAATTGATGAAAAATTGGACTTAATGAGGCCTTGATTTGGTGTTTTGAGGTGGTTTACACATCCACACTAGGTCTTGGACAATTGCAAACTGAATAAATTGCATTTAACAATGTCTTGTAAAGGTGTTGCAAAGTATTGTAAAATACTTTCACGCATCTCTAGACTTAATGGACCCATCTTTCCCTTAATTCAACATTGTAAAATGTATTTAATTGCATCATCACATTAATCTAGAAGGCTTGTAAATTAAACTTCACTTTAATCTAGTGTTGTAACGTGTCTTACACATTCACATTGGATGTTGTACCTTTCTAGGCTATGTGGACCTCATTTTAGTGTTGTAAAGTGTATGTAATCACACTTTCACATTGAACTCTATGTCCCAAGCCCTAATTGACCTTTACATCATCATTAATAGGTCCCCATGACCCCATATTGTGCATTCCAAGGCATAGTTTGACCAAATAATTCATGAAATCAACATAAGAACAAAAATTCCTCATTCCCCAACATTCCATCTATCAAAAGGGTCCCTCTAGAACTAAGTCACCCATCTGGGTGAATGAGTCCCTACCAAATGGGATTAAGTCACCAAACATAGCAACTTAGTCCAATTTGGCCTATTTTTTAGGTTTGAGTGGGAAATTTTGGAATTAAATTTTATTCCTCCTTCATGTTGGCCTTTGGGATCCAATTAATAGGAAAATAAGGTGAACTGACTATAAATACAAGCCTCTAAACCTTAATTCATAAGTATCTTATATCATCATCATTTTGTTCATCATTCATCATGTTCTCAAGTCAAGGAAACAAGGGTTTTGGAATTCTAAGTCATCAAGATAGCTTCCTAAGACATTCAAGGGAAGATTCTTTGACTATTGCCAGAGAAAATCAAGATCAATCATCATGGAAAGTATCTAACTCCATTGTTTCATGCATCATTACATTCTTTCTTCATTTTGGTTTAATTACCTAAAATGGGGTTTGACCAAGGAAAACCCCCATGCCCAAACATTCACCATTTCTTTCTCTTTCATAGTGTGTCTGTAGATTTAGACACTTTGAGGCTTTGAAAATAATTGAAGATTAGGTTGAAGAATTGTTGAAGATCTCTCCTTGCTTGCAAAGCTAGAGTATCCATTAAAAGTCAGTTTTAGACCCAAAAATCAGAGTTTCAGTAGCGAACACCTGTCAAGAACCGAAGTGTAGACCGAGGGCTTTCTTTTCCACTTTTGGATTTTTAGAAATTGAGAAGTGGACTAAGTCACCAACAATGGAAACTTATTCCCACTAAACCTATTTTTTAGAATTTTTTGTAGATTTGGATACCCATTTGGCCTAAACGAGTTTTTGAGCAGTTTTTCCAAATCTAGGACTAAGTCACCTGGATTGGCACAAGTGTCCCAATTGACTTCTACAATAGTTTTATCAATATTCTAGACCTTCATGAAATCCTTTTTCAACCTCCAGGTGCACACATTTAGTTTTACAGTTTTCTATTTTGATTCATGGTCAGTTCTAGGTCATTTATCGCATGTTTGCATATCATAATGTGTATTCCAACACTTTACCTTTCTTAAGTTTAGCCTTAATAATCATCTTTCTTTTTTAGTTTATTGCATTTAGGTATCATAGTTAAGCATATTGCATCCCTCTTTAAATTAATATTGAGTGTAGAATTTACGCATTTTGGGTCCATTTCTCTCCTTTTAGGGGAAAAACCCTGAAAGAGTTAGAGAACCCTTGGATACCAAAATCTTTGTCCAAAGGTGCATGTAGTCCATGACACCGATTATAGACTGTTGATTGTGCATGGGGGATACTCACTGGATCACTTGTGGAATATCCTTGTTCATCCTCTTCCTCTCACGATGGACCTCTTGTATCAAACCTATGTGAAATACAAGAGTGGTGGCATAACGCCTAAGGTGAGATACCCTCCTTCTCCCTATGCCATTTTTCATAGAGCTTGCATGAAGGTGGACTATGAGGGGGTAAAAGAAATAAGTTGATTCTATGAAGAGAGGAAGTTTTAGCCAAAAAATCTTGCAAAAAACAAGTACGCATTATTAAGAAAACATGTATGCATTATGCTTCGGGTATTGTCCCATCGTCCTCTCCATCCATCCATCCACCAGAAATGGTTGTGATGGATACTCTTATGACCGAGAAAGAGTCTTTCATCCCATCTTAGGCTACAACCTCGAGCTCCCAAAGTCATAGATAGTGTGTTGTGTTTGAGTGCAAGAATTGGAGGAAGGCTCTGGCCATTGAGTAGGCCGTCTTGTAGAAGATGGAAAAGGAGTATGCAACTCCTACTTCAGAACCTTTTGATGTGTCCTCCTCTTCCCTCCTCTCTACTTCAATTCCTTTATCTTTAGCCCTAATTTCATCTCTCACTGTGAGCGTGAGTGATCCTAACCCAAAGAGGGTGTAGCTATTCATTGCTCCTTTGGTTGAGTTGCCCCTTCTGATGTCCCTGTTGGACATCCTATTGTTTTCAAAACACATGGACATGTCAAATACCTTAGTGGTGTCCTCCCTATTTTTCTCCTCTTCCTCTTTATCCTCAGCCTCATCTGTGGGCATATCAAATCCCTCGATGAAGTAGAAGATAGAGGTTTTTCTAGCAATCATGGTTAGAAGAATGGTTCACCTTCTTCAGAGGGTGGTTCTATGTTCGATTGTGTCATTCTAGTGACAGAGGAAGCCTCAACATCCCCGTAGTTTGTCAATACTCTTGAGTCTCTTGATGAGCCATGTAGTGGATCTAGAGTGCCACCTCCCTCTCCTGTTGAGTTGAAAAATGGTACTCCTATGAAGTGTTTTTCAACTTTGTGGATGAGGTCCTGACCCTATTGATGATCTTCATGAGATCATTGACTTTCACCCCACAGGAAATAAGTGGAGAAGACCTTGATCAACCTTCTTTCTTGTCTCTTGCTGTGAGAGGGTTGGAGGGTTCCCCCCTTAATATTTTTCCCTTAGAGGCTCATCTACCCTCCCCTTACAATGATCTAGATTGAGAGAACAATGACCTCTTGATTGATGAGGACTAGGGGGTATCTCTTCTTTATCTATAGATTAGATTGTGTGTCTTTGTGTTCCCTCATGCTTGTGTTATGTGTTCATGGATGACTCTTGTCACCCTCATAGGTGCTTGGATATAAGAATGTTTGTGTGTCGTAAAAATTCTTCTATTTTTCACATCATTCTTCCTCTATTATATATTGACTTTCAACAAATGGGATGACGCAAACTTTTGGGGGTATTTATGCCTCCCATGTTGACCCAATTTTTTTTCTATTTTTTTTTCATGTGCCATCTTCATATGGTTTGATATAGTAGGGGGCTGATGATAGTTACTATTAAATCTATTTATCTATATTTATGAGCAACTCTTACCCAAAATATAAGATTTCCCTTGTCCCTTGTTCGTGATGTTATTGTCTCTTCTTTCTTTGTTCTTATCTTTCTTGCTCGCTTTGTGATGTTGTGGTACTCATGTGTCGACTCTTGCATGTGCGACAACATTACCACTGTTACATATCGCTATGTTTTGCAGGCCACAACATGACTTTTTCATTCTTTATTTTCCCTCCTTATGATGGTACATGCCTTTGTACTCAACATGCACCATCTTAAGGGGGGGCTATCATACAACTTCAATTTTCAAAAAATACATTTGGTGGCCAATGAATCTTTTCATGAAAATCTTTCCAAAATATTTTTAAAAAGTCACATTCGTTAACAAGAACTCCTAGCCAAATACTTTTCCCTTCATCATGCATTTGTAAAGAAATAACTTAAAAAACTTTCCTCTAAGGAGGGAGCAACTTCTCCTATAGGTGAAGTTTTGACCTTCCTCTTGCGAGGGGGCCTTCTTGCTTTCAAATTCCTTTGATGAAGTCAAAATGTTTCAAAAGGATTCATTGATTTTTAATTGATTTGTGAAAAATACCGTTGCAGTTCCAAACAACGTGTCCCTTGAGTGGAACCATTTTATTTTGAAGGGTTCTTGAGGGACCTCTCTAAAATCTATTCAAAATTTTGACTATTTGTGTGACTATCTGCTTGTTTTCCTATGTGGATTTATGATTTCTAACATGTTGCTTTGCAGGTACACCTCTCAAGTTGCTTTCTAATCAGACTTTGTAGAGTCCCTCACATCAAGATTCCTTTTGGAGAGAGTACCTAGGGGTGCCTTCTTTGTAGGTTTGAGGAATTCTCAAGTGTTTACATCCTGTAGGATTTGTCCTTTGTTGGTCTACAAGGCTTTAGTGTGCTTTGTTTAATCCTCCTCACAAACAAGGGGGTATTTATGCCTCCCATTTTGACCCAATTTTTTTTCTATTTTTTTTTCATGTTCCCTCTTCATATGGTTTGATATAGTAGGGGGCTGGTGACAGTTACTATTAAATCTATTTATCTATATTTATGAGCAACTTTGACCCAAAATATGAGATTTCCCTTGTCCTTTGTTCATGATGTTATTGTCTCTTCTTTCTTTGTTCTTATCTTTCTTGCTTGCTTTGTGATGTTGTGGTACTCATGTGTTGCCTCTTGCATGTGCAACAACATTACCACTGTTACATATTGTTGTATTCTACAGGCCACAACATGAATTTTTCATTCTTTCTTTTCCCTCCTTAGGATGTCACATGCCTTTGTACTCAACATGCACCATCTTAAGGGGGGGCTATCATATCACTTCAATTTTCAAAAAATACATTTGGTGGCCAATGAATCTTTTCATGAAAATATTTCCAAACTATTTTTAAAAATTCACATTCCTTAACAAGGAATCCTAGCCAAATACTTTTCCCTTCATCATGTGTTTTTAAAGAAATAATTTTAAAAAACTTCCTCCGAGGAGGGGGCAACTTCTCCTACAGGTGATGTTTTGACCTTCCTCTTGTGAGGGGGCCTTCCTGCTTTCGAATTCCTTTGATGAAGTGAAAATATTTCAAAAGGATTCATTGATTTTTAATTGATTTATGAAAAAACACCGTTGTAGTTCCAAACAACGTGTCCCTTGAGTGGACCCATTTTATTTTGAAGGGTTTTTCAGGGACCTCTCTAAAATCTATTCAATTTTTTGACTATTTGTGTGACTATCTGCTTGTCTGCCTGCGTGGATTTATGATTTCTAACATGTTGTCTATGGATTAACATTTTTCTTTGCAAGTACACCTTTGAAGTTGCTTGCTAATAAGACTTTGTAGAGTCCCTCACATCAAGATTCCTTTTGGAGAGAGTACCTAGGGGTGCCTTCTTTGTAGGTTTGAGGAATTTTGAAGTGTTTACATCCTGTAGGATTTTTCCTTTGTTGGTCTACAAGGCTTTAGTGCGCTTTGTTCAATCCTCCTCATGAGAGTACCTATGGAGCCATTTTCCTGCACTGCGCTCTCAAGTATGCCAGATTGTGGTCTCCTTCATTAACAGTTTAGGTATATTTTCTTGGAACTCTTTTGATCTACTTTACCGGACACTGATTGACACTCATGTTCACGAAAGTGGGGGGAAAATGTATAGGAGTGAATTTGCACCACCTTGCAAATTCCCCTTTTACCCCCTCCACCTTAGAAGAATCAAATCCGACCATGTAATTCCATGTCCTCAATCCAAACTCCATCCAATTGGTGCTTGACTTTAGTGTTGGTGGGGGAATTTCTTTCGAGGATATGTACACGATGTACAGATGTCTACATAACACATTGTCGAACTGAGATTCCAAAATGTCATGTTTTCTTCCATATTCTGCCCTGTTGTCCTCTAGCAGAGAGTTATCAGAGGTATTGTCTAGGTTCCAAGAACTTGGTCGTTTAGCCCCATTAAAACTATTGGGTTAATAGCTCATGGTAGAAGCATTAAGAGTGCTCTTTATTCTTTACCCTTGACATCAAACACTTGTCTAACTTGAGGTAGATTAAGTCAGTCTTCTGCTCTCAGCTCTCCATGACCTAGAGCCTTTGTGTGGTTGGTCCCCCTCCTCTACACTTAAATTAACTCTTACAAATATTATTATTAGCTCAACACAACAAATGAGACCTACCTAAGTAAGTCTTCCATAAGTGCATAATATGCAATAAAGTAAATAACTATATGTAATAAATGAAATGATGCACTATAACTCCTATTACACAATAATAGGCTAGAGACATGCTTTTATACATTTATATCTACAACTATCCAAAACAAACTATTTATAAATAATGAAAATAAAAAATAAAAATCTCAAAAAATTTAAAACCAATAATTATCCAATCATGTGAAATATTGTAAAAAATTAAATAAAATTATTTATCAATTTATATGAAAAATACATAAGAACAATATAACCAAAATAAATCCAAAATATTAAAAAAAATTAAAAAATTCAGCATTACAAATAAGAAGCACAAAGAATTTATTAAAACATTATCCATAACTGTACATATCACAAGAAAATCCATCGAATCATTATCCATAACTTTATAGATCACATGGATTTCAGAGAATCCTAAAGTACATTCATGAAATGACTTGACGGGAACTTTTGATGGAGTTATCCTTGGACATTTTCAAATGTGAAGCTGATATTATAACTTTAGGATGTGTTGGAAGAGAAAAAGCTATAACTATCCCACAAAAAAACTTAGAAAGGACGGTCTTCTTTAGCGGATAAGCTATACATTTGTAGAACACCTATGACAACATTAGTCCTATGATTGATGGATATTTTATTTAGTAGAGAATCAATAGATTTGTAGTCACATTTAGCCTCATCGCTGACGACACAATTAACCCCATCCCTGACGTCAAATTTAGCTCCATCATTGGCATATTTTTGGTCGGTGGGAAGCACAAAGCATCTCTGTATAGTAGTTTATTACCATCAATGATGGGAATGGGTAGGGAGAAAATACCTAGCTTTGATGGCTTTCTTCACATCGGTTTAGTAGTTTATTACGTCGGTTTAGTAGCTTACAACTCATGAAATATGAGATTCCCGTGCTTTTATTCAGAATATCTCTATGTAAAGAGTAGAATATTTAAGAATTACCTGCTGTTGCTTCTTGACAAACAAATTTGTCCTTTGATTGATAGATGTTTTACTTAATGGAAAATCTGTAGCTCTGTAGTTGTCACATTCAGCTCCATCATTTACAGTTATATTTTTGCTTAGAGGGAAGTGCAGCATTAGTAGGACCCATTTATTAGTGTGATTTCAGAGGGACCACTTAAACAAGTGAAAACTTAGAATGTACTGTTTATGTTAAAATAGAAAACTGCCCATTTTTATCTTAAATCAAAATATATACTTATCTTTTTCATCTTTCTCAAAATTATAACCTATGATCATGGTTTATTCATCCTAAATTTTACTAATCTTCTTGATTCTTACTGATGATGGATTGGTGGAAAATCACTTTGATTTTTCTTAATTTTATTTTCCATGATAGCTTCTAAAATCTCTATATTCTTGTAAGATTATTGATTAATATATTTTTATATTAAAACATAAAATTATTGCACTCTTTTATGTTAAATTTCATGTGTCTCTCTTATGATACTATACAGTCAACAACACAAATGATTTTGAGAAAGGAATGCAGTCAACATCCACAAGTGACTGCAAGAAGGAACCTCAAGCATGGGGTACTCTACTTCTATTGAGACGTCTCAAGTAGGTTCGAGATTTGTCGAAGATGACATATACTATAGAAAAAATTGAAACATTTCGTAGATTTTATTGCTTTTAGAGAGACATCTATGGACTTTATCATAAATATATATAAACTATCACAAGTTTGCAAGGAATGTGATATGCCAAACGATAGAGAGTGCCAGAGACAAGAAATGGACATTCTCATCCAGGTAACCTGATCTACTTTTTAAAAATAGTTTGAAACTTTCAAATTTCCAGATTGCTGATGTGACAATAATGATCTCTTTTGTTTGGTTTTGAAGAAATGCAACTTCGTGGTGTTCTTCCAGTGCGGGTACTTAAAATGGACACGGAGGTTTTCATGTTGATGGACTAGGAGAAGGAGAAAGTGGGTGAGGAAAAGGAGGAGCAAGATCGATGGAATAACCTCCATAAAGCCTTAAATCAAGAGTATTCAATGCTTTCAACACTTTAGATTTCATTGTGGTGTAGGATATCTTACCCCTCTTGAAGTCGAACTTTTAATTAATTAGGTTTATCCTAGAACCTCTAGGATCTATTAAAAAAATAAAATAAAATAAATAGTATTATATAATATATTATTATTCTATTATAATAAGTATCATGCTACTTATTATTTTATATTGTTTATTTGTATAAATAAATATTTTAAAATAATATTATTATAAAAAAAAAAAAAACTTGTGTATTAACTAATTGATAGAAACAAATTTGAAGAATATAAATGGAGAAACATAGTTCTTTATAAGTGTAATTTATTTGTTTGTAGTTGATAATATAGATATTTAATGTTAAAAGTTTTAGCAATATTTTCAAAAGTCAAGCATGAACTATTTTTTACATGTTAAGAGAATAAATCTCATGAATGTATTATTTATTGTATTATATAAACACATCTTGTTATAATAATTAATATATAAATAGTTTATTTGTATAGTTATGATTTAAGACAAAAATTAACATTGCTATAGTAAGTAAGAAAATAAAACTTTATCGGCAATCATACAAAGTTCATGCAGAAAGAATTTCATTGACTATTTATTTGAAGTATTATCTTATAGAAAATGATTGTAATTACTACTTTTCAATTTTCTAATTATTTAGATAACACGTGTTTTGTATCTTTGAATAGTGTTTAAATGAGGAAAAATATATATTCATAATGAGAGAGATTTAACATTACAATTATTACTAAATGTCAAATGTGTTCTCTCTATATCATTGATATCTATTGTGACCCTTTCTAATGTTAGTGATTGTGATTTATGTATTGTTAGAGACTATACCATTGTGATTAGAATTTGAGTGTAATTTCCTCTCATAATTTGTGAAATAAGGAAACACATTCTATTATTAATGTCCTATAGGAACCTACCTAATTATGAATCTCAATGATCACATAAAATGGAGAGTTAGGTGACCTAGTATCTTCAAAGTAGACTATTATTTAGAATACCAAGTGTCCTATTAGCTAAGCCTTGCAAGGGACCCCCTGCCTCCCTGCCTTCCTTGATAGCAATACACCATTAGCAATATTGTTGTGAGACGTAGTTCGAGACACATGTCATCCGGTTATACACCATTCTTCGTGGATCTTGGGATCTCCAAATTTTTTACTAATAGTTGTAGTGTAGGTAAAATGCATACCCTTGCATTTTTCATACTTGTTTGGGCCTGCCTTGTTGTGTGTCCTTGATTTTTGGGTCAGGACTAAGACGCCACCTAGGGAATCTTTGTCCCCCAAAGGTCTTAGGACCTCAATTTCAAATGTTCCTTAAAGTTGTCCCTTATTGGAGTTTGTTCTTTCAGACTAAGACACCACCAAGGGTGTCTTAGTCCCCATTAAGTTATTTTCAAGATTTGGGTATGCACAGGATCATCATGGAAACAACAGGCCCTTAAGTGGCAAAAAATTCAAAAAAATCAGAGTTAGACAACTTCACGTAAAAATTTGAATAAGTTATCTATATTATTTCAAAAAGTGTAAGAATAAAATATGTAGAAAATTGAATGTAGTTTCTAAACTACTAGGTATGTTTAAAAAAAAAAAATCTATTTGGTGAAAATTTGAAATTTCAATGCAAGGTACTTAAATTTCAGGGAAAAAATAAGAAGTAGGTGTATGTCTAACCACCCTAACCAAAATAAAATGATAATATTTTTTATAAGATTTTAGATATAAGTAGAGGACTCATGCCCGATGTGATGCATATTTTTTTATAGTTTTCTTTCAAGTAAATAATTAATTATGATTTTTTTATTACAACATTTTAAAAAATATAAAAACTCATATGTCTGACCACATTTACTTGGTAAAAGATTCATGAAATTCATAAAATGTGATGCATGTTTTGGATTCAAAAAATTTGATACTGTTTGAAAACTATAGATGTTTTTCAATCAGCCTAGCAATCAAGAATTTAGTCGTAATTTGAATAAAAAATAAATAATAATTACTTATTAAATTCAAATTAAAGAATAATTTGGGGTGCCTGTCCGAGCCTAGTTGGTTAAGGTGTTCCCTGTCATAGGGCGCACACCATGGGTTTGACTCTCTGGTGCTCCCGTGGTACCAGTTGGTGTGTCCCGCCAGCACTGCCGGTCATGGTAAAAAGTTTACCAACGATGGGGGGTTATAGGGGGGGCCGTGCTACACCCGATTCCCCTCGTTAAAAAAATAAAATAAAAAAATTAAAGAATAATTTATATTGGTGGAAAGCTAAGAATCTCCTTTAAAAGGCCTTTTCATTTCATCAATTTTGGGTAAAAAAATAATTGTCAGCCACATACCCATCATATTGCCACTTTTTAGTCCATCATGATCCTACACATACCCATTTAATTTGAAATATTGGTGAGAATTAGCCTCCTTTAATTAATGATTCCATATGTTGGCATGGTGTGGTGTAATTTCAAGATATTAAGCATAGATAAGTGTAAATACAAGGTTCTTCCACTCATTTTTCATCTAAGCATTCAAGTATTCATTCCTAAGGCAAGTTTATGAGATCAAGAGCATTCAAGAGTAGTTCATCAAGAATTTGGAGCCACCATCAAGATTCAAGCATCATATCAAGGATACTTTTGCATCATGTGTGTTTTTGAGCTAACATTTGTGATGTAGGGTTTTAATTCAAGCAAGAAATTCATGTTAAGCATTCAAGCATGTCAAGATCTACATTTACTTGCCCATGGGGTACATACTGTTGGAATGTCATGCCATTTAGTCTCAAAAATGTAGGCGCCACATATCAGAGGACTATGACCACAATCTTTCATGACATGATGCATAAAATAATGGAAGATTATGTAAAAGACCTATTGGCTAAATCAGTAACAAGGAAAGATCATCTAAAGGTTTTAGACACAATTTTCAAGAGACTGGAAGAATAGAAAGTCAAGCTAAATCCTAAGAAATGTTTCTTCAGTGTAACATCAGGTAAACTCTTAGGATACCTAATTTCTCGAAGAGGCATTGACGTCGACCCAGCAAAAGTAAAAGCCATCATAGACATGCCTCCACCCAGAGGAATCAGTGAACTCAGAAGTCTACAAGGCAAGGTACAATCTATTCGGTGCTTCATAGCCCAATTAGCTGACAAGTGTCACCCAGTCCAATATCTGTTGCGCAAAGGTATCCCCTTTGTGTGGACAAATAAATGTCAAGAAGCCTTTCAGCAAATCAAAGATTACCTATTGTTGTTTCCTATTCATGAAAAACCATTGATCCTATACATCTCGGCAACTAATTTAGCACTGGGGGCATTACTAGTGCAGAACAACCAAGAGGAAAAAGAAAGTGATATATTATATCAGTCGGACATTGGTCGGGTATAAACTAAACTATACATCAATTGAACGAGCTTGTCTAGCTATGGTCTTTGCAACATAGAAGCTAAGACATTATATGTTAAGCTATCAGACGCAACTAGAATCAAAGATCAACCGTCTCAAATATTTGTTAAGTTGGGCAACATTAATAGGACATCTGGAAAAATGGGTCATGATTCTGAGTGAATACGAAATTCAATATGTAGAAAGAAAGGTAATAAAAGGACAAGTCATAGCGGACCAGCTGGTAGACACACCTTTACAAAGTAATCACCCATTAGTGGTAGATTTTCTAGATGAGTCAATATTCCATACAGAACCTAAGTCACCTTGGCAACTCTACTTTGATGAATCACACACAAACCATGGCTCGAGGGTAGGGATCTTGTTCATCACCCCTCAAGGAGACTCCATTCCTAAGTCTTTCTGCATAGCTTTTCCATGTGCAAACAATGTGGTGGAATACGAGGCACTAGTTATAGGACTTAGAATGGCAATAAAATGGAAAATGAGAGCATTACATGTCTATGGGGATTCTCAGCTCGTCATCAACCAGGTTAATGATGACTATGATACAAAAGATGAGAAGTTGATGCCCTACAAACAAATGGTTGACAGTTTCCAAACATACTTTCATATGGTAACTTTTGAACAAGTTCTAAGAGAACAGAACAAAGCAGTAGATTCCATGGCTACAATAGGCTCTATCCTCAACATACCAAGCAAGATGCCTCAGCTGGAATTCCTAATAGAGCAATTGTTGGTCCCCGCCTATGACATTCTAGAGTCATAAATGGTCTTTGAACTTGTTGGTCCTGACTCTCCCTAGTACCAAGCTATTTATGACTAACTTAAGTGTCAAACCCTTCCACCTAACATGTCTAATAACCAGAGGAAGTCATTTATCTGAAAAGCTGCAAGGTATGCCATCGTCAATGACACCCTTTACCGCTGTAGCTTTGACAACACCCTCCTTATATGTCTCAACACCAATGAAGCACACACAACCTTATGTGAAGCACATGAAGGTATATGCGGTTGTCATTCGAGTGGTCTTACTCTAGTCAAGAAAGTAACGAGAATTGGGTACTATTGGCTGACCATTGAAAAGGATGCACTAGAATATGTCAAGACTTATCACAAAATGCCAGATTCACAATGATTTGTTCCATGCTCTAGTGCAGGAACTTTGGTCGATCACTTCTCCTTGGCCCTTCGCTCAATGGGGACTCAACCTTGTGGGAAAGATTCATCCTACCTCGTCTAATGGCCATAAATTTATTATCAATGCCACTAAGTATTTTATGAAGTGGATCGAAGCCATCCCTCTAACATACATAACTGGCAAGAAAATATCTAATATCATTCTTAACTACATCATTTGTCAGTATGGCCTTCCCTAATCCATCATCACTGACAACAGACAACCGTTTAAAAACTAAAATGTTCATGATTTATGTGAGCAATTTCACATCCAACACCATTTTTCATCTCCGTATTACCCATGAGGAAATGGTCAAACTGAGGCATCAAATAAAACTATTGTTAAAATCCTCAAAAAGACTGTCAATGACGTTGGTCATGACTAGCATATACAACTCAATCTTGCTCTATGGGCTTACCGCACTAGTATTCGTACACCTACAGGAGCCACTACTTTCACCCTGGTCTTTGGAGCTAAGGCCATCTTGCCCATTGAGGTTGAAATTCCTTCATAACGAGTCTCCCACTGATGAGGAGGAGTATAGACAATCACACCTACATGAGCTGGAGATGCTAGAAGAAAGAAGGAAAAATTCCTTGAACCATCTACAAGCGTATCAGAATCGTTTATGTCGCAATTACAAAAAGAAGGTTATGGTCAAGAAGTTTAACATTGGCAACTTAGTCCTCATGCAGAACCCTAAGAACCAGGGTGACAAAGAAAAGTTAAGAAAGTTTGAACCAAACTAGTTGGGTCCTTATGTCATCGTATCTCTTTTGGTTCTAGAGCCTATCAGCTGGAAACTCCAGGTGGAGAACAACTGAAAGAGCCTATCAATAGTTTACATCTCCAAAAGTTCTATGCATAACATCAGGAGATCGAGCCAAAAACTGTAAAATACAAAAAAAATGAAAAATGGTAAAAATTGTTGCCTTGATGAAAACCTGGGAAACAGGCGTTTGGCAGTACCAAAAAAAAAAGAAAAATGACAAAAATAGTAAAGAAAAATGATTTTTCCAATAGTGAAAACCTAGAAAATAGGCGCTTTGGATAAGTACCATGGTGAAAACCTAGCAAACATGTGCCATGCGTAATCAATCATCACTCTGCCATCTATTGTTACTTTGTCTTCCTTGGCCTAGGCTGAAATCCATTTCCCACCACTATCATGCCAATTGCCATGATATCATACCCTTCCTCTCATGGTTGATAAATGGTTGACATCAAGTCCTCTTTAATGTCCATCTAGTACCATAGGCACACCCCTTTCACGTCCTTTAAATTTGGCTAAGTCTTGGTCCTGACTACGGGAAAAAAATTTATCATGTAGCTGCAATGGATGTCATGCATGGTTTTGACAGTTGCTAAAAAGTCTTGAAAAAATATCAAAAACATCACAAAAAGTCTTGAAAAAGGACAAAAAAATTGCTAAAAGTCTTGAAAAAAGAACATAAACATCACAAAATGTCCTAAAAAAAGACAAAAACATTGCTAAAAGTCCTGAAAAAAGACCAAAAAGATTGCAAAAAGTCCTGAAAAATAGACCTAAAACATGGCAAAAAGTTTTGAAAAAAGACAAAAACATTGCAAAAAGTCCTGAAAAAAGACATAAAAACCAAAAATCATCCCTAAGAAAACCACAACAAAACGTCAGACTGCTCGAAGAGTACAAACATAGAGTCATCTCTTGTCAAAGTTTGTCATGTCAATCAATCAGTCTTTGTCATTTGTCTGAACTACGTTGTCTCTATGCATTTGCTACGTAGGCAAGAGTCATAATTGAGTCCCTGAGACATGAGGTCAGTCCCTTTAGGTTTGTCAAAATAAAATCATGGCACAATCTTTGGTGATCAAGACAAATTCATTGGTCATGTCGAACTACGAGGTCTATGAGTGTATGATGTAGGCAAGGCCATCTATCGATGAGCCTCTGATGCCACACTAGGTCAGTCCATTAGGGTTCATGGCATTACACTTGTACACACTTCAAAAATATTCAAGACAAGACAAATCATTTTCCAAATGGGAAAACTTCTAAAACAATGTATGGCAGTCATTTATTCAAACAAGACAATCACATCAACATGACAAACAAATCAACATATGGTCAACATAAGTCAAACTCAGTCAAAACAAATCAAATGATCATAACCTATCAAACTGTCAACTCTTGGTTTTCTTTTAGATGTGTCCTTCTGAAAGATAACCTCTATCATTCATGCCTTAGGATGTGTGCTTCATGGGCATCGTCACTGTCATTTGACATTTTGAGGGATCCTCTTGACATCTAAGGATCACTCCTCTGGACATCAGTATTCTTCAAATGTGTCCTTCTGAAGAACAAACTCTGTCATTCATGCCTTACGATGTGTCCTTCCTAGGCATCATCATTGTCATTCAAAATTGTGAGGGATCCTCTTGACATCTAAGGATCACTCCTCTTGACAACAATATTATTTATATGTGTCCTTCTGAAGAACAAATTCTATCATTTATGCCTTAGGATGTGTCCTTCCTAGGCATCATGACCGTCCCTATCACCTGGTACTTTCAGGGATCCCTTTTGACATTTAGGAATCAATCCTCTCGACATCAACATTATTCAGGATGTGTCCTTCCTGAATTTGGCAATCTTTGACATTTGTCATCTTGGCATCGTCAAAACCTTGACACCCTGACATTGTGACATCATCAAACCCAACATCTTGACATTAAGGCAATCAACATCTAGACGGACTTGGAAAACACTTGGCACTTGTCTTTTGACTTTAATCATGTTACTAGTTTTTAGAAAAACTAGTAACATATCATGGTTGTCTTATCTTGTCTTTGGGTTTTTATTATCATCTTACTAGTTTTTCAGTGAGATCCCAACAACAAGATTTAGAGAAGCAACGACATATTATAATGTTTGTCTTGGCTTGTTGACACGCATGATTACCAGTTTCTCAGCGAGGTCCTAATTTTGGGGATTTAGAAAAACAACGATGTATCATGATAAGGGCTCTATTTTGTATTTTGGCAATCATGCTACTAGTTTCTCAAGGATTTCCTAGAAAGACGATTTAGAGAAGCAATGACATTTCATGAATTTTCCTTTTTTATTTTTAGTTTATTATGACAAAAATACTGGAGCAACTGCACTCTTAGTATGAGTTGTGATCATCCTTTTTTGTGACTATTTCTCTCATGTGATGGTACGACCTTGTACACCTTGATCTATGTCATATCATGGTGTTTGTCAGCCATTACAATAATATCCCCAATGATGATTAAGAGAAAAAATATTAAAGTCCTATGGTAATGTTTTGAAGGATTTGGTCTAGGAACTAACATGCATCTCCTTTTGTCTTGTCATCTTCTCTTGCTTATCTCATATTGGCATTGGATCCATATCATCATCCATATCTTTTGCACTAACATTTCTTTGTCTCTTCATATTCTAAGTCTTCTCGTCCATTTTGAGAGAACACCCATGTTCTTAGAACCCGTATGTCCTCTCGAGAGGGCATACCACTACCTCCCTCATCATTCTTTCTCATCCTATTTTGCACTGGAGCATATTTTTGACTTATTTTCTTTGTCACAATGCGACATGCTACATTATGGCAAAGAGGGGCAAAATGTAGACACATAAAAATGGCCTAGACTCGCAAACCATATTTTTATGTCTTATCATATTTCGTCTATAGTCCAAATTCAACTATTAATTAAATAATTCATAATTATTTAATTAATTCATATCTTTTATTCCTCTTGATTATTTAAATAAATCAATTTTATTTATTTATTTAAAAGTGTCACTAATTATCTAATGTCTCATAATTAAATAAATTACTTAATTTATTTAATTATCCTTGTCCATTATTTCCTCCTAATTATTTAAATAAATAAGTTTTATTTATTTAATGTGTCATTAATATCTCATGACCTCTTTTTTTTTTTTGGATTGGTAAACGCTTTTGACTGGATCTATGAACCAATGGGGTCACAATGGGGGACCCCATCCCCAATTTTTGTCTCATGTAGTTGTCTCTTTTTTCCTCCTTTCGCCCGTCCTCCTTTCTGCATTCTTCCCACCTCCCTTCCTCCTAACTGCCTCTTCCTCCCTTCCTCATTTCTTCTTCATCCTTCGATCTCCCTTTTTCTCCTCATCTCCCTTCCTTCATTCTCCCTCGTCTCCCGTGCTCCGTCTGCCCTCTTCCTTCCTCCGTTCTTCTTCTTCCTCCGATCTCCATCCTCCCGTCTGCCTTTTCGTTCTCCCGATCTCCTTCTCTCCCATCATCCTTTCTTCCTTTGTTCTCCTCACTCTCGACTGCCTCTCCCTTCTCCCGTCCTCCCGATCTCCTTCTCTCCTGTCATCCTTTCTTCCTTCCTCCGTTCTCCTCACTCCCGACTGCCTCTCCCTTCCTTCATTTTTCTTCTGCCATCTGCCTCTCCCTTCCTCCGATCTCCTCTCTCGTCTTCCTTCCTCCCATCTCCCTGGCTCTCCATCGCCGATCTTCCTTCCGTCACCCAGGCTCTCCTCTGCCAAAGCTTCATTTTTTTCACCACACCACCCTCTGATGCCCGTAGCTCTATCATAACATTCGATTAAGTATCCACCCAGTACCACCTACGTCCGCTACCATATTTGTCCTCCAAACTTCCTGCGTCAAGCACACGGGCTTGAGCTAACTCGAACCCAAGACCTTCCATGTGGAAGGCTTGCAGCTTTACCGCTACGTTGTGGGGTCATCCCCCAATATCTCATGACCTCTTATAATTAAATAAATTCTTTAATTTATTTAATTATTGTCCACCATTACTTTTTCGGATTTTAAATAATGATATTTATTTAAAATTGTCCACTTCCTATCTCTTGGCTTTATGTAATTTAAATAAAATCATTTATTTAAATTATCCCACTTTCTAATTTTCCTGATTTTTAGTAAATGATTAAAGATTTTAATTATTTACTGTCACATGATTTTTCCTCCTTTTTGAGTTTTTTTTTTAATTCAAAATAATCTTTTTCCTTAAAAAAATCAAATAACTTTTATTTGATTCCTAATTTTTGAGATCTTCTTTTTAGTTCAACTCTTATCTTCGTGATTTTTCGAATCTTACAAATCAAGTAGTCTTTATCTTCTTGATTTTCCAAAATCTTTATTTTTCTGATTAATTATCTCATTTATTCTCCACCGCTGATTTGATTTTCTCATATGACATCTTGACCACTCACTTAATGTTTTTTCCCTAACCCTGATTAGGGATTGTCAGATTTAATCTCGTCCTTTGATTTTAGGCTTTTGTCAAAAGTCGATCTCGTCCCTACATTCAAAATGGCATTTTCTATAAAATGCTATTTTGCTCTCATTTTTGGAGTACGCACATAGATTACATTATTCTGACGCATTTATACTTAGACCTATTTTGCATTTTTGAGTCAATATTGTCATAGGCATAGGCATATTTTTATAATTAAATCCTTTAAAACTTGCATAGGACAATGTCATAGTCGAAATGCTCACACACTCAATCTGAGGGCATCAATCATATGCTGCAAGCTAGGAGGTGCTATGGAGGTAATCATGGAAGATTCAAGGAATGACTAGTATAATCGTTCTTTCTTTTAATTTCTTTTGTACTCGATAGTTCTTTTGGTTTATTAGTCTTTATTGATTGGCTAACATCTAATCTAATTTAAAATTTAACCCATAGATACAACACACATTTCAATCATATTTGCATTAGTCTTGAGTGGGCCATCACAATTTTTGGTATACCTCTCTCCTTTTAGGTGCAAAACCCTAGAAGTGTAAGAGAGTTCTACATTGCCAAAAATCAGTAACCACATTTTGGTGAACCAAACTTTTGAACATAATAATTTTGATTTGTAGTCCATCATCATCCTATATATATCTCACATTAAATTTTCATTAGGGTTTGCATTAGTTAATTTGCATCTAGGGTTTCTCAAAATTTGCATTAGTTTAGGTACATATAGGTTGCATTTTTCCAACTCAAATCATTAATTTTTTTGGAAATTTTGCATTTGCATCTTAGGTATACATCATACAACATAGAAAACATAAAAATCAATTAAAAAATTCTGAAAATTCTAAAAAAAATTCCCCATAGGGACTAATTCGCCACCTTGGGCGAATTAGTCCCTTTGCTACCTTGAAATTACCTTTTATAGTGTTGAAAACCCTATTGTTTCACTTTTGTTTGTTTCCAGTAACTATCTATATCAAATGGTTAAGTTCCTATTGCATGCATTTCATTAAATCTAGCTTAATTTGGCTCATTTTATGCATTGCTTAATTTCAAAATTTGCATTTCCACATTATTACATAGCATAATTAGTCAATTATCATCTAAAAATTGCATTTCATTTCAGGTTTTACATTGCATTTTGCATTTGCATAAATTATTATTTAAAAATATTAGTATCTATCCTTTCCAAGGTTTCAACAAAAAGTTTGTTAATAAGCATGCTAGTCATTCATTCAATGCATTCCCTAATTATGATAGTCTCTTAGCACAAGAGAATGAAAATGTTAATGCTTTCCTTAAACATAAATCGCATATTATCTCTCCTATTTGTGAGGATGATGTGATAGAAGAGAATACAAACATAGATACTCATGATGATCATAATTGTTCTTATCACAATACATCTCCTTTTAGTGACAAAGGTATCTTGGAAAAAGAAGGTACAATTGTTGAGAATTGGGAAGATCTTGCATGTCCTTTTCCTCATCCCCTTTGGGAAGATATTATAGCACAAGAGAAGGAGATTGTAAATGATGAGGATGATAGATTGGTCTTAGATAATCAAATCTTTAAAGTCTATAACATCCCTCTTAATGATCCTTCCCCTACTTATCCTGTCTTGGAAGATATTAGGGAACAAAGCAAAAAACTCATAAATGATCATGATAATAAAGCTTGTTCTTCTCCTAGTATCTATCATAGCTATGAAGATGATACTTTGATGTTGGAAAACACAATGGATGAAAATTGTGAGAATCTTAGTTTTCCCCTTTCACCTAGGGAACCCCTTATTGAGCTAGAAAATTCAATCATTGTTCATCTCTGTACTTGTGATGAAATCAATATTGAAGAAAAAAACATTGAATGTCATGAACATCTAGCTTATAGTTCTCCCAAAAACTCTCCTGGTAGGGAAGGTATCATGGTGCAAGAAAACATCAACACTATCATTTGCAAAACAACAATCAACCTTACTTTGAAGCATCCTAAATTACTTGATATGGATCAAGCCTTGATGCAAATTTGATGAGTTTATGACAAGTCACCTTCTACTCCTCAAAACTAAAAGGTTACATGTGCTATGATTAGTACCAAGCAAAACGATATAGAAAGACAAAAGAAAATTGAAGAAGCCACATAGTTAATGGAAGAGGATTTTAATTTTTTTATTTTCATTTCTACATCCTTAGGATAATACAAGATCATAACAAAAGAATCTAAAAGCAGCAAAGAGAAACTAGTAACAGTAATAAAAAATTCAATAGCATCCTCTTTAACCACCTTACAAGCAAAGAAAACATCCAAGACAAACTTTGAGGAAATTGAACAACCACCAAATCAAAGAAAAGAAACAGACCAACTTGGGAAAGGATGTGATGCTATATAACAATATATGCATGTCCCTATAATGCCTAAAATGCAAGAAATGACTAATGATCTTGGTTATGGTCCCTCAAAATAAAAACTTTCAGTCAATGTCAACACTATCACAAACAATTCTTCCAAGACAACTTTAACCTTGGTACATCCAAAACTAATAGATATCTCACTAAATATGTTTCAAGAAGAAACTTTCTTTACTTATCAAAATAAATAACATTAGTTGTTGCTCCTTTCCATGTAATAGTTGTAGGATCATAACATACTCACTATTTAAAGGAGCAACATATCATAATCCATTCATGACTCACCTTTGTCTTGCACTAAGTGGGGGCAAGGGGTTAAGTAGCCTTATCCTCGTATGTCACTTATGGTTGTCTCTTTTGACTAGACATTAACCTTTCATGAACATATAAGAGCAAGCTTGGGATATGGATGACATGCCTTAAGTTGACTCACATGTGACATAATTATTCATGATGTAGCTCAATTCAGAAACATATGACTTGGCATAGGGCTTTCCAAGTTGTCTCTTATGTCTTATTTCATTCATCATTGGACATTTTAAAGCAATTTCTCATAGTGATGGTGTAGAAACTACTTTAAAGTGGGGGCATACAACAATGACATCTTTTGGAAAAAAATTCATGGCGTCACTTTTCTTTTTTCTTATGAAGTGTCCTCTTCTTGGTGGTGTCATTGGTTTTGATGCCATCCAAGAGTGTATGATCTACTGACATTGCATGATGTTAACGAGGTATCCCATGGGAAACGATTTGACACCTTGAATTGTCCTCTCTTGGAGACATTAGGCACAATTCGCCCTAAGAGGAAGACATTATGATTTCACGCCTTGACTTGTCCTCTCTTGGAGACATTAGGCACAATTCTCCCTAAGAAGAAGACATTACATTCAAAATAATTTACAAAAATCATTTTCATTCTATTGGCTTATGAAAGTTATCATGAGGATAATTTTTGTATGGTTAGTATAATGGGAATTTGAAAAACTAGCATGACTTTCTCATTATACAATGGGAAGCTGACACACTGGCATGACTTTCTCACTAAACCACTTCTTTGGGACAACTCACCTTGCAGGATGACTTGATGTTCTGCGGCCCTAGAGTAAGCACATCTTTGTTCGACCTCATTTTTCTTTCCTTTACTTCATGTCATTATGTGATTGCATATCTTGATTTGCAACAAATCATTCAACTTTTTCTTATCCTTTTGTGCTTCTTTCCATTCAACTTAGGATCTTAGATCCTAGGGCCTTGGTTACCTCCTTCATCCTTGTTATCCTAGGCCATCTATATTTATGCACTTGGATCCCTCTTAAATGTCTACTTTAGCATGAGTTTGAAGCAATTTCATCCTCTCACTAAAGTGGGGGCTAAATGTGGACACTGAAAAAGTAAAACTTTTTCCTTGCTTGATTTGGTAATAGTTAATGATAGATTGGAATTAAATTCACCTTGATCTAGTGTTGTGACATGTTTTACACATCCACATTAGGTCTTGGGATTTTTTTAAGCTAAAATTAGCTTAACTTTTACCTAATTCTTGAAATGTTGTAAAATGTATTTGCACATTAATCTAAAAGGGTTATAAATTAAACTTGTTTTAATCTAGTGTTGTAATGTGTTTTACACATTCACATTGGATGTTGTGCCTTTCTAGGCTATGTGAACCTTATTTTAATGTTGTAGAGTGTATTTAATCACACTTTTACATTGAAATTTGTGTCCCTATCTCTAATTACCCTTTGCACCATCATTAATAGGTCCCTATGACCCCATATTGTGCATCTAGAGGCATAATTTGATCAAAGACCTGACTAAAACATAAAAGCTGAAATTATTCACTCCCTGACATCCCAATTGGAAAAAGAGCCCCTGTGGAACCCATTCACCATTAGGGGTGAATGAGACCTATCCAGGTGGAACCCATTTTCCAAGGATGGCGAATGAGTCCCATTTGAGCTTTTTTTAGGGTTTGAGCTGGAAAAATTAGGTTTTAAGTTTAATTTTCTCCAATGTCATCCTTGGGGATCAAATTCATGCTAATTTGAGTAGGATTTCCTATATAAACAATCTTATAAACCCTAATTTATAATTAATTCATTATTCATTCATCATTGATTATCCTTCTCAAGTCAAGTAAGTTAGGATTTTAGCATTCTAAGTCATCACGATAGCTTTCTACAACATTTAAGGGCAGATTCTTCATCCATTGTTATAGAAATTCAAGATCTATCATCATGGAAAGTTTCTAATTCCATTATTTCATGCTTCATAATATTATTTCTTCATTTTTGTTTAATTACCTAAAAAAGGGTTTGACCAAGGAAAAGCCCCATGCCCTAACAATCAATATTTTCTCTTTTTCCTTACATGTTTGCAGGTTTAGGTACATTAAAGACTTGGAAATGATTGAAGAATAGATTACAACTTTTTTAAATTCATCTCCTCATTTGCTAGGTGAAAATATCCACAAAAATTCACTTATTGTGCCAAAAATCAGGCTTTCAGATCTAGACACATAGAGGTACAGAAGGAGCGAACTAAGAGCTTCTATTTCCAATTTGGAGTTTTTAGAAAAGTCAAAGTGGAATCATACAACTTTACTGGTTAATGAGTTCCATTGTACCTATTTTTTAGATTTTTCTATAGATCCAAATACCCATTTGTCTGAAACGGCCCCTGGTGCAATTTTCCAAATCTTGGACTAATTCACCTAGAATGGTGAATGAGTCATAGTAGGCCAAATTTTTAGGATCGACAACATTTATTGTCTTCATTCTAGTCTTCAACAAATTTATAGGTGCACACTTGTTATTTTATTTCCCTATTTTGTTTTACTTGCATTTCTATTAATCTTTCTCGGTCTTTTTTTGCATACAACATTGTGTTTTCAAACATCTTACATTTCCTTCGTTTCCATTCATTAGACAATATATTTTATCGGTTTTAAAAATTTAGGAAATTTTATTTAGACACATTTCAATCATATTTTCATTACTCTTCAATGGGTGATCACAATTTTTGGTATACCTCTCTCCTTTTAGGTGCAAAACCCTATAAGTGTAAGAGAGTCCTACATTACCAAAAATCATTGTCCACACCAATTACTTGTCATTAGTTACTTTTAATTGCATTCATTCACATAGTTTTATGTTTCTAAACTTCAGGTCCCTGGATAGGAAACCTAGGAATACAGTTAACAACTCATAATTTGTTGTTTTTCTGACAAAACCTCTACTAGCACTAAATTCCTTTCATGGCGTCTTAGTCTCTTTCAAGGTTTGTAGCTCAAAATCCTATCTTTGTTTTTTTCTTTCTATTTCACTTTTTGTAACATAAAAATTTCACCAGTAGCACCAAGATGCCCTTATTGGCATCTTAGTCCTTATTGACTTTGAATTTCAAGTTTTCAGGGTTTGAGATTGCTTCTCTATGCTTCTATTTTCTACTTTCAATTTTCTATTACAGTTTGCAAATTTTTTTGTTATTTCAATTTCCTTCATTTCAAGTGTTCTTGTTCAATCTTTCATCATGGATATGTGCGTTGAAAAGCTTTGTATGTCCTTGAGATCTTTGGTAGATGTGTCAAGCTATGCTTTTGGCAATTACGCTAACAAAATTAAACTCACTTATGCGCTTTCAACTCCTAATGAATGTCCTCCTTGTGATGTTGACATTAGTAGAGAAGATGATGATGACATGAATACTTTCCTAAATAACTATCTTAACAACCTTGAAGGTAATGCATCCTTTTATCCATCCATGAAACAACCAAACCCCCTAACAATACCAGCTCTTGAGATGTTTGGTTACTTACATCCCAAAACTGAAACAAAAATTGAACCTAAGATCCCTACAATAGGTGAACCTAGTCCTTCTACACAAGAAAATACTCAAGCATTTTATGATAACAAAGTAACAAAAACTCCAATCAATCTAGAAGAAACATATTAAAAAGAATTCACAATCTTGAGTAAACAAGGTTGCAATAGAACAAGTGAACATAACATTCATTAAATCCTAGAGAAAATACCAACTAATGAAAACACAAAGGGATTAGGATATCAAGATCCCCCTTGCAGCATAAGATCTCCTAAAGAATACCTAAGGCTTTGTAGCAATGCTATGGTAATCTTAAGCTCTGTAATATCATTTGTGGCAAAGAAAGATACTGACCCTGAATCCATAGATTTCTTATGTGTTTCTGGGGGCAACCCTCTTTTCCTATTCTATGTTTGTCTACTTTAAAGTAATTTCTCACAACATGGTGTTTAGCAATTTCTTTAAAGTGGGGGCATACATTGGCATTATTTTGGCATGATTTCATTTGCATTTTTTTTCATGTTCCTTGTGTGATTTTCTTCCTTCTTGTGATGCATCCTTTTCTTAGTGGTGTCATTGGGTTTTATTTCCTTTGCGAACATGATATTTCCTTGTCCTTTTTTTCTATCTTTGATGGTGAATGTTTTCTATTTTTTTTATGGCTTCATATATCATCCGTATGTGTGTTATTTTTGTGCCTATGTTGGTTTTTTATAGGATCTTAATTGGTCCCATTTTGCATCTACAAGCCTAATAAACTACATCTTTTTCTAGCTAATCCTGACAAACATGAATAGATAAATGATGATTTAATGATTCTAGTTGTGTGTCCCTAATTTTTGGGTCAAGACTAAGATGCCACCTAGGGTTTCTTTGTCCCCCAAAGGTCTTGGAAGCCCGATTTCAAATGTGGCTTAAAGTGGTCCCTTTTTGGATTTTGTGCCCTGAGTTTCATGCCTCCAGACTAAGACACCACCTAGGGAATCTTAGTCCCCCTTAAGTGATTATCAGGATTTAATTTCAAGGGTATGTGTAGGATCATGATGGGCTGAAAAGTCGTAATATGATGGGTATGTGTAGGGTATGTGGCTGACGACTTTTTTTTTACCTAAAATTGATGAAACAAAAAAGGTTTTTAAAGTAATATAAATTATGTTTTTCTTTGAATTTAATGAATAATTATTGTTCATTTTCTATTTGAATTATGACTAAAGTCCTGATTGATAGGTTGATTGAAAAACATCTATATCTTTCAAACAATATCACATTTTTTGAATCTGAAAAATTTGTCACATTCTATGCTTTGCATACTACAGGATTAAAAAAAATGACTTTCTTGAAGTTTTGACCAAGTTAAGGTGGTCATACATACGAGTTTTTATATTATTCAAAATTTGTAATAAAAAATGCATAATTAATTATTTACTTGGAAAAAAAAATGCATCACATTGGGACATGAGTCCTCTACTTATAGCTAAAATCTTATAAAAAATATTATCATTTTATTGTTGTTAGGGTGGTTAGACAGACACCTACTTCTTATTTTTTCCCTCAAATTTAAGTGCTATTGCATTGAAATTTCAAATTTTCACCAAATAGATTTTTCCTAAAATAAACATAGTAGTTTAGAAACTACATTCAATTTGCTACAAATTCTATTCTTACATATTTTTAAAATAATGTAGATAACTTATTCAAATTTTACGTCAAGTTTCCTAAGTCATATTTTTCTAAATTTTATTGCCACTGAAGAGCCTTTTTTTCCATGATGATCCTGCACATACACTCAAACCTTGGTGGGATTTAGCCTCCTTTAATGAATGATTTCATTTTTTGGCTTGGTGTGTTGTAATTTCGAGATATTAAGCATAGATAAGTATAAATACAAGGTTCTTCTACTCATTTTTTATCTAAGTATTCAAGTATTCATTACTAAGATAAGTTAATGAGATAAAGAGCATTCAAGAGTAGTTCATCAAGTATTTGGAGCCATCATCAAGATTTGAGCATCATATCAGGGATATTTTTGCATCATCTATTTTTTTGATCTAACATTTGTAATGTAGGATTTTGATTCAAGCAAGCAATTCAAGTCAAGTATTCAAGAAAGTCAAGATCTACATTCAAGCTAGCCATCTCACACAAGTTTGTAGATTTGCAAACAAGGTTTTGGTGAGTTGTAACATTGCATGTTGTTCATTCATCATTTCCCTCCATTATTTTATTTTATTTTGAGGTTTAATTACTAATAAGGGGTTTGACCAAGGAAAACCCCCATTCTCAGAAACCCACCTACATGCTAGATCTAGAAGTTTTAGGACCTGAGATCTAAGAAGAAGGAAATATGAACCTTGAGCCTCAGGATCACATTTGCAAATTGGAAAAATTCCAAATAGGAATAAGTCTCCACCTATGGCATCTTACTCCTCATGATGGTATTTTGCAAAGATTCTTTCAGATCATGTTCTAACATCCAAAAAAAAGCAATGGGGTATGTGCAGGATCATGATGGGCCAAAAAGTGGCAATATGTAAGTGATATGATGGTCCATGTGGCTGATGACTTTTTTTTACTTTGAATTGAATAAATAATTATTATTCATTTTTTATTTGAATTACAACTAAAGTCTTGATCGATAGGCTGATTGAAAAACATCTATAACTTTCAAACGGTATCACATTTTTTGAATCCAAAACATGTGTCACATTCTATGCTTCGCATACTATAGGATTGAAAAAAGAAAAATGAATTTCATGAATTTTTGACCAAGTTAAGGTGGTTACATCAGGTTTTATATTTTGTAAAGTTGTAATAAAAAATCATAATTAATTATTTACTTGAAAAAATTACAAAAAAATATGTATCATTCAACATGAGTCCTCTACTTATATCTAAAATCTTATAAAAAAAATATTATAATTTTATTGTGGTTAGGGTGGTCAAATAGACACCTACTTCTTATTTTTTGAAATTTAAGTACAACTTCATTGAAATTTCAAATTTTCACAAAATAATTTTTTATTTTTAAAAAAATAAACCTAGTAGTTTAGAAACGACATTCAATTTGCTACAAATTCTATTCTTACATATTTTTAAAATAATATAGATAACTTATTCAAATTTTTGCATCAAGTTGTGTAACTCTAATTTTTCTGAATTTTTTGCCACTTAAGGGCCTATTTTTTCCATGATGATCCTACACATACCTAGTGGGACTAAGACAATAGTAAGGTCTGTGTCTTACTCCTCCATAGTACATTTTGACAACTTTTTTCATTTCCTGAATTCTCATCACATTTCTAGACTTCCCAAGTACATACATCATAACTTCCTATTGTTTAATTTCATCATTTGGATCCTTCATTTAGCTTGCATTACTAAGTTTTGTTAGTTGAATGTTTATTTGTTTTTTCCAAGATTTTGTTTTGTGGTGAACCCCTCAAAGTGTAAGAAACCCCCTCTTAGGTCTTCCTTGTTGAGAATTGACTCACCTTTGAGGTTGATATTCAATCCAATTTGGATTCCTAGGACATTATTGAGTGGTTGAAAGAGAATATAGGTGGAAAGTCCCCCATTCCCCCCATTTTCTTTTTGGTTCAATAGTGTTGATAATCAACCCTCTATGAATCACAGCCTTCATACCTCACTTCCAATGACTTCCCTACCTATAAATAGTGTGCATGATGCTTCTTATATGCCATAAGAAAAGATAAGATGAATGGATGAAGAGATATAAAAGCTTCAAGAATTTGTGAATATAGAATACATTAATACTAGTTTCATTCCTATTTTAGTTAATCTGAGGAAAATTCTTGAAACTAAAGATGGAATAGAGATTGTGTGAAGCCTAGGTCATATTGTTAATAAGAACATCCCTACCATGACTAGTTGTTCTCAAACTTTGGGGTATACTCAAAGCCAAGGTGGAAAATTAAATTACTTGATCCACAATCCTCACCTCTATTCCTACATACTAGTTAGTACTCATCTTACCAAAACTATTCAACATACTAGTAAGGTCAACACTTCATTAGGTATTTCCACTAGGAATCCATCTACCTTTGTGCATTTAAATCTCATATCTGCTCAACCATCCCCCCTTAAAAACCTACAATTCACTTGCACTTCACAAACATACACCACTCCACCTTACTCACGTCCATTTCACAATACCAACAATGATGTAGTCCTTAAAATAGTTTTACAAAACATGTCATTCCTTCAACAACAAATCACCACCTTAAACCAAAACAACTATGGCCAACCTTCACAATACATCAAAACTAATCCATTATCCTTGGAGATACTAAGAACAAAAATTCCACAAGGTATAGAGGTTCTTTATTTGAGAAATGTGGTGGGAAAGGAGATCTTGTTAGTAGTTTTGTTTCTTACACCACCCTATATAGCGACTCCATTTTTGAAGATAAACTCTTGGCTAAGCTATTCCCTAGGTTCTTGAAAGATACTACTTAAAAGTGGTTTTTCTCCCTACCAAATAATTCAATTCATTCATTTAGTGAACTTATTGATGCTTTTTACAACCACTTCCAAATGCATATTGGTCCCAAGATGACCTTGGCTGATCTAATGACATGTAAACACAAGGATTATGAAAGGTTCATTGATTTCATAGTGCAATATCAAATGCTTTATTCACAAATAAACATTAAGATTCTTGATTCCAACCTTCAAAGAATGTTTATTTCCAATTTGCAAGAAAATTTTGAAAAAGCTTGAGATGATGATATTTCATTCCTTCACACAGTTGTGTACAAACCTTTGTGATTACCAAAATTTAGTTAGTTGTTGTGAAGTGAAAATTCCCACTAACTATTTTGAAAATTCTAAATCTAAAACCTAGAAAATGTGGTTCTCTCTAATCTTTTGGGAGATAGGATAACCAATTTTCTATAAGGTTCACTTAAGGAAACCCTAGAGATCTCAATCAAAGGATGGAATAAAGGAAAGAGATCTGCAATAATTTTACCCAAGGTGTGATCAAAGGTAAAAAGGGGGTTCACCACCAAGCTATGGCTTGGAAAGACAAGAAATGTAAATGATATGCAAGACTTGAATAAATGACCTACAAATGCACTCATTTCATAACAACAAAATGAAAAAGTATAGATTTGCACCTAAAAACTATAGATGCTTGAATGAAGGTCTAAAATCTTGAAAATATTTATTTTTGATGCACACTACGACTCGTACGCTAGTAGGGGTGATTTATTCCTAGTTTAGGGTTTTAGATCGAAACTAGAATATGGAATTGTTGAATCAAGATCTACACAAAATGTTTGAAAATGGGTATACTAGGAATTATACGCCACAAGTGACGATTTAGTCCTAGTGTTAGGGTTGCTCTAAAATTTTGGTATCCTCTAATGCTTTCTTGTAGCTTCCCTCCTGTCAAATCTATGGTTCTAAAACACTGAATTCTACTTTTTAGGTGACTTTCCGTAATCTTGCAAGTACTTGGTGACAACTTTGAAAACTTTTCAACCTTGAAAACTTTTCTCCAATCTTTCTCTTTAATCGATCTTCAAACTAAATCTGCAAATCACACATAAAAAAGAGGTAAGAAAAAAATTGTTAGTTGATAGGGGTTTTCCTTGGTCAAACTCTATTTCAATAATCAAAACTTGAAATGAATAGAAATATAATGAAGGAATTATAAATGAAAAAATATACTATTTTGCAACTCACCAAACACTTGAACAAAAGGCTGCACTATTGTATGTAATGGCTAGCATGGATGTGGATCTTGAATATTTTCTTGAATGATATGGATCTAGACTTGAATTCTTTCTTGAATCATAAAATCCTACATCAAAATTGTTAGCTAAAAAAAAAACATAATGCACGATGACTTTGACATGATGCTTGATACTTGAATAGTTATCCAAAATTCTTGATAATCACCCTTGAATGCTCTTGAATTATAGAATGCTTGATCTCAAAAAGTGTTAGATGACTTATAAACTTGCTAGGAGAAAATATGTGAAAAGGCCTTGTATTTATACTTGTTTATGCCAAATTTCCTAAAATTACAACACTACAAGGCAACATTAGATCTAGGAGAATAAAATACCACCAAGAATTTGAATTTAAATTAGGTCTAAGATAAGTGGGACTCATACACTAGTCAGGGCATATGAGTCCCATTATGGTAAGCTTGGGACACACTTTTTAAGAAATTCTTATTTTAATGCCAAATTCAGATCTAGGCCCCAAAACCTAGGTGGGACCCATATGCCCAAGATGGTGTATGTGTCCTAGATCACTAAATTTGGGCCATACAATCCAAAATCATTAATTCATGATTGGTCACTTGATGTCTGTTAGGATTATCCCTAGAAAGATGCATTAATTAAGGCTTTTGCATGCAAAATAATGTCAAATAAGGCATAAAGAAGCCCAATTTTAGCAGGGAGGGCCCAAACAGTTGTGAAAAAGTAGAGGGATACATTTTTATACCATAAATAATCTACACCTCAAAACAATCACCAACCTTTTAAGAGAAAAAATAAGTGCTTCCTCCAACTTAATCCCCTTCCATCCAATCAAAATGTTAACACCCAAGTAGCTTCTATAAAGACAATAAAACCATATGCCTTTGCAGATAGAAATAGACAATTCACACCTCTACCTGATACCCTTCATAATACAATGTTGCTGCTCTTAGAAAAGAATTTTATTTTCTTGCCTCCTATTAGATATCCTAATCCTACCAAGCCTTTACCTTCAAAATATATACCAAATTCCTATTTTCATTTCCATCAAGAAAATGAACATGATACAAAAATATTTTAAGCATCATAAAGATCTTTTGCAAGACCTCATTGATTCTAATCATATCCTAATTGGAGTTATTAATGATCAAATAATAAGTTTTTGGCTCCTCCTAAATAAAATTTTCAAACCTTTACCAATGCTATGCCTAATAATAATATATCCTTTGTCAAAGCTAGTGAAACAAAGAATGATGTAATGAATGTTGGCACAACTTATGAACACATAAAGAACAACCTTTTAGATCATTTGATTTCATTTATTAATGCTAAACCTTATAAGGTCCTAACTAATATGTTGCTTGATGTTTCTTTCTAAAAACAAGCAATACTTAAACATGTACTTGATTGTCCTCTTTACATTGTTGGAAGAATCAATGAAAAGCCTACCAATTGATCTCTTCTGTGTAGAGAATATGATCACTGATGAATTCCTATTTTTGCATGAGATTTATTAAGATAAATATTCCAAACTTAAAGCATGGATCAAAATGCATAATTATGGTTTTGTGTGCCCTATGATTGGCTCGATAAATCTCCATCCAAAGGTTGGAATAAAAACATTAAATGTATCATTCAAAATCATCCCATTGTTGAACCAATTTCATTTGAAATTAGGCTATCCATGGCTTTTCTCCATGAATTTTGTCCTTTCGGTTGTGCATAAATGTTTTAAGTTTCCATTTGGAAATGATATATTTACAATGTATCATAGTGGCTTTAATCTCGTGTCTTCCCATGGGAACTTTTCATTGTATTTCTTTTGGCCCAAGCCTATTGCACCTATTAGACCTCATGAAGACTTATTTTTCAAATCCTATATGAAGTTTAAGGAAAAGCATATAGAATAATTATATTAACCAAGAGTAGCCTATTACAAATCCTTCACCCATCTCATATAAGAGACCATGAGACAATCAATAAAATCTTGTTGTACCTCCTAAAGTCAAAAAAGTTTATAAAGCTAAAGAGAAATCACTTGAACAACCTCCTATGGTTCCTTCCATTCCTCTGTTAAGGGAAGAAAAGAAACCTATGGTTGATAAACCCACTCCTACACAAACACAACTTGAAAACCACATGAAATGAAATCAAAATTCTCGAGAGTGTAGGCACAGACATTGTGCTATTGCCAATTTGTTGCAAGAGAAAGAACAAAAGAACAACATAGAAAATTAAAATCCAAACTTGCCTCCAACAAAGCATGATGCATCTCCAACCTTGCCACAACATAAACATAAACAAGCTTCCATGGATATTGGCATTAGAACTCATGTTGTGATTAATTTAGATGATGAAATTGAAATTGCTAAGTTTGATGAGGAAGTGCATAATTAGTTGAATCTAATGTTTTCCTCTTCTATGAACTTAAATGATGATTCTAATAATAAGACTGTTAAACTTGGTGCATTTCCTAGTTCAACACATGATCTTTCCCTTTGGCTAGTTATCCTACTTCTACATACACTAAAAAATATTGTGATGTAGACAACCTCCTATAGGTTGGATCACATGTGCCTTACTAGTATTTTTTTGTTTTGTTTTCTTTTGCATGTTCTTTGTGTAATTGCATGTGTGTAATTTGATCCCCCATAATGTTTCATTTGATGTATCTCTCTCTTTCTATGCATTCTTCTATATGTCATAAACATTTATTTTTTCATTTGTCTTGTGTTTTCATTTTGGGGATGACATAAGGTGCCAAGACATTTAGGTCTCTTCCACATTGACCCAAACTATTTTTTTTTGAAACAAATAAAAATAGGTTGGTGGAAATGTTATGAAAGAGAGTTCACTAAAATGACCTATTTCTCTAATTTCATTAAAGGAAATGAGATCGACAAAAATGAAGTAAATAACAACCAAAAGGTGAGTCAAATCAAGGTATGAATCATAAAATTTCCTAACTATGCAAGGAAGGGGGTAAAAGCTCAATAACACTTTGGAGGGAAAGATAAAAAATATCAAACAAACCCCAAAATGAAAGCTATAACATGAAAATGAAGAACAATAATAAAATCTAACAAAAACAACAATCAAAAGTTAGATTTGAAAATAGGAAAAGGATGTGCACCTTTCATCAAAAGTTAGATTTGGAAACAGGAAAAGGATGTGCACCTTTCATCAAAAGTCACCTTTTGAAGTTCACTGAGGACTCATTCACCCTATTACGAATGGGTCCTAGCTAGGGTTCCTAAAAAATGTTTTCTAGGTTCTCTTCTATTGTGTCTGCACTTTTGGATTCTTGATTCTCACTATCATAGAACTAGAAATAAATTTTGTAGAGGATTTTTTGTGATATGAATTTTTTTTTTGCAACTTTTAAAACTTTGCACTTTCTTCAATTTTTCTCTTCAAGTGCTCTTCAACCTAAATTTGCAATCACACATCAAAGAGAGAAAAATGTTGTTTTTTCAGGGAATGAGGGTTTGCCTTGGTCAAACCCCAATTTTGCAATTAAACCTTGAAATTAAATAGAAAAATATGAAGGAATGATGAATGAACAACAATATGTGACAACTCACCAAACCTTATTTGAACCATGGATTATAAATATGAAAACTAGAATGAAGTGGCCTCAATGAATGTAGATCTTGATCATTAAACTTGTCTTGAAACAATTCCTTTGTTATGCTTGACTATATCTTGAACATTGCATCACCATATTAGCTCAAATAACATGCATGATGCAAGAAATCTTTGGCATGATGATAGGAATATTATTTGCTGCAATAATCTTCAATAAAGTTACCTTTGAATGCCTTGAAAATTATCTTGAAATGATTTAGGCTTTCCTATTAGTAGTGGTTGTTGCATAAAAATTGAGGTACTATATGTTGGCTCATTAGATAAAGCTCATCGCTAAAATAGATCCTCTCAAGTATCTAATTTCTAAAGCAACACTCATAGGATGGATGGCTAAATGGCTTATGATCCTAACAAAATATGACATTGAGTATGTAGAATGAAAATCCATCAACGGACAAGTAATTGAAAATCAACTAGAAAAAGCACCTGGGTATCAGCACAAAGTTGTGTCACACTTTTGACCAACTTATCAGCACAGGTGAGTTTAAGTAATTTTAACTAAAAATTAATTTTGGTCAAACATATGATCTTGTAAGATTTATTCTAGCTAATTTATATATGTATACAACTTTTCCATCTACAACTATTGGATAAATGCATATTTAGCACCACTTTGAGTCTAATTTACCAAAAAAAAAAAATTATTCAAAAAGCTTGATGTTTCAACAACTTCTACTCGTGTAATTTTTTATCTTTTAAATATAAAAAATACCCTTTTGTAGATCCATAAGTTTAGTTTTCAAAAATGTATATATTTAAATATTTTAATTATTATTTATGTTTTCCTTTTTATTTTTACTAAATATAGGTTATCAACACAAAACATTAGGTTGATTATCATGTCAAGCAAAAATAGGAAAACTTATTAAAAATTTTTGAAAAAAATATGATGCCCTAGATATAAGAATCTATATCAAGATGGTATATTTTATTTTTATTTTAGATAAATAATTTATATGAAATTTGATGTTGACTAGAAACAACTAAGCTTTAACACGTACACATTTTAATATTTAATTAAAAATATATATTTATCATAATTGGAAAAAAATATATTCATGCCCTTAAGGTACAAGTTATAAATACACATAAAAAAATTGAAGGAGAATAAATAAAATTTACTATATAAAGGTGGATGTCTAATGTAACTTTAATTTTCAACATTTTATCAACTACTAATTATAATTTTTTAATTTATAAAAATCTATATTCAAATAATTTTTTTAATTTTTTCAAAAAATACAAACATAAAAATACTTAAAATTAAATATTTTATTAGTTTACATTATTTCAAAATTCAGAACATATATATCACTTTTTAGTGATTCAAGTTTAAAATTTGGATTAGTGTTCGTTGCTTCCTTTATAAAAGTGTGGAAAAGCTTTGTAGTTTTACCCACCTATATATTGAAAAAACCCACTGGTATCAGAATTTCATGATGATTCAATCTTCAATCTAAGTTCAATAGATCATTGGAAAGTTTATTTTGACGTCGGGTCCTACACATAACATGGCTTAGGAGTGGGGCTTTTCTTCTTCACACCACAAGGAGATTGCATACCGAAGTCATATAAGTTATCTTTTCCAAGTTGCAAAAAAAACATTGCAGAGTATGAGGCCTTTTTCATAGGACTCTAAATTGTAGTAAAATGGCATGTTATGTCACTTAAAGTTTATGTAAACTCACAACTAATCATCAATCAATTCAATGATGAATATGAAACAAAGAATGACAAGATGGCCCCATATAAGAAATTGGTGGAGAGGCTCAAGGAATTATTTATTGACATCACATTTGAGCAAATATCTAGAGAAAAAAATAGAGCAACCAACACTGTTAAAACAATTGGATCACTACTGGATATCCCATGCAACATCCATAAACATGAATTCCTGGTAGAAAAACTTCTCATACTAGCTTTCGAGCTACTAGAGTCTGAGTTCATGTGTGAAATTCTTTGTCTTGGTGATCTTTTCTACCATGACATATACACCTACCTAAAAATAGGATTCTTGCCTACTCATATCATCTCAAACCTTAAAATAACATTTGTCAAGAAGACGTCCCATTTTGTTATCTTAGGGGGCACCCTACACTATAGGATTATTGAAGGAATGATTTTAAAATGCCTAAATGTTGAGGAAGCTTTGACTGCTTTGACTGAGGTACATAATGGTATTTTTGGTTCACATTTGAGTCATGGTATAACCTTTTCCAAGAAACTATTGAGAATGGGCTACTACTGGATGACAATGGAGAAGGAAGCTTATGAATATGTCAAGAAATTCCTACAATGTCAACAACATGGAGACCTCATCCATGTAGCAACTAAAGAGCTCCAACCAATTGTAACACCTTGGCCATTCTCATAGTGGGGGCTCAATCTTATTGGTAAAATCACTCCCACCTCATCCAATGAACACAAGTTCATTCACTGCTACGAAGTACTTCACAAAGTGGGTAGAGGCCATTCTCATGACCTATGTCAAAGGAAAGCATGTTTCCAATTTCATCTTGAACTACCTTATTTTCTGATATGGGCCTATCGAATGAGTATCTCCATGCCTAAAGGTGCAACCCCATTCTCTCTAGTCTACACATGAGAAAAAATTCTCCCCATTGAGATCAAGCTCACATCCTTAAGAATATCATTGCAGAATCTCATTATGGATGAAGCATAACGGGTGTCATGGTTGAACAAGCTGGAACTACTAGATGAGTGTTGCATGGATTCTCTAAACCACCTACAAGTCTATCAAAACTATCACAAGTGAAGGTATAATAAGTAGATTAGGAGTAAAAACTTTCATGTTGGAGAGATCATATTGAAGGAGAATCAAAAGAATGTACCAAATCTAGATAGCAAGGGAAAATTTTAACCCAACTGGTTGGGACCCTTCATCATCATAGTGAGTTATAAATCAGGAGCATATCAACTATCCAAACTAGAAAGGGAGCCTCTACATGAGCCTATCAATAGGTCCCATGTCAAAAAAATTTATGCCTAAGCTTGCAAGGTATAAATAAAAAATACAATACAACTAAAAAATATAAAAATCCAACAAAAATTAAAAAAAGGATTGAAAATAGTAAAAATAAAATAAAATTGTCCTCTAGTGAAAACCACTTCGGTGGCGCTTTGGGCAAGTACCTTGGTGAAAACCTAACAAATAGGCACCTCATGTAAAAAAGGAACTTTCCATCCACCATGATCTCTACAGCTTGTTCTACATCATTCATCCATCACATTCCATTGATCCTTCTATCACCCATCCATGTCTGCATCATAGCTTGATCTTCTGTTTCTATCACGTACACCCTAGAGCTACTTAGCACATTCCTAAGGTCAGTTTGTCATACCTATATTGGAGTAGTCTATCACATCACACTAGGGGCATATTTCTATACCTACACCGGATTAGATTCATGTATATACTTGAAATCTTCCTTAAAATCAAAAAATTCAAAAAAATGCAAAAAAATAAAAAATCCAAAAACATTTGTCAAATGAAAAAACCCCAAAACATTCAAAACATCAAAAATCCAAAACCATGGTAAAAGCATAAAAAATTCAAAAAATAGAGTCATTGAGTGAAAATACGAGTCTCTGAGCTCTGAACGTAGACAAGGCCATCATTGATGTGCCCCTGAGACACCCTAGGTTGACCAGTCCATTAGGAGTCTATCATAATAAACTAGCAATCCAATTGTTCATATCTCATCAATGAACGAGTCTATGTTAGTTGAACTAAATGGTCTCTGTGTGCATAACGTAGGCAAGGAATATATTTGATCATCCCTGAAGGGCCCTAGGATAGTTCCTTTGTTTAGGTTCTAGGTCAAAATCTTAGAAAACCCAAAAACATTGGAAATTTTGAAAATCAAAAAATTTGTAAAATCTTGAAAACATCGAAAATAGCTTTAAAAAAATTCAAAAAATATCAAAAACATCCAAATATTTGAAATAATCCATCCGTCCCTTTTCTATTTCACCCACAATAAACATCCACTCATAATACTTCAATCATCATCCTCAACCTTGGGTGAGGCAATCGGAAACTTAAGCGTCAGAGTCTTAAGTCTAGGTCAGTAGGAAAACAAGTTGGTAAAATCTTGGTATCAATTTCCTATCATCTAGCTTATCTCATCATCACCTGATAACATCATGTCCTAGGATGCATCCTTCCTACAATGGAAACCAACATCAAGCATCACCGTAGTCTAGTCTTCAGTAGAGGTATGAAGAACATTAGCTTGTTTTGTTTAATTGGTATTTTCTTTTATCTTATTGCACCCATTCCAATCATCTCTCGATGATGTCTAATAAAAAATATTTAGAGAGAAAGGAATGGGGTAATGATCATTATCTTTTGTCTGTTGTGCTTGTTGGATATTTTTGTAATATAACTTGGTCATACTTACTTTTTTTTGTTTGTAGGGAGGGTATTCTAGATGTCTTGTTGACCATTACATAGGAAGGTTTTTATTTTCTATTTTTTTCTTTGAGATGTTTGAAATATCTAAAGTACATCCCAAATAAGGTTTTATATGCTAGGTGTGAACAATATTTCTCCTATTTGATTGTCAAATCAAATTCCATCACACTAGCTACAACACCATATTGATTGTCTATACCTTGATGCATTTTATCTATGTGTGTTATAAAAAATAAGGTAAGTAAGCTCCTTATATCCCCAATCTCTGATAAGCAATCACATCAACATAATCATATTTTGAATTCAAGGGTTTTATCTTTCTTTGTTCTATCTTCTTCGTATACTAACACTAACATGGTATAACGACATTCAAAAATAAAAATAAATAGATCCATACATGTATCCATCCTGTATCCATAAAAACGTCAGCATATTGCATATGATGCATACCATAATAATAGGAAACATTATTACATCATATTATAGAATTGTTATTCTAAGCATCTCATAAACCACACATTTGCATCCCTTGCATAATCACATCTACATCATACATACATACATCGCACATAGAAAAGATACTGGAAATGAAGTTAGGCATATCTTCACATTGCATCCATCATACATTAGAACATAATATAAATACATACATGTAGATCCATAAACATTCACATCATGCATCATAAATCACCACATAAAGCATAAAGCATCATAGTATAAGCATTATAAATATCCATCCATATCAAATACATCCATAACACATCAAGTAAAATAAAATAAGCATCACATCATGTAGTCGCATTGAAGCCATCTCATGTATATATATCCAAAAAGTTGAATGTCACGATACTATCAGAATCAGATATACAATATCATCATCAAATATATAAGAGGCTAGTAAAAAACTCAACCAATGAATCTATACACATCATAAATTAGGTTGTACAAAAAAATTTCTCCAAAGTGTGTTATCAATATCCTGAGCTACCCTCACTCTGTTTGTGTCTATGATGACTATGTTGGCTTTGATGGTGAGACCCTATTGGTCTTCCTAATTTTCCTACATGAGGGGTCCTAGTAGGAGAAATCTGTCTAAGATGGGAGAAAATTTGGCTCCCTCTACTCCTGTGCCATAGCTCTATAGTACGTTGCCTTGTAATATGATTCCTCTTGCATCGCTCAGCCATACATCTTGGTTGGGACCATGGACTATCCATGGATCATAGGACTAGGGCCATGTCTGCATCCTACCTCATCTGGCGCCCCTACGCAGCCTCCTGTCATGCCTGGTCCCTCTCTTTGACCAATGTTTGAATCTCAGTAGGGGCCTCCTAAAGCTACCCTATCAAAACCTACACATGCACCTATAATGCTGCTATTTATCTATTCCTAGCATCAGGACCTGATGGTGGTTGTGGGGGTGGCCTCTACTAATGTGGCTATTGAGGTGGTTGAATCAGTGGCTTGTATCTGACAAGTGGCACCAATGATGGGATCTATCCATCATGACCTATATGATCTATCATGTAATTGTCTCACCTATGTTGGGACCTATCCGATCTAGGGTCCTCTGACCTGTTGTCCACTTGGTGCTAGTACAACTAGTAATGCCAATCGAATCAGGGCATAAGCCCGCCAATATGCATCATATGCCTGGGTGGTTCCCACATCTGCAAGACCATAAAAATACACCCACGACACCATGACTATCTATTTGAAATCATCATTGGCCTACTAAGGTGGGATTCTCTGTCCCTATTCTGTCTGGACCTGGACCTACGAGCAAAAATTTCTCTTTGGGTATCATCGGGGGCATCTTGCACCTCCCCAAACTAGCAAGAAACCTTATTTGGAAGATACCACTCAACGATGAGATGCTCCTATCCCTGCATGTATCTGGTTTGGTGTTAGTAAAAAAATTGTGCAACATCGTCATGCCATCTATGGAAGTGGATCCATGGTGTCCACTAAAATACGGTCATCTCATCGATAACCCACCTCTAGTGTGGGAGGCCTGTATACCTGTGTAATGGAGGGTAGTCATCCCCCTTATCTATAATCTATAGGATCATCATGGTCTATCTGAACATCTACTATCTGTAGCCTCAAAATGACAATCTTCTCCTAGGCCCACATGCGAAGAAGAGTAACTCTTACCCCAATGCTATGGGCCCCACAGTAGATAGCCTGGTTCATATCCTGATACAACAAGGTTATGACAATTGGTCCCTAGGCATAGATAGTCATCTCCTCCATCATACGGTACCAAACAATCCCCCATCCCATGTTGTAGCCTCTAGCTCATTGATCAGGAACAAGGACTCCTGAGATCAGAGCACCAACGAATAAGGTAAAATTTGGGCTAATCCCCACATATTTGTCAAGGTTGAGTTGCTTGCTATCGGTCACATACTCGTTGACACTAAAAAACTAAAAAATGGCATCACCTCCAACATCGATGCCATATATGATGCGCTAACCATGAATGAGGATCCTCAAGATCTGCCACACATCCTCCAATGTCATTGTGGCCTCTCTAGTTGCGAGATGGAACGATGAATTCTAGCTCTACCATCTCTCCACCAATGTCATCATCATAGCTAGGTGGGTCTTGACTACTGGAATCTATGTAATGTGCTTGAATCCATTCAAACCGAGGAACAATAGCACATCGTTGGTAAATTTCATCACCCATTGTAGAATCTTGCCTCTCTGCTCCTTCAAGTTGAGCACCTGAAGGACCTCCTACACTTAAAACACCCACGCCATCAAATTTAATCACCTTGGCATGTTTTCAATATTTCAAAAAAATTCCTTCAAAAGGAAAAAGTGAGTCAGCATAGCGAAAGCGGGTTGGTTTTGCAAAAGCGACACTCTATCATTTTGCAAATGTGACTCTAAAATCAAAAGTGATGCTATCCTTCAAAAGTGAGTTAGCATTTTCAAGTGACAATAGAGTCTCCTAGGGTTGCACGATGCAATCTTACAAAGGTAATTCGACATTTTGTGTGTGATTCTAGAACCCTCTAACATCGTATGACACTATAATGCAAACACGGGATGGTATCTACAAATGTGATGCCACCTATAAAAAATGTGATGCCCTAAAGGACTACTCTTGGTTGACCTAAATGGACCCTAATAAATGCATAAAAATTATGCAAAATGAGAAAAGTTTTGAAAGACATACTAGGGTTCATGCATCATAAGGCCACTAGAACTCATGAGCTTGATCCATTTGATGTTTGGGAAGCTCGTGAGCTAGCATTTTGTCATCACCTAGAGAAAAAGGTCAAGGATTCTAGAAGGTCAAGTGTGAAAATGATTTGAAAATGACCCTTCTAACCCTATTTATGCAAAAATTTGATGTTTTTTTGTATTTTTAGGGTTTTTGAACCCATGTAATCCATTTTTTTTCCAAACGAAGTGTTCTTTGACCCGTTTCCATTGTCATGAATCTCTTTTTGCATCCCATGGGATTTTTTTGTTTCTAAATCCATGTTGAATCCTTTTCCATGAGGTATTGCTAATTTTGCAATTTTTGCTCTATCTCTTGAGGGGGCAGTGTAGCAGTGTAATTTCATCTGTTGGGGCAAGAGTGGGGCATCTGAATAAATGAATTTTTTTTGAATTTTGATCATGGGAGTGTTATTCTTTAAACTAACATAATAGGTACCTTGCTTCAAAGAGGGGAAAAATGTGGACACGTAAAATTTCTTGATTGATACTAGACATTTGATTCCGATCCACTAACATTGTTTCTTTTAAAATCATCTCAAATTGATCAATTAATGGAATAATCAACATTATTTAATTAAAATGAGTGCATTCAACTATTAATCAAATAATTAAATTTATTGATTAATGCATCTCTCTTCTAACTAATTTTCATCAAATTTAATTAAATCAAATAATTTAATTAAATCCCCCTAATTCTTATTATTTGATTAAAATCAATTAAATCAAATATCCCAAACCCCTTTACCTCTTCCAATTAATTAATCCAAATCACCTTCTAATGATCATTAATCATATCCTCCAGCTTTGAACTCTTCAAGAGTTAAATCAACCATGGTTAATTAACTTGGTTGCACATAAAACCAAGTTCTTCTATTTGTTTAATTACTCAATTATCCTCAAAAAGGAATATTCTAAGGAATATTCCTCTCAACCACCGCTAATTCAATTTGCCTCCAAATGTTTTTGAAAACCTATCACATCCTCTTACATTTGCAATAAATTCTCTTACAACCTTTCAAATCCTCTTACATCCTCTCAAATCTCAATGTTCAATTCCTCTTACACCATTTTAAAATTCTCAACCAACAACATTTACTTCTCTTCCATGCTCCTCCACTCACACATTTCCCAAAATGTGCTCCATCTTCATCCAATGAAATTGTGACACTTGGCACATTCTCATTAGCTCTCAATTTATCCCACATTTATCAAATCCTCTCATAAGCATTATAGTTATTTGAGTTCATAGGTTTATATCATCTTCAAGCATCTTAGCTAGATTATAGTCAATTTCATACTTGAATCATCTACACACCATAAAGCTTATAAAAGGTATTGGAAAGGGATTCCTTCCACATCAAAGGAGCACCACTCCCCCTATGGGATGGAGGTTTAGCTGATTTTATTTATATTACATGTTCTATTTGGTTCAATTTATTGTTATTTCATGATTTCTAGTGATGTTGGTTAAATAATTTCATTGGGAACATTATATTTCCCTTTATAACATGTTTGACTCTTGTTTGATGATCTCTTTTTAGCTTGTGTAAGTTTGGTTTTCACAATAAAAGATAAAAACATGAATGAATAATTGAGAATTCACAGAGGAAATCAATAATTAGAGAAAAGACAATTGAACACATATTCAAAATATCTCCTTTATTATTTTATAAAACATAGAGCTCACATAACCCTTTATCTCTACACAAATATTAAGTTTAGAAGAAAAATATTCAACCCTCCAATAAAAAACAGAAAAAAAATATCCCCTTCGACAGTTTACACCAATATTCCTTGATTAAAAGAGGTAACATATGATTTGTATAATCAAGGATTATATGATTTTCATAATCATGAATTGATGAGACAATGGAAATACTTGATTGTAACTTTAATGTATAAGAGCGTATTTGCAACCCCCTTACAATTTTTTGTTTTACACCCTCCATCTTATAAGAATCGAATCTAATCATGTAATTTTGTGTCCTCATTTTGAACTCAATCCACTTGTTGCTTGTTTTTAGTGTTGATGGCAAAATTTTTATCAGGGATGTGTGTGCGACGCAAACATGTCTACATAGTGCACTGCCATCCCGATAGGATTCCTACCTCTAGAATCTACAAAGGCATTACTTTCTCTATTGGTCATGAAACATAATGCCCCTGAACCTTCTTTCCAAACTTTCAATGGCTCTTTCTCTCCCAAACCTTCTTCAAATGGCTCTGTTTCACTTTCATTCCATCTTCTTGACAATTCTTGATCTTCTACACATGAATTTGATCTCATTCTACATTCTTGCAACTCGAAGGTACTTGCTACATTATTGGCTTCATGATTCCAACAATCACAACATTCTTCACATCTACAACAAAAGTTGCAACTTTGTGTATTGTGAGATTGCTTTTGGTTTCATTGTGGGCACATTGACTTTGCCAAATTTTTAGGATTGCATTCCTCTCTCATTGGCCTTGAGTTCCCTTGGTTGAGGGTGGTATTTCTTCCCTACTCTTACTTTGTTGTTGGATTTGAGTAGCATAGTGCTTCTCATATTGTTTGGTTTCATTTAATTTCTAGCATAGTTTCTTCATCACATTTCTACTCCTTTATCTACCTAGCTTTACATGGAGGTGGAAACACCAAAATGGGGGTTTGACTGTAGCAATCCCCATAAAACCCCAAATTTTTTCCCTTCTTAGTTATGTGTAGGTACCTATTCATCTAGAGCTTGCTAGTGATCTATAATTCTTGTAAGTTAATCTTCACCACCTTTGTTCTTGCAGTTTCTATACTTTCTCATTGTTTCAATTATTTTTTCATTTATCATTTCAATTATCATGCTAAACCTCAACAATTAAACTATTAGTAGGTTTTAGACACATTCGATTATCCTTTTTCACTATAGATGTCCATATGGATGCTAGCGCACTTGTGAGATGCCAATGTTCCATGTTGTCATCCCTATTTTGCATTGCTTTCCTTTGGTAGAGAGCTGACTGAGGTATAGTTTGGGTTCCAGGAACTTGCTCATTTAGCCCCATTAAAATTATCAGGTTAGTAAAGTGGTAGAAGCACTGATATTTCTCTTCATTCTCTATCCTTTACATGAAAAACTTGTCTAACTTGAGGTATATTAGGGAAGCCTTCTTCTCTCGGCTCTGCATGACCTAGAGCCTTAGTGTGGTTGGTCCCCATTCTCTATATTTTGGTGAACTTTACGTGAACCATTTTAGTTCTATTTTCTAGTGATAAAATACCCTTTCCTTGTATCATAGGAGTGTTGTGGGTGTGAGTAATATGAGGTGCTTAACCTTGCAACCCAACCTATGACCCCTAGTGGCATAGTTGGAAGTTTCCCTAAGCATTACAAAATGAAACCTTGAGTGGGTCACTATCTAACTATGAAACCCTTGGGGGCATCTATGAAAGTTCTATTTAGTGTATGGAAAAAAAAATCCTTACATCTACCTATCCTTTTTGTGCAACCTACAAGTGGGGTATGTGCAGAATCATCATGGAAAAAACAGGCCCTTAAGTGGCAACAAATTTAGAAAAAAAAAAGAGTTAGGAAACCTAACATAAAAATTTGAATAAGTTATCTATATTATTTCACAAATATGTAACAATAGAATTTGTAGAAAATTTAATTTGGTTTCTAAACTACTAGGTTTTTTTTTTTTTAAATGTATATATTTGCTGAAAATTTGAAATTTCAATGCAGTACTTAAATTTCAGGGAAAATAAGAAGTAGGTGTCTGTTTGACCATCGTAACCACAATAAAATGGTAATATATTTTTATAATATTTTAGATATAAGTAGAGGACTCATGTCCCAATGTGATGCATATTTTTTATAATTTTTTCCAAGTAAATAATTAATTATGATTTTTTTATTAATTTTTTTAAAAATATAAAAAACTTGTATGTCTTACCACCTTAACTTGGTCAAAACATCATGAAATTCATTTTTTCTTTTTTTAATCCTAAATTATGCGAAGCATAGAATGTGATGCATGTTTTGGATTCAAAAAATGTGATACTGTTTGAAAGCTATAGATGTTTTTCAATCATCCTATCAATTAGGACTTTAGTCGTAATTCAAATAGAAAATGAATAATATTTACTTATTAAATTCAAAATAAAGCATAGTTTATATTGGTGGAAAGCTGAGAATCTCCTTTAAAAAACCCTTTCATTTCATCAATTTTGGGTAAAAAAAAGTTGTCAGCCACATACCCATCATATTCCCACTTTTTGGCCCATCATGATCCTGCACATACCCAATGGATATCCTACCATAACATTCACCTTGCAAAACTTGATGATGAAATATAATATACAGCCATCTCCCTTATACATCCTTGCACATATCAATGGAAATGTCGTAACGGGTGTTTTCATTCACCCTATATGCTAGGTGAATCTCATTACTGAGGAGATCATGCTAATTAAATGTTTACACAAGGATGGGAATGATGAATCTAGGAGAACTATTCGTACACACAATGGGATTTATGCTCCTCCCATTGGTTGGATCATCTTGTTAGTCCTAGTTGGGCCTAAAACCTTAAATGTGCTCTTTGACATCATCTTGGGGTCTGAGCTCTTCAAGGTTAAACTAGGTATCCCTTGGTTGGTCGCTATGAATGCAGCTCCCTCAGTAGTTCATAAGTGTCTGAAGTTTTTGGATGAGGGTTCAGTGTTGTGTCGCCAAAAAGTGTATACCTTGCTTGATATGGGAATAATTTATGAAAAATTGGACTTAATGAGGCCTTGATTTGGTGTTTTACACATCCACACTACATGTTGGACCCTTGTAAACTGAATAAATTACATTTAATGATGTCTTGTAAAGGTGTTGTAAAGTGTTGTAAGAGACTTTAATGCCTCTCTAGACTTAATGGACCTATCTTTCCTCTAATTAAACCCTATAAAATGTATTTAATTGCATCATCACATCAATCTAGAATTCTTGTAAGTTAAACTTCACTTTAATGTAGAGTTGTAATGTGTCTTACACATTCACATTGGATGTTGTGCCTTTCTAGGCTATTTGGACCTCATTTTAGTGTTGTAAAGTATATTTAATCACACTTTCACATTGAATTCTATTTTCCAAGCCCTAATTGACCTTTACATCATCATCAATAGGCCCTTATGACCCCATAGTGTGCATTCCAAGGCATAATTTCATCAAATAACTAATGAAATCAACATAAGAATTGAAATTCCTCATTCCCTAACATTCTAGCTGTCAAAAGGGTCCCTATGGGACTAAGTCACCCATCTAGGTGAATGAATCCCTGCCAGGTGGGACTAAGTTACCCAACATGAAGACTTAGTCCAAATTGACCTATTTTCAAGGTTTGAGTAGGAAATTTTGGAATTTAAGTTTATTCCTCCTTCATGTTGGCCTGAGGGATCCAATTAATGGGAAAATAAGGTGAATATCCTTTAAATACAAGCCTCTATACCCTAATTCATAATTATCTCATCTCATCATAATGTCATTCATCATTCATCATGTTCTCAAGTCAAACAAGATAGCTTCCTAAGACATTCAAGGGAAGATTATTCAACTATTGCTGCTGAAAATCAAGATCAATAATCACGGAAAGTCTCTAAGTCCATCGTTTCATGCATCATTACATTATTTCTTCATTTTGGTTTAATTACCTAGAATGGGGTTTGACCAAGGCAAACCCTCATGCCCTAACATTCACCATTTCTTTCTCTTTCATTGTGTGTTTGCAGATTTAGACACTTTGAGGGTTTGAAAATCATCGAGGATTAGGTTGAAGAATTTTTGAAGACCTATCCTTGCTTGCAAAGAAAAATTGTCCATTAAAAGTCCTTTCAAGCCCAAAAATCAGAGTTTCAGAAGCAAACACCTCTCAAGAACTGAAGTGCAAACCGAGGGCTTTCGTTTCCACTTTCAAATTTTCAAAAATTTAGAAGTGGACTAAGTCACCAATAGTGGTGACTTAGTCCCATTGAACTTGTTTTTCAAATTTTTTTGTAGATTTAGATACCCATTTGGACAAAATAGGGTTTTGGGCAATTTTTCTAGATCTAGGACTGCGTCGCCCAGATTGGCAAAAGTGTCCCAGTTAACTTCTACAATAATTTTTTCAGGATTCTAGAAATTCATGACATATTTTTTCAACCTCCAGGTGCCCCCATTTAGTTTTACAATGTTCTATTTTGATTCATGTTCATTTCTAGGTCATTTATCACATGCTTGCATATCATAATGTGTTTTCCAAAACTTTACCTTTCTTAATTTTAACCTTAAGAATCATCTTTCTTTTTCATTTTATTGCATTTAGACATAATATTTAAGTATATTGCATCTGTCTTTAAATTAATATTGTGTGTAGATATTACAGATTTTGGGTCCATTTCTCTCCTTTTAGGTGAAAAACCTTGAAAGAGTTAGTGAACCATTGGATACCAAAATCATTGTCCACATTTTAGTGAACCTGAATTTTGAATCCCTTATTTTCTGATTTTGGAGTCCATCATCATCCTAGAATTAGCTTGCATTAATATTGCATTTCTTTTTTGCATTAGTTAATTTGCATTCTAGGATTTTAAAATTTTACATTAGTGCAAGTGCTTATAGTTTACATTTTTGCATCTTAAATAATTGAAAAGCAATTGAAAAATTCATTTTCTTTTAGTACTCAAGTCATACATACTAATAAGCATGAAAACCAATTAATTTTTTTTGACAATGTTGCAAAAACCCTAAATGGAACTAATTCACCATTTTGGGCGACTTAGTCCCAGTCCAGATTTTTCACTGTTAGTTACAGCATTAGAAACCTCATTTTTGTGTTTCCTAGGCCTCCTAATATCATACACTATAAGTCTGGAAAGTTTTGGGAACATTTTTTTTATGCATCTAGCTCAAAAACATAAATTTAGGGTAGTTATTTTTCAAATCTTTTCAATCTTAAGCATCATTATATCTAAAAATGCTCACATTTATGAAATATTGCATTACATGGATAAAAATACTTTCACTTTTGCATATACAATGTTTCTATTCATAAAACTTTGCATAAGTTTGATAAAATTTGTTTTCCTTCTTGCATATACATTGTTTGCATTTTTAAAACATTACATATATTGGATAAAAATGTTTTGCATCATTGGATATACATTGATTACATTGTTGAAACATTGCATGAAATTGTTACAAGTGCTTTCCATTTTTGTTTTAACAATGTTCGTAACTTGCATATTTTGACATGTTAAGAAACATTTCCTATCCCCTCCCTATGAGAGTGGTTTTGTGAAAGAGACTACAACCTTGGAAATTCCTAAAAATCATGTTTGTTCCTCTCCTAATATCTCTCCTATTGGCATCGAAGATATTTTGGTAGAAGAACCAATCAATGAGAGTTTTGATAATCCTATTTGTTTCTCTCCTCTTACCTCTCTTAGTGGACAAAAAATTGATGAACAAGACAACATAACCATAGGTCATCATCACAGTCACATTTTTTCTTCTCCTAGTTGTGAAAAAGATAATTTGATGTTAGAAAACACAATAAATGAAAGTCATGCATATCTTAGTTGTCCCCCTTCACCTAGTGAAACCCTTATTAAGAAAGAAAATTCAACCATTGATCATTCCCCTACTTGTGATGAAGTATTTTTAGAAGAACCAACCTTTGAATGTCAATAACATTTGGCTTATAGTTCTCCTAATAACTCTCCTCCTAGGGAGAATATCATGGTGCACAAAAATGAAAACTATAGTAATGTGTCTTAAATAAAAAGGTGATTCTAGATCACCGTTCATTAGAGATACATCAAAATAGGACCGCTGAGGTTATAAGTGCGCAAGTGTCCATGATATACCCCTCTATTAATGGACCTTGTACATACCCCATGGGACATCCTAAGAACCCTCTAATTCTCTACCCACCTTCACAAAAATAGCAAACTCAACACCAAACTGAACTCATACTTTACCCCCATCACAAAAACCTCCAACTCAACACAAACCTAAATTCACCCTCTACCCACCTCAGAATAATATCTTGCAACAACTTAGTCAATTTACTATTGCTCATACATACAACACTAGAAACAATCCATCACCACAAAAACCCACCCCAACACCATTACCTTTGACTAATCCTATCCCTAGTACTCCTCGATTAACTCTTAGGGAGTATGATCTTATTGAACAACTCAAGCATACTCCTACAAAGATATCCATATGGGATTTACTTCAAAATACACCTACCTATCACATTATGCTCCAAACGGCCTTACAACAAGTTCCTATCTCTTCTAATGCACAACCAAATGACATAGTAGTCATAATTCAAGTATTGAATGCTAACATTGTTTTCCACCAAAGTGAACTCCCCCCTTTGGAAGTTCAAAAACAAAATGATGCTTTCATGATCATAGCTCAATACAATATGACAGGGATAAAGAAAACCCTTTTTTACAATGGCTTCACTCTTAATGTGTGTAGAATAAACCTCTTGGATAGGCTTTGTGTGGATAGTTCTAGAATTCAACCTGATTCTTTATCTATTAAGGGTGTTAACAATGAAAAGAAACTGCTTGGTGTGATTACTATGGCTATTACAGTTGGCCAGGCTACATGGCTATCTTTATCTAAGTCATCAAGATAGCTTCCAAAGACATTCAAGGGAAGATTCTTCAACTCTTGCTACAGAAAATCAAGATCAATCATCATGGAAAGTCTCTAACTCCATTATTTCATGCATCATTACATTCTTTCTTCATTTTGTTTTAATTACCTAAAATGGGGTTTGACCAAGGCAAACCCCCATGCCCTAACATTCACCATTTCTTTCTCTTTCATACTTTGTTTGTAGATTTAGACAATTTGAGCGTTTGAAAATCATTGAAGATTAGGTTGAAGAATTGTTGAAGACCTCTCCTTGCTTGCAAAGCTAGACTATCCATTAAAAGTCACTTTTAGATGCAAAAATTAGAGTTTCAAAAGTGAACACCTGTCAAGAACTGAAGTGTAGACTAAGGGATTTTGTTTCCACTTGAATTTTTAGAAATTCAGAAGTGGACTAAGTCACCAACAATGGCAACTTATTCCCATGAAACCCATTTTTGAGAAGTTTTTGTAGATTTGGATACCCATTTGGCCGAAACAAGTTTTGAGTACTTAGTTTTTCTAGATCTAGGACTAAGTCACCCGGATTGGCACAAGTGTCCCAATTGACCTCTACAATAGTTTTATCAATATTCTAGATCTTCATGACATCCTTTTTCAACCTCTGGGTGTACACATTCAGTTTTACAGTTTTGTATTTTGATTCATGGCCAGTTCTAGGTCATTTATCGCATGTTTGCATATCATAATGTGTATTCCAACACTTTACCTTTCTTAAGTTTAGCCTTAATAATCATCTTTCTTTTTTATTTTATTGCATTGCAACATCACAGTTAAGCATATTGCATCCATCTTTACATTAATCTTGAGTGTAGACTTTACGCATTTTGGGTCTATTTCTCTCCTTTTAGGTGAAAAACCCTAAAAGAGTTAGAGAACCCTTGGATACCAAAATATTTGTCTAGAGGTGCATGTAGTTCATGACACCGATTATAGACTATCGATTGTGCATGGGGGATACTCACTAGATCACTTGTGGAATATCCTTGTTCATCCTCTTCCTCTCAGGATAAACCTCTTGTATTGAACCTATGTGAAATACAAGAGTGGTGGCATAACGCCTAAGGTGAGATACCCTCCTTCTCCCTATGCCATTTTTTATAGAGCTTGCATGAAGGTGGACTACGAGGGGGTAAAAGAAAGAAGTTCAGTCCACAAAGAGGGGAAGTTTTAGCCAAAACAATTCTTGGAAAAAAAATGTATGCATTATTAAGAAAACATGTATGCATTATGCTTCAGGTACCCAAGTCTAAAAAAAATTGTATGCACTAAAAAACACATACACGTTTTATAAAAAGTGCAAGTCATTTATTTAAAAAATTAAATACCTTTTAGAAATGCGTATTTAAAATGCGTATGTGTTTTGTAGCTAAAAATGCATATGCATTTTAAAATGTGTACATGTTTCTAAAAAGTATTTAATTTTTTAAATAATCAAGCAAATAAAGAATGCATGTGTTTCGTAACACGTACACATTTTTAAAAGCGTTTACGTGTTTTTAAAATTTTGAATCCCCAACCCACATGTTGTCCTAATTTTAGGCTCGAGAAAGGCTTGACAACCGAACCCTTAGCCTTTCACCTTAAACTAAAATGCTAAGGCAGGTTAAAGAGAAATATCCAACTTTGGCAATATGGTTGATGAACCTTTTTTCGGAATCAAACTATGAAATTAAAATCCATTAGAGAACATGATGTCTAGTTTCCAAATATATATATTTTTTAAAGATTGGATCATATTTGTTATTTTTGGATTAATTTCTAAGAAAACTAGTCCATAATCTTCAAATATCAAACTTTTTTTGTTTTTTAATAATTTTTTTGGTTAATTTTCTTGTAAAAAAATTATATGGCATCAATCTTCAGAAAATTCTCTGTGGTGCAATAAAAAAAATAATTCAAAAAATGTTTATTTTAGGTCCAATTATGTTGTTCATACATCGCTGATTTTAAAAATGACAACTAAGGCCAATAAAATTCAATAAAAAAAATATATTCATAAAAAATTACAAAAAAATATCCTCATCAATCTTCAAGTTGTTAGTTGTTTTTCCCCAAAGGGAATTAGCCAAATACTTTTATTTGGGTCAAAAAGTGGTGTCCATACATGTGCATGGTATGATAAAAAAAAAACTTTTAAAAAGTGGTGTTTATGCATCCCTATGAAAAATCAATTTCTATCATCTGGGTATTTAAATAAATTACATATTTGGAAACTAGACTCAAATTTCTAAATTTCATATTACTGAATTTTTTTCAGATTTATTGTGTAAGTGCCTCAAATTTTCAGTCCAAGTGTGAAAATTTCTAAAAAATAGCAAAAACACTTCTACTTTTGAGCTTTTTGTGGACCCAACTTCTTGCATCAGCCCAAGGCCACCTTTGGTTGAAAAAGGGAAGAAGAGAAGCACACACTAGGCCCTCATTCTTCTTCTTCCACTATTATACTTATCACTTCCTCTCACCCTATTGTAGTGCCATTGACTTCAGCTCCTAAGCATTTACTGGAGAGTTCGATTTGTGCCTGCTTGGCGAAAGCCTAAGTGCTTGGTGTTTGAACTTCTTGTCTTACCCACAATGCCTCAGCCCATTCGGTATAGTAAGGGGAAGGTTCCCCATAGAGTGTTCTCTATGTCTCAACCTCCACAGCTTCCTACTACTCCTCCTACTAAGGTAATGAATGGGAAGAGGCTCGTCGTTGAGGCGTTGGAGCTTACTCCCCCAGTTATTGTCCCATCGTCCTCTCCATCCATCCATCCACCAGAAATGGTTGTGATGGATACTCTTATGACTGAGCAAGAGTCTTCTGTCCCATCTTAGGCTACAACCTCTAGCTGCCAAAGTCATAGATAGTGTGTTGTGTTTGAGCGCAAGCATTGGAAGAAGGCTTTGGCCATTGAGTAGGCCGCCTTGTAGAAGATGGAAGAGGAGTCTACAACTCCTTCTTTGGCACCTTTTTATGTGTCCTCCTCTTCCCTCCTCTCTACTTCAGTTACTTTAGCTTCAGTCCTACTTTCATCTCTCGCTGTGAGCGTGAGTGATCCTAACCTAAAGAGAGTGTAGATATTCATTGCTCCTTTGGTTGAGTTGCCCCTTCTGATGTTCCTTTTGGACATCCTATTGTTTTCAAAACCCATGGACATGTCAAATACCTTGGTGGTGTCCTCCCTATTTTTCACCTCTTCCTCTTTATCCTTGGCCTCATCTGTGGGCATCTCAAATCCTTTGATGAAGTAGAAGATAGAGGGTTTACTAGAAATGAGGGTTATAAGAATGGTTCACCTTCTTCGGAGGGTGGTTCTATGTTGGATTGTGTTGTTCTAGTGACAGAGGAAGCCTTAACATCCCAAAAGTTTGTCAATACTCTTGAGTCTCTCCATGAGCCCAGTAGTGGATCTAGAGTGCTACCTCCCTCTCCTGTTGAGTTGACAAATGGTACTCCTATGAAGTGCTTTTCAACTTTGTGGATGAGGTCCTGATCCTATTGATGATCTTCATGAGATCGTTGATTTTCACCCCACAGGAAATAAGTGGAGAAGACCTTGATCAACCTTCTTCCTTGGCTCTTGTTGTGAGAGGGTTGGAGGGTTCCACCCTTAATATTCCACCCTTAGAGGCTCATCTACCCTCCCCTTACAGTGATCTAGATTGAGAGAACAACGACCTCTTGATTGATGAGGACTAGGGGGTATCTCTTCTTTATCTATAGATTAGATTGTGTGTCTTTGTGTTCCCTCATGCTTGTGTTATATGTTCTTGGATGACTCTTGTCACCCTCATAGGTGCTTGGATATAAGAGTGTTTATGTGTCATAAAAATTCTTCTATTTTTCACATCATTCTTCCTCTATTATGTATTGACTTTCAACAAATGGGACGACGCAAACTTTTGGGGGTATTTATGCCTCCCATTTTGACCCAATTTTTTTTCTATTTTTTTTCATGGTCCCTCTTCATATGGTTTGATATAGTAGGGGGCTGGTGATAGTTACTATTAAATCTATTTATCTATATTTATGAGCAACTCTGACCCAAAATATAAGATTTCCCTTGTCCCTTGTTCATGATGTTATTGTCTCTTCTTTCTTTGTTCTTATCTTTCTTGCTTGCTTTGTGATGTTGTGGTACTCATGTTTTGTCTCTTGCATGTGTGACAACATTACCACTATTACATATCGCTATGTTTTGTAGGTCACAACATGACTTTTTCATTCTTTCTTTTCCCTCCTTAGGATGTCACATGCCTTTGTACTCAGCATGGACCATCTTAAGGGGGGGCTATCATATCACTTCAATTTTCAAAAAATACATTTGGTGGCCAATGAATCTTTTCATGAAAATATTTCCAAACTATTTTTAAAAATTCACATTCCTTAACAAGGAATCCTAGCCAAATACTTTTCCCTTCATCATGTGTTTTTAAAGAAAGAATTTTAAAAAACTTCCTCTGACGAGGGAGCAACTTCTTCTACAGGTGATGTTTTGACCTTCCCCTTATGAGGGGGCCTTCTTGCTTTCGAATTCCTTTGATGAAGTGAAAATATTTCAAAAGGATTCATTGATTTTTAATTGATTTGTGAAAAACACCGTTGCAGTTCCAAACAACGTGTCCCTTGAGTGGACCCATTTTATTTTGAAGGGTTCTTGAGGGACCTCTCTAAAATCTATTCAATTTTTTGATTATTTGTGTGACTATGTGCTTGTCTGCCTACATGGATTTATGATTTCTAACATGTTTTCTATGGATTAACATTTTTCTTTGCAAGTACACCTTTGAAGTTTCTTTCTAATCAGACTTTGTAGAGTCCCTCACATCAAGATTCCTTTTGGAGAGAGTACCTAGGGGTGCCTTCTTTGTAGGTTTGAGGAATTTTGAAGTGTTTACATCCTGTAGGGTTTTTCCTTTGTTGGTCTACAAGGCTTTAGTGCGCTTTGTTCAATCCTCCTCACGAGAGTACCTATGGAGCCATTTTCCTGCACTGCGCTCTCAAGTATGCTAGATTGTGGTCTCCTTCATTGACGGTTTAGGTATATTTTCTTGGAACTCTTTTGATCTACTTTACCGAACACTGATTGACACTCATGTTCACTAAAGTGGGGGGAAAATGTATAGGAGTGAATTTGCACCACCTTGCAAATTCCCCTTTTACCCCCTCCACCTTAGAAGAATCAAATCCAACCATGTAATTCCATGTCCTCATTCCAAACTCCATCCAATTGGTGCTTGACTTTAGTGTCGGTGGGGGAATTTCTTTCAAGGATATGTACACGGTGTACAGATGTCTGCATAACGTATTGTCGAACTAAGATTCCAAAATATAATGTTTTCTTCCATATTCTGCCCTGTTGTCCTCTAGCAGAGAGTTATCAGAGGTATTGTCTAGGTTCCAAGAACTTGGTCATTTAGCCCCATTAAAACTCTTGGGTTGATAGCTCGTGGTAGAAGCATTAAGAGTGCTCTTTATTCTCTATCCTTGACATCAAACATGTGTCTAACTTGAGGTAGATTAAGTCAGTCTTCCGCTCTCAGCTCTCCGTGACCTAGAGCCTTTGTGTGGTTGGTCCCCCTCCTCTACACTTAAATTAACTTTTACAAATATTATTATTAGCTCAACACAACAAATGAGACCTACCTAAGTAAGTCTTTCATAAATGCATAATATGCAATAAAGTAAATAACTATATGTAATAAATTAAATGATGCACTATAACTCCTATTACACAATAATAGGCTAGAGACGTGCTTTTATACATTTATATCTACAACTATCCAAAACAAACTATTTATAAATAATGAAAATAAAAAATAAAAATCTCAAAAAATTTAAAACCAATAATTATCCAATCATGTGAAATATTGTAAAAAATTAGATAAAATTATTTATCAATTTATATGAAAAATACATAAGAACAATATAACCAAAATAAATCCAAAATATTAAAAAAAATAAAAAAATTTCAGCATTACAAATAAGAAGCATAAAGAATTTATTAAAACATTATCCATAACTGTACATATCACAAGAAAATCCATCGAATCATTATCCATAACTTTATAGATCACATGGATTTCAGAGAATCCTAAAGTACATTCATGAAATGACTTTACGGGAACTTTTGATGGAGTTATCCTTGGACATTTTCAAATGTGAAGCTCATATGATAACTTTAGGATGTGTTGGAAGAGAAAAAGCCATAACTATCCCACAAAAAAACTTAGAAAGGACGGTCTTCTTTAGCGGATAAACTATAGATCATAGAACACCTATGACAACATTAGTCCTATGATTGATAATATTTTATTTAGTGGAGAATCAATAGATTTGTAGTCACATTTAGCCTCATCGCTAACGACACAATTAACCCCATCCCTGACGTCAAATTTAGCTCCATCATTGGCATATTTTTGGTCAGTGGGAAGCACAAAGCATCTCTTTATAGTAGTTTATTACCATCAATGATGGGAATGGGTAGGGAGAAAATACCCAACTTTGATGGCTTTCTTCACGTCGGTTTAGTAGCTTACAACTCATGAAATATGAGATTCCCGTGCTTTTATTCAGAATATCTCTGTGTAAAGAGTAGAATATTTAAGAATTACCTGCTGTTGCTTCTTGACAAACAAATTTGTCCTTTGATTGATAGATGGTTTACTTATTGGAAAATCTGTAGCTCTGTAGTTGTCACATTCAGCTCCATCATTTACAGTTATATTTTTGTTTAGAGGGAAGTTATATTTTTGTTTAGAGGGAAGTGCAGCATTAGTAGGATGCACTTATTAGTGTGATTTCAGACGGACCATTTAAACAAGTTAAAACTTAGAATGTACTGTTTAAGTCAAAATAGACAACTGCCCATTTTTATCTTAAATCAAAATATTTACTTGTCTTTTTCATCTTTCTCAAAATGATAACCTATGATTATGGTTTATTCATCCTAAATTTTACTAATCTTCTTCATTCTTACTGATGATGGATTGGTGGAAAATCACTTTGATTTTTCTTAATTTTATTTTCCATGATAGCTTTTAAAATCTCTATATTCTTGTAAGATTATTGATTAATATATTTTTATATTAAAACATAAAATTATTGCACTCTTTTATGTTAAATTTCATGTGTCTCTCTTATGATACTATACAGTCAACAACACAAATGATTTTGAGAAAGGAATGCAGTCAACATCCACAAGTGACTGCAAGAAGGAACCTCAAGCATGGGGTACTCTACTTCTATTGAGACGTCTCAAGTAGGTTCGAGATTTGTCGAAGATGACATATAGTATAGAAGAAATTGAAACATTTTGTAAATTTTATTGCTTTTAGAGAGACATCTCTGGACTTTATCAGAATTATATATAAACTATCACAAGTTTGGAAGGAATGTGATGTGCCAAACGATAGAGAGTGCCAGAGACAGGAAATGGACATTCTCATCCAGGTAACCTGATCTACTTTTTAAAAATAGTTTGAAACTTTCAAATTTCCAGATTGCTGATGTGACAATAATGATCTCTTTTGTTTGGTTTTGAAGAAATGCAACTTCGTGGTGTTCTTCCAGTGCGGGTACTTAAAATGGACACGGAGGTTTTCATGTTGATGGACAAGGAGAAGGAGAAAGTGGGCGAGGAAAAGGAGGAGCAAGATCGATATCTTACCCCTCTTGAAGTCGAACTTTTAATTAATTAGGTTTATCCTAGAACCTCTAGGATCTATTAAAAAAAATAAAAAAAATAAATAGTATTATATAATATATTATTATTCTATTATAATAAGTATCATGTAAAGATTGCTACTTATTATTTTATATTGTTTATTTGTATAAATAAATATTTTAAAATAATATTATTATAATGAAGAAAAAACTTGTGTATTAACTAATTGATAGAAACAAATTTTAAGAATATAAATGGAGAAACATAGTTCATTATAAGTGTAATTTATTTGTTTGTAGTTCATAATATAGATATTTAATGTTAAAAGTTTTAGCAATATTTTCAAAAGTCAAGCATGACCTATTTTTTACATGTTAAGAAAATAAATCTCATGAATGTATTATTTATTGTATTATATAAACACGTCTTGTTATAATCATTAATATATAAATAGTTTATTTGTATAGTTATGATTTAAGACAAAAATTAACATTGCTATAGTAAGTAAGAAAATAAAACTATATAGGCAATCATACAAAGTTCATGCAGAAAGAATTTCATTGACTGTTTATTTGAAGTATTATCTTACAGAAAATGATTGTAATTATTGCTCTTCACTTTTCTAATTATTTAGATAACACGTGTTTTGTATCTTTGAATAGTGTTTAAATGAAGAAAAATATATATTCATAATGAGAGAGATTTAACTTTATAGTTATTACTAAATGTCAAATATGTTCTCTCTATATCATTGATATCTATTGTGACCCTTTCTAATGTTAGTCATTGTGATTTATGTATTGTTAGAGAATATACCATTATGATTAGAATTTGAGTGTAATTTCCCCTCATAATTTGTGAAATAAGGAAAAACATTATATTATTAATGTCCTATAGGAATGTACCTAATTATGAATCTCAATGATCACATAAAATGGAATGATAGGTGACCTAGTATCTTCAAAGTAGACTATTATTTACAATACCAAGTGTCCTATTAGCTAAGCTTTCCAAGGGACCCCCCCCACCCCGACCGCCTTCCCTAATAGCAATATACCATTAGCAATACTATTGTGAGAAGTAGTCTGAGACTCATGCCATCCTATTATACACCATTCGTCATGGATCTTGGGTTCTCCAACTCTTTTACTAATAGTTGTAGTGTAGGGAAAATGCATACCCTTTCATTTTCATTTTTTTTTGGGCCTACCTTCTTGTGTGTCCTTGATTTTTGGGTTAGGACTAAGACGCCACCTAGGGAATCTTTGTCCCACAAAGGTCTTAGGACCTCAATTTCAAATGTCCCTTAAAGTGGTCCCTTTTTGGAGTTTGTGCCTCGCGTTTCGTACCTCGAGACTAAGACACCACCTAGGGCATCTTTGTCCCCTTTAAGTTATTTTTTAGATTTGAAATATTGGTAGGATTTAGCCTCCTTTAATTAATGATTTCATATATCGGCTTGGTGTGGTGTAATTTCAGGATATTAAGTATAGATAAGTGGCAATACAAGGATTTTCCACTCATTTTTCATCTAAGCATTCAAGTATTCATTCCTAAGGAAATTTTATGAGATCAAGAGCATTCAAGAGTAGTTCATCAAGCATTTGGAACCATCATCAAGATTCAAGCATCATATCAAGGATATTCTTGCATCATGTGTGTTTTTGAGCTAACATTTGTGATGTAGGGTTTTGATTCAAGCAATAAATTCAAGTCAAGCATTAAAGCAAGTCAAGATCTACATTCAAGCTAGCCATCTCACAAAAGTTTGCAAATTTCAAAAGGGTTTGGTGAGTTGTAACAATGTTTTCCATTCATCATTTCCCTCCATTATTCTATTTCATTTCAAGGTTTAATTACCAACAAGGGGTTTGACCAAGGCAAACCCCAATTTATTAATAATAAAAATAAATTCCTCTCTTATGTGTTCATGTTTGCAAATTTAGGTTGAGTACTTGAAGATAATTTGAAGTGCAAAGTTGCAAAGTTGCATTGCAAAGTTGTCATCTTCATGGAAAATCACCTATAGGCCAGATCTGGAAGTTTGAAGACTTGAGATTTGAGAAGAAGAAAGTTGAGACCTTTAGCTTCAGGATCACATTCAAGGATTTCAAAAATATCCAAATGGGACTAAGTCACACCTAGGGCCTCTTAGTCCTTCTGAAGGTATTTTGCAAAGATTTTGCATCTCCCCTAAAAAATCGCAGTGGGACTACGACAATAGTAAGCGAATCTTAGTCCTCCATAACACATTTTGACAACATTTTTGCATTTCTAGAATCCTTATCACATTTCTAGACTTCCTAGGTACATAGATGATAACTTCCTATTGTTTAATTTCATCATTTGCATCCTTCATTTAGCTTGCATTACTAGGTTTTGTGAGTTGAATGTTAAGTTTCCTTTTCCAAGCTTTTACTTGGTGGTGAACCCCTCAAAGCTTAAATAACCCCCTCCTAGGTCTTCCTTGTTGAGAATTGACTCACCCTTGAGGTTGATAGTCAATCCAATTTGGATTTCTAGGAAATTATTGAGTGGTCGGAAGAGAATAGAGGTGGAAACTCCCCACATCCTTCCCTATTTTTCCTTCTAGGCTCATTTTGGTGAACCTAAAATTTTAGAGCATTCATTTTCTAATTTGGAGTGCATTAAAGTCATAGATCTAGGTTGCATTCATTCTTGCATTTCATCTTGCATTAGTGAAAGTGCAGATCTAGGGTTTCTCACATTTGCATTTGTGAAAGTGAATATAGGTGGAATTTTTATTTTCTTTCATCATCTTATCTCATTAAAAAATTGAAAAGTGCATTGTTACTCATCCTAATTACATTTAGTAACATTGCGATTGCATTCAAAATTAAAAATAATTTCTTTCAAATTTGCATCCAATTGTGGAAACTAAAAAAGTATGCCCTTTTCCTTGCTTGATTTGGGAATAATTAATGATAAATTTGACTTAATTTCACCTTCATCTAGTGTTATGACATGTTTTACTCATCCACATTAGGTCTTGGGACCATTTTAAGCTGAAATTAACTTAACTTTTCCCTAATTTAATGTTGTAAAATGTATTTCACATTAATCTAGAAGGCTTGTAAATTAAACTTGTTTTTAATCTAGTGTTGTAATGTGTTTTACAAATTCACATTAGATGTGGTGCCTTTCTAGGCTATGTGGACCTCATTTTAATATCGTAGAGTGTATTGAATTACCCTTTCACATTGAACTTTGTGTCTCTAGCCCTAATTAGACTTTAAATCATCATTAATAGGTCCCTATGACCCCATATTGTACATCTTGAGGCATAATTTGATCAAAGACCCGAGTAGATTAACATAGAAGCTTAAATTCTTCATGCCCAGATATCCAAGATAGAAAAAGAGCCCCTATGGGAGCCATTCTCCATTAGGGGTGAATGAGCCCCATCCAGGTGGGATCCATTCACCCAAGATGGTGAACGAGTTCCATTTGAGCTATTTTTGGGGTTTGAGCAGGAAAAAATAGGTTTTAAGTTTAATTTTCTCTAATGTTAGCCTTGGGGATAAAATGAACAGGAATTTGAGTAGGATTTCCTTTATTTAAAATCTTCTAAACCCTAATTTATAATTAATTTATTATTCATTCATCATTGATTATCCATCCTTAGTCAAGAAAGCTAGGGTTTTAGCATTCTAAGTCATCAAGATAGCTTTCTAAGGCATTTAAGGGCAGATTCTTCATCCATTGTTGTATAAATTCAAGATCTATCATCATGGAAAGCTTCTAATTCTGTTATTTCATGCTTCATTATATTATTTCTTCATTTTAGTTTAATTACCTAAAAGGGATTTGACTAAGGCAAACCCCCATGCCCTAGAAATCACTATTTTCTCTCCTTTCTTGTGTGTTTGAATATTTAGGTACATTGAAGATTTGTAAATGATTGAAGAATAGATAGAAAACTTGTTAAAGTCATCTCCTCATTAGTTAGGTTAACTTATCCAAAAAAATGTCACTTACAGTGCCAAAAATTAGAGTTTTGGATCCAAACACCTAGAGGTACAGAAATAGTAGACTGAGAGCTTCTATTTCCACTTTTTAGTTTTCAAAAAAGTCAAAGTAGAGTCATATGAAATTAGTGATGAGTGTGTCCCAATGTGCCTATTTTTTAGAGTTTTCTATAGATCCAAATACCTATTTGTCTGAAATGGGCCCCAGTGTAGTTTTCCAAATCTGGGACTAATTCAGCCAAAATGGCGAATGAGTCCCAATAGGCCAATTTTTTAGGATTGATAGCATTTCGAGTCTTCAACACATTTCCAGGTGGACACTTTCTTTTTTATTTCCCTGTTCTATTTTACCTGCATTTCTATTCATCTTTCTAGGTATTTTTTTTGCATACAACACTATCTTTTCAAACATCTTGCATTTGCTTAGCTTTCATTCATTAGTTAATATATTTTATCAATTTTTAGCATTTAGGAGATTCCATTTACACATGTAGACACATAAAAATGGCCTAGACTTGCAAACCATATTTTTATGTCTTATCATATTTCGTCTATAGTCCAAATTCAACTATGAATTAAATAATTCATAATTATTTAATTAATTCATATCTTTTATTCCTCTCAATTATTTAAATAAATAAATTTATTATATTTCTTTAAAAGCGTCACTAATTATCTAATGTCTCATAATTAAATAAATTTCTTAATTTATTTAATTATCCTTGTCCATTATTTCCTCTTGATTATTTAAATAAATAAGTTTTATTTATTTAATGTGTCATTAATATCTCATGACCTCTTATAATTAAATAAATTCTTTAATTTATTTAATTATCGTCCATGATCACTTTTTCTGATTTTAAATAAAGATATTTATTTAAAATTGTCCACTTCCTATCTCTTGGCTTTTTCTAATTTAAATAAAATCATTTATTTAAATTATCCCACTTTCTAATTTTCTCGCTTGTCAATAAATGATTAAAGATTTTAATTATTTATTGTCACATGATTTTTCCTCCTTTTTGAGTTAAATTTGTTTTTAATTCAAAATAAATTTTTTCCTTCAAAAAATCAAATAACTTTTATTTGATTCCTGATTTTTCAGATTTGCTTTTCAGTTCAACTCTTATCTTATTGATTTTTCAAATCTCACAAATCAAGCAGTCTTTATCTTCTTGATTTTTCAAAATCTTTATTTTTCTAATTAATTATCTCATTTATTCTCCACCATTGATTTGATTTTCTTAGATGACATCTCGACCACTCACTTAATGATTTTTCCCTAACCCTGATTAGGGATTGTTAGATTTAATCTCATCCTCCAATTTTAGGCTTTTGTCAAAAGTCAATCTCGTCCATCCATTCAAAATGGCATTTTCTATAAAATGTTATTTTTCTCTCATTTTTGGAGTACACACATAGATTACATTATTCTGACGCATTTATACTTAGAGCTATTTTGCATTTTTGAGTCAATATTGTCATAGGCATAGGAATAGTTTTATATTTAATTCCTTCAAAACTTACATAGGACAATGTCATAGTCGAAATGCTCACACTCAATTTGAGGGAATCAATCATATGCTGCAAGCTAGGAGGTGCTATGGAGGTAATCATGGAAGATTCAAGGAACGACAGGTATATTTTTTCTTACTTTTAATTTCCTTTGTACTCGATAGTTCTTTGGATTTATTAGTCTTTATTGATTGGCTAACATCTAACCTTAATCCTAAAATTTACCCTTAGATACATTGGTGAACCTGACTCTGTTTTTCTTTATTATTTCCGTACAATTTTCATGTGTTCTATGTCATTTTTGTAGGTATAGGTATGGAGCGACGCATTCATTTTTTTTAATCATGATGCATCTGATGCATTGTGACGCACTCACAGACTAAAACATCGCAATCGCTCTGATGTGCCGCAATCGAAGTTTGGAGAGCTACATCTGAAATCCCAAGCCGCATTTGCAACACAGAGCGATGCATTCGCTCTGTTGTGACACATTTTCCTGGTAATGTTTTCTTTTTATTTGCATTCAGAATTTTGATAGTTTTCTGTTCTTTCTGGTTTGTTTTTTTACATTTTGGTTCTATGCTGCATTCTGCCTAGCATAGGTTTTTGTGGTACTAATTCTAATTTGCAGTGTATGGTGGTTACTTGTCATGGGTCCAAGAATGGTGAATAAGAAACTCTTAATGTGTGGTTTGCAGGTTCGAGTGTCAAAGACTAAACACTAAAAAATTGTGTCTATCTTTTTCTTAGATTAAATCACATTTATTTTGGTGCACATAAAAATAACATATCTTCTAATTTGCATGATTGTGTTTGAAAAATGGTAGGTGAGTATGCTCTCACCTTGTGAAAACTCAGTGATCAGAATACCAGACCTGTTTTTATATGTTGTTACCCTCACAACTTAGTAATCAAAGTATCCCCTCCCCTTGCGCTTTGAGCGATCCTAGGTGTAGGAGAAATAGTTACTAACTCTAGAACTTGGGCTTGTTTTGGTGGAAAAAAATACTCACCCCAGGATGACTCGGACTGGTAGCACCCTGACACTAAGGGAGTTCCAACCAATATATAAAATTGGATTCTTGGAGAAAGCCCAAGAATCACACATGTGGTTTAGATGAGATGGATCCAAAAGGGGACTCTCACCACATGGATCATGCCCTGCGAACGGAATGTTCGTATTAAACACCTCTTGTTTTAGAGTCCAACCATTCTTTGGCCGTTGCTTGGTATAGTACAAGGTACAGTATCATGCCCAAAGACACTCACTACTAATCCTCTTGAGTAGAGATAGCAGTTCTTGGGAAGTCATTTCCAAAGAATTTGAATTTGGTCTGCTCGAATGACATTAATGAGCTATGGAGGGGAGCCAATGCCACAAAAATTCTAAGCTATCCACTCTAGAGAAGGAAAGGTGTTTAACACCAATCCAGGGTATATCAGTGGGCTATACCAAATATACAAACCCTTGGCCTATTGGCCTTCTAGGATTGTACTTGTCTTATGTGCGCTTGCTTACACCCAAAACATTGTGCTTGTCAAGTGCTTGCTAGATTTCTCAAACATTTTTCACCACATTTACAATTCTAGACAAAACATTCCCCTTTAGACAGATAAAATTTGCTCATAATACATCAAGAAAACAAATTGTGTCGCATCTGTTGAACCACATTCAAGTTTTTGAGATGCAATCACTTTGTTAAACTGCATTTGACATTTCAATCACCGCATCTATTGCTTCATGACACATCTGAACCTAAAGAGCCGCATCTACAAAACTAAGTCACATTTTTCAGTCCCAGAGCTACATTCAAAATACTGTGACGCATTCAAGGCCTCAAACGACACATTCTCCTATCACAAGTAAAACCCTGATACAAAGTCAAATTTGAGTCTAAACTTTGTCAATCTCTGGTCAAACACTATTTCCATAGGAATTATGTCAGCAATGAACTTTGAAATTGCTCAAAACTTTTGACCATTAGTTTGCATTCTTGACCATAGGTTTCATCTTTCATTTTTTTTAGTTGCATACATTAGGCATTAGCTTGTCCCTAGGTTTTAATTCTTGCATACTTTGGATTAGGAAAATATCAGCACAATTTGCAACGTCATTGCTTCTGAAACTAGGTTATCTTGGACTTAATCATCATTCCCTTTTTCAGGCATTGTCCCTTTTGTGAGATTTTCCAACTCAAAAGTCTAGTTAGGAAAACTCAATAGTCCTTTTGACCTTGTCATCTTGTCATTTTGAACAAGTCCTTTAGTAACCGAGATCGAAAAAAAAGATTGAGATTAGAAGTGCTTAGGTATCCTTGTCTCAAGTTGCATTCAAAGTTTAGACATTGAATATTTTATTCCCAAAAATCCAAAAATATTATTCATTTAGTCATCATTCTAAACTTAGACCTAGCATAGTGTCATCTTTGCTTTTAGTTGTCATCTCCATTTGAGCAATCTCATTTTATGGTGGAAACTAGACTCCAAAAATAGAAACGACAAATGGAAAACTTTCGAAAAGACCCCACTTCCACTGTCAACAATCCCACGTATGACCCAAATTGAACTTTTGGCGATCCATTTGGTAATACAAACAATCAACCTCTCAAAAAAATACCATCCTCATCAAAGAGTCCCTTTGAACCATTCTTACGTAAGGATGTATATGGACAAATACTTGAGGAAAACCTAGAGGTAGCAGCACAAGACCCAGAGGCCTCTCAACTCATGGAACAAATGGTCCTATATGATAGAGACTAATATTTGGCCATATTCTTATGTCAAAAACATGCATAACATGTCAAATAGTGGTCAACCTCCAAACACTATGAGCAATACTTTCTTTGACACTACAACGACAATGCATGCTACCTCCAACATGCCAAACACCTCCAACTCAATAAACGCTACATCCATTGGAGAATCACAATCTGTCAAAGTTCCCACAATATCCACAACATTGTGACAATCGACGGGAACCACCTTCAGCTCCTCGAAAATGTAGGCAAGTTACTCTAATCTTCTTTTTACAAATACGGTAAATGCCACGAGGGCATCATCAAGTCATACGGATCCCCCTTTGAAAACTACATCGAGTACCATGAGTACACCTTCAACATATCCTCTCATTGGTATCTCACAAAATCCTTCAGGTGGGGGTAAATGACATATATTTATTCAAGGACAACAACAAAATGTGAACACGTCAACATTGTCCAGTACCATAAAATCCTAATGACAAAATACAACCATTCCTCTTGTCCAAATCCAACAATTTGGACAAGGTAGTGAAAACACACAACCCATGGCATCATTAGCACATCCCAATGTTCATGGTCACCATATTCCCCAAATATTAACACAAATGGCTAGGGGACACATCCCAACATACTCATCCCACATTCATACTCACCAACATACCCCCAATCCAAACTTTCAATACCAACAACACACAAATCCAAACACATCATACATGTCACAACAATCCATACCACCACAATACACAAATATCCATGCACAACAAATGGGGGCCTATGGCGTACCAATCAGTCCAATGTATGGGACCACAAACAACCCTGTAATAGATGTCTTACAAGAAAAAATGATGGGTCTAGAGAAAACTATCCAAAACATACAAATATCAGGCAATAAATCAAAAGTGTCATATGATCCAAACGTCTACCCATTAGACATGAGCTTAGACATGCCACCATTTCCTATGGGATATGTGTTACCCAATTTTACAAAATACAAAGGCAAGACAAACCCCATCGAACATGTTCACGAATTTGCAACCAATTGTATGGATGTCGCCTATGAACAAACATACTTGATGAGACTTTTCTCTAAAAGTTTGGCGGGTCCTGCCCTTGAATGGTTTTCCACTCAAAAGGATATCCAAACATGGGATGAGCTTAAAAAAAAATTCATAAAGAATTATGCATACAAAATTAACATGGACACCTCTAAATTACTAGCTTGTGCAATTTCACACAAGTAGATGTCGGTAAGACATTCATCCCATTCTTTCAAAAATGGAGAAGTCTAGCTAGTCAATGTCACATTGACATACCAGAAAGGGAAAAGATGGACATGTTTGTTCAAACACTTATGGGTCCCCTAAAATATGCATTCCAAGTGCATTGTTGCACAACGTTCACGAACCTAGTCAAAAAAGGGGTCCAGATTGAGAAAGCCCTTATCCCAAAGCGAGAGCTAAGATACAGTCCCAAAAACGCAAATGCAAATCCTCCTGCAGACAAGAATAAATACTAGGTCAAAAATAAACATGTTACAAATGATGGTGTTGTTGACGCTAAGGCTACAAACACTGTGGGTCCTATACTGGCCCTAAAAGGGGTTCAACAACAAAACAAACAAACAACAATATTGACACCCCCTACCAATGTCCCTTCAAACAACCAAAGTGGCCAAAATAATCAAGGATAATATCGCCAGATGAGACAATTCCCTAGGGGTCGCACATACACACCCTTGGGTGAACCCATTGAGGAAGTCGTCAAGAAATTCCTTAAGAATGGTGTCATCACACTTCAAGAACCAAAACCATATGACCCATGACAATTCAAACCAACATGGTGGACGATAATGCATTCTGCGATTATCATCGTGCAAAAGGACATAAAACTTCTACCTGTTGACAACTGAAAAACCTGATTCAAGAGCTTATCGAGAGTCATATCATTGAGGTAGGTCGATCACAATTTTCCTCCAATTCAGATCATACTATTCATAAGAACACACTACAAAACCATGGTTCTAATAATGCTCCCACGTCAGGCCCACAGATAAAAACTAATCAAGCTAACTTTTTCCACACCAGGTATGACTATTTTGGAGGACCTATTATAAATAATTTTTGAACTAATGATGAATACATCATTACCATTGCAATCAAGAGAGTACCCCAATGCAATGCCACTACTCAAAGTGGCAAGGTCACCATATCTAGTCTACCTCCCGCTAGGCAACCCAAAATCACCATAGTTGGCCTATCTCCTGAATAGTCAAAACCTACCTCGACCACAAAGCAATGGCAACTGAAGAGCCAGTTTAACCTTATCGACCAGCTTGAAAAAACTCCTGTGCAAATTTCTATACTCGAGCTGCTTTGCATATCTCCCATGCATAAGGCTATACTAGATAAAACCTTGCAAGAGTCATCAATCCCTAAGGATATTAATATCAATCAGTTTGAGACCATGGTGGGATACCTCACTAGGCCTCACCACATCACCTTTTCTGATCAAGATGGCTCGTCACCTAAGACTAACCACAATGATGCATTACACATTGAAACTTTCATCCACAAGCACAAGGTCAAAAGAGTTTTAGTAGATGGCATAGTAGGATTGAACTTATGCTCCTTGAAACTGGTTAAAGCTCTAGGATTTTCTGATGCATGCTTAGAACCTACAAAAATTATAGTGATAAAAGCATATGATGACAAAGAATGCTCTTCACAAGGTGTTATTTCTCTTCCTATCAAAGTGGGTCTCATCATTGTGGATACACCTACCAGGTCCTAGATCTGGAATTACCTTACAACATCTTGCTTGGCCGCCCATGGATTCATGCCCTAAAATCCATGCCCTTCATGTATCACCAATGCTTAAATTTCCCTTTTTATGGCACATAAATCACTATATATAGAGACCCCAAACCTTTTCAATATTGCACCAACCTTAGGGGCATTTCTGAAAATCGATTTCCCATCAACCAAGAAGCTCCTAGCCCCTCTTCTTCTAAGTACATTGACCCATCCACACTCACACCGTCTTCCACGTCCACTCCATCCACATCTTCCACCATGCCACCATCTTCCACACTTCCTAAGGATGAATCCAATGTCAAGATCCAAGACCTAGGCTATGGAGAATTTAGACTACATATGACATATAGCATTAGAACAATACTCAAGTCTCCAAAAGTCTATGGTCGACCATGTTTTAAAATGGAACCCAAGGAAATCTTCAAAGTTCCACCAACAATAGTTTTTATAAAATGGGGAGACATGAGTAACGAGGACCTTTCCGATATTATAGGATGGCTTTATAAGGAAATGCCTGACCTACCCCCATTACTAGTCAAGAAATATGGCAAGGGATATGACATGATGAAAGCTAAGAGCTATGATGGAACTAGTGGCCTAGGCAGAAATAAAACTAGACGAAGGGAGCCCTTAGAATCTTTTAAAATACCAAAGTATCTTGGACTAGGATATGGATTGCCCGACAATGACGGCCGATGTACCAATGGGCTTTCAAGTGAGCGAGTGCATGTTTTGGAAAGTGTCGAGACCGCTAAGGAAACCCTCACCGAAATTGACTCCCAAGTGTGGGAATTTATCTCTGAAATATCCTTAAGTGACTATTGCCTCAATGATTTGTTTGTCAAAATGGGGGAACTCACCTCTGAATAAAATTTTTGGAAAACATTTAAAATTGATCAGTCACCCAATATTCAAAATCTCATTACATTTCCCCATGACATACAAGACCCACCATCTAAAGCCCTTTCGTCCAATCCATCTGAATTACCAAATGACACTGACAATCACAACTTAGATTCCTTCACCCTCTATTTTGACTATGAATATGAAACAAGTGAAGGAGAATATTGGATGGAGTCTGATGTGGAATTAGATGATGATAATCTCATCTACAATATCACTAAATCCATCTGCATGTTTTTTGCATCCTCCCCTCAATTCACCAACACTGACGATGGCATTTCCCTAGTTTATCCTCAACTAGTCGACTGGAACCAACAAGGCCCACTAGTCCTGGACACCTTTCAGAATGATGAGGAAATTGCAAAGTTTATGGGATTACGTGAGGGAATACCTAGTGGTGATCACAAGTTAGGATTTTCCATTGATCTATATTGTGCGGCCTACTTCGACGAGACTGCTCCGTCCTCCAGCTGCAAAATTAAAAACAAAAACAAAGTAAAAAATGAAATGTCTTTAGGTGAAAACTAGAAGGCACCTTCTGATGACAAAAAACTAAAAACAAAGGATGTATCTACAGGTGAAAACCTCTCTAAGGTGCCCAAAGATGGAGGATTGGACTTTCTTCTTGTACAACAAGAGAAGTCATCTATTCTTATAGAAGACACCGTAGAAGACAACATATCAACTCCAAAAGATCCCAAAATGGTCCTCTTTGTTGCATCCTTTACTAAAGAATAAAGACCAAAATTTCACAAATTCTTTGTGGAACATAAAATCAACTTCGCATGGTCCTATGCTGACATGTCGGGATTGGACCCTGAACTAGTTCTGCACCATCTTCCACTATTTCCAAATGCCAAACCAATTAAACATAAGTTACACAAAATGCATCCTCAGGTTGCGTTGCTGGTCAAGGCTGAGTTGAGGAAACTTCTAGACGCTGGATTCATATGGTCTATCAATTATGCTAAATGGATATCTAACATGGTGCTAGTGACAAAACCAAATGGGATGATCTACGTCTGTACAGGTTTTAGGGACCTAAACAAAGCATGCCCAAAAGATGACTTTCCTTTACAAAATATTGATATCATAATTGACCTCATAGCAGGATATGAGATGTTGTCCCTCATGGATGGATTGCCCGACAATGATGACCGACGTACCAATGGGCTTTCAAGTGAGCGAGTGCATGTTTCGGAAAGTGTCGAGACCGCTAAGGAAACCCTCACCGAAATTGACTCCCAAGTGTGGGAATTTGTCTCTGAAATATCCTTAAGTGACTATTGCCTCGATGATTTGTTTGTCAAAATGGGGGAACTCACCTTTGAACAAAAATTTTGGAAAACATTTAAAATTGATCAGGCACCCAATAGTCAAAATCTCATTACATTTCCCCATGACATACAAGACCCAACATCTAAAGCCCTTTCGTCCAATCCATTTGAATTACCAAATGACACTGACAATCACAACTCAGAGTCCTTCACCCCCTATTTTGACAACGAATATGAAACAAGTGAAGGAGAATATTGGATAGAGTCCGATGTGGAATTAGATGATGATAATCTCATCTACAATATCACTAAATCCATCTGCATGCTTTTTGCATCCTCCCCTCAATTCACCAACACTGATGATGGAATTTCCCTAGTTTATACTCAACTAGTCAATTGGAACCAACAAGGCCCACCAGTCCTGGACACCTTGCAGAATGATGAGGCAATTGCGGAGTTTATGGGATTACGTGAGGGCATACCTAGTGGTGATCACAAGTTAGGATTTTCCATTGATCTATATTGTGCAGCCTACTTCGACGAGACTGCTCCGTCCTCCAGCTGCAAAATTAAAAACAAAAACAAAGTAAAAAATGAAATGTCTTTAGGTGAAAACTAGAAGGCACCTTCTGACGACAAAAAACTAAAAACAAAGGATGTATCTATAGGTGAAAACCTCTCTGAGGTGCCCAAAGATGGAGGACTAGACTTTCTTCTTGTACAACAAGAGAAGTCATCTATTCTTATAGAAGACACCGTAGAAGACAACATATCAACTCCAGAAGATCCAAAAATGGTCCTCTTTGTTGCATCCTTTACTAAAGAATAAAGACCAAAATTTCACAAATTCTTTGTGGAACATAAAGTGAACTTCGCATGGTCCTATGCTGACATGTCGGGATTGGACCCAGAACTAGTTCTGCACCATCTTCCACTATTTCCAAATGCCAAACCAATTAAACATAAGTTACACAAAATACATCCTCAGGTTGCGTTGCTAGTCAAGGCTGAGTTGAGGAAACTTCTAGATGCTAGATTCATACGGTCTATCAATTATGCTAAATGGATATCTAACATTGTGCTAGTGACAAAACCAAATGGGATGATCTACGTTTGTACAGGTTTTAGGGACCTAAACAAAGCATGCCCAAAAGATGACTTTCCTTTACCAAATATTGATATCATAGTTGACCTCATAGCAGGATATGAGATGTTGTCCCTCACGGATGGTTTCTTCAACTATAATTAAATTTTCATTTCCCCTAAAGACCAACACAAAATGACATTTACTTTCCCATGGGGTACATACTATTGCAATTTCATGCCATTCAGTCTCAAAAATTTAGGCACCACATATCAAAGGGCTATGACCACAATCTTTCATGACATGATGCATAAAATAATAGAAGATTATGTAGATGACCTATTAGCTAAATCAGTAACAAGAAAGATCATCTGAAGGTGTTAGACACAATTTTCAAGAGACTAGAAGAATACAAAGTCAGGCTAAATCCTAAGAAATGTGTCTTCGGTGTAACATCAGGTAAACTCTTGGGATACATAGTTTCTTGAAGCGGCATTGAGGTCGACCCCATAAAAGTAAAATCTATCATAGACATGCCTCCACCCAGAGGAATCAGTGAACTCAGAACTCTACAAGGCAGGGTACAATCTATTTGGTGCTTCATAACTCAATTGGCTGACAAGTGTCACCCATTCCAATATTTGTTGCGCAAAGGTATCCCCTTTGTGTGGACAAATAAATGTCAAGAATCCTTTCATCAAATCAAAGATTATGTATTGTTGCCACCAGTCCTCATGCCGCCTATTCACGAAAAACCATTGATCCTATACATCTCGGCCACTAATTCAACACTAGGGGCATTACTAGTGCAAAACAACCAAGAGGAAAAAGAAAGAGATATATATTATATCAGCCAGACATTGGTCAGGTATGAACTAAACTATACATCAATTGAACGAGCTTGTCTAGCCGTGGTATTTACAACATAGAAGCTAAGACATTATATGTTTATCTATCAGACGCAACTAGAAGCAAAGATCGTCCGTCTCAAATATTTGTTAAGTCAGGCAACATTAATAGGACATCTAGAAAAGTGGGTCATGATTCTAAGTGAATATGACATTCAATATGTAGAAAGAAAGGCAATAAAAGGACAAGTCATAGCGGACCAGCTGGCAGACGCACCTTTACAAAGTAATCACCCATTAGTGGTAGATTTTCTAGATGAGTCAATATTCCATACAGAACCTAAGTCACCTTGGTGACTCTACTTTGATGAATCACACATAAACCATGGCTCGGGGGTAGGGATCTTGTTCATCACCCCTCAAGGAGACTCCATTCCTAAGTCTTTCTGCATAGCTTTTCCATGTGCAAACAATGTGGCAGAATACGAGGCTTTAGTTATAGGACTTAGAATGGCAATACAATGGAAAATTAGAGCATTACATGCCTATGGGGATTCTCAGCTCGTCATCAACCAAGTTAATGATGACTATGATACAAAAGATGAGAAGTCGATGCCCTACAAACAAATGGTTGACAATTTGCAAACATACTTTCATATGGTAACTTTTGAACAAGTTCTGAGAGCACAGAACAAAGCGGTAGATTCCATGGCTACAATAGGCTCTCTCCTTGACATACCAAGCAACATTCCTCAATTGGAATTCCTAATAGAGCAATTGTTGGTCCCTGCCTATGACATTCCAGAGTCATAAATGGTCTATGAACTTGTTGGTCCTGACTCTCCCTGGTACCAAGATATTTATGACTACCTTAAGTGTCAAACCCTTCCACCTAACATGTCTAATAACCAGAGGAAGTCCTTTACCCAAAAAATCTGCAAGGTATGCCATCATCAGTGACACCCTTTACCACCATAGCTTTGAAAACACCCCCTTATATGTCTCAACACCAACGAAGCATGTACAACCTTATGCGAAGTACATGAAGGTATATGCGGGTCTCATTCGACTAGTCTTACTCTAGCCAAGAAAGTAATGAGAATTGGGTACTATTGGCCGACCATTAAAAAGGATGCACTAGAATATGTCAGGACTTATCACAAATTCTAGATTCACAATGATTTGATCCATGCTCCAGTGCAGGAACTTCTATCGATCACTTCTCCTTGTCCCTTCACTCAATGGGGACTCAACCTTATGGGAAAGATTCATCCTACCTCGTCTAATGGCCATAAATTTATTATCAACGCGATTGAGTATTTTACGAAGTGGATCGAAGCCATCCCTCTAACATACATAACCGGCAAGCAAATATCCAATATCATTCTTAACTACATCATTTGTCGGCATGGCCTTCCCCAATCCATCATCACTGACAATGGACAACCGTTTAAAAACTAAAACATTCATGATTTATGTGAGCAATTTCACATCCAACACCATTTTTCATCTCCGTATTACCCACAAGGAAATGGTCAAGCTGAGGCATCAAATAAAACCATTATTAAAATCCTCAAAAAGACTGTTAATGATGTTGGTTGTGACTGGCATATACAACTCAACCTTGCTCTGTGGGCTTACCGCACTAGCATTCGTGCACCTATAGGAGCCACTACTTTCGCCCTAGTCTTTGGAGCTAAGAAAATCTTGCCCATTGAGGTTGAAATTCCTTCGTTACGAGTCTCCCTAAAGGATTTAACTGATGAGGAGTATAGACAATCATGCCTGCATGAGCTGGAGATGCTAGAAGAAAGAAGGAAAAATTCCTTGAACCATCTACAAGCATATCAGAACCATTTTTGTTGCAATTACAAACAGAAGGTTATGGTTAGGAAGTTTAACATTAGCAACTTAGTCCTCATGCAGAACCCTAAGAACCAGGGTGACAAAGAAAAGCTGATAAAGTTTGAACCAAACTGGTTGGGTCTTTATGTAATCATATATTCTTTTGGTTCTGGAACCTATCAGCTGGCAACTCCAGATGGAGAATAACTGAAAGATCCTATCAATAGTTTACATCTTCGAAATTTCTACACATAGCATCAAGAGATCGAGTTGAAAACCATAAAATACAAGAAAATTTGAAAAAATGGTAAAAATTGTTGCCTTGATGAAAACCTGGCAAACAGGTGTCTTGGTAGCACCAAAAAAAAAAGAAGGAAAAACAACAAAATTAGTAAAGAAAAATGATTTGTCTAATAGTGAAAACCTGGAAAACAGGCGCTTTGGATAAGTACCATGCTGAAAACCTAGCAAATAGGCACAATGCGTAATCAATCATTGCTTTGTCATCTACTGTTACTTTGTCTTCCTTGGCCTAGGATGAAATCTATTTCCCACCATTATCATCCCAATTTCCATGATATCTTACCCTTCCTCTCATGGTTGATAAATGGTTTACATTAGGTCCTCTTTAATGTCCATCTAGTACCATAGGCACACCCCTTTCATGTCCTTTAAATTTGGCTAAGTCTTGGACCTGACTGGGGGCAAAAATTTTATCATGTAACTACAATGGATGTCATGCATAGTTTTGACAGTTGCTAAAAAGTCTTGAAAAAATATCAAAAACATCACAAAAAGTCCTGAAAAAAGACCAAAAACATCACAAAAAGTCCTTAAAAAAGACAAAAACATTGCTAAAAGTCCTAAAAAAGACCAAAAATATTGCAAAAATTCCTAAAAAATAGACCTAAAACATGGCAAAAAGTCCTTAAAAAGGACAAAAACATTGCAAAAAGTCCTAAAAAAGACTTAAAACATCAGAAAAAGTCTTGAAAAAAGACATAAAAACCAAAAATCATCTTGAAGAAAACCACAACAAAATGTCAGACTGCTCGAAGAGCACAAACACAGAGTCATCTCTTATGAAAATTTGTCATGTCAATCAATCAGTCTTTGTCATTTGTCTGAACTATGTTGTCTCTGTGCATTTTCTACATAGCCAAGAGTCACAATTGAGTCCCTCAGACATGAGGTCAGTCCCTTTAGGTTTGTCAAAATAAAATCATGGCACAATCTTTGGTCATCAAGACAAATTCATTGGTCGTGTTGAACTACAAGGTCTCTAAGTGTATGATGTAGGCAAGGCCATCTGTCGATGAGCCCCCGAAGCCACACTAGGTCAGTCCATTAGGGTTCATGGCATTACACTAGTACACACATCAAAAATATTCAAGACAAGACAAATCATTTTCCAAATGGGAAAACTTCTAAAATAATGTATTGCAATCATTTATTTAAACAAGACAATCACATCAACATGACAAACAAATCGACATATGGTCAACACAAGTTAAACTCAGTCAAAGCAAATTAAATGGTCATAACCTGTCAAACTGTAACCTCTTGGTTTTCTTTTAGATGTGTCCTTCTGAAAGATAATCTCTATCATTCATGCATTGGGATGTGTCCTTCATGGGCATTGTCACTGTCATTCGACAATTTTGAGGGATCCTCTTGACATCTAAGGATCACTCCTCTAGACATTAGTATTCTTCAAATGTGTCCTTCTGAAGAACAAACTCTATCATTCATGCCTTAGGATGTGTCCTTCCTAGGCATCGTCACTGTCATTCAAAATTTTGAGGGATCCTCTTGACATCTAAGGATCACTCCTCTTGACATCTAAAGATCACTCCTCTTGACATCAGTATTCTTCAGATGTGTCCTAAAGAAAAAATTCTGTCATTTATGCCCTAGGATTTTTCCTTCCTAGGCATCATGACCATCCCTATCACCTAGTACTTTGAGGGATCCCTTTTGACATTTAGGGATCAATCCTTTCGACATCAACATTATTCAAGATGTGTCCTTCCTGAATTTGGCAATCTTCGACATTCATCATCTTGGCATCATCAAAACCTTGACACCCTGGCATAATGACATCATCAAACCTGACATCTTGACATTAAGACAATCAACATCCAGACAGACTTGGAAAACACTTGGCACTTGTCTTTTGACTTTAATCATGTTACTAGTTTTTTAGTGAGATCCTCACAATATGATTTAGAAAAACAATGACGTATCATGGTTGTCTTATCTTGTCTTTGGGATTTTATTATCATCTTACTAGTTTTTCAGTGAGATCCCAACAACAAGATTTAGAGAAGCAGTGACATATCATAACGTTTGTCTTGACTTGTTGACATGCATGATTACTAGTTTCTCAGTGAGGTCCTAATTTTGGGGATTTAGAAAAACAACGATGTATCATGATAAGGGCTCTATTTTGTATTTTGGAAATCATGCTACTAGTTTCTCAAGGATGTCCTTGAAATAGGATTTAGAGAAGCAATGACATTTCATGAATTGTCCTTGTTTGTTTGCAGTTTGTTATGACAAAAATACTGGGGCAGCTGCACTCTTAGTATGAGTCATGATCATCCTTTTCTATGACTATTTCTCTCATGTGATTGTACGACCTTGTGCACCTTGATCTATGTCATATCATGGTGTTTGTTGGCTGTTACAATAATATGCCCAATGATGATTAAGAGCAAAAATATTAAAGTCCTATGGTAATGTTCTGAAGGATTTGGTCTAGAAAATAACATGCATCTCCTTTTTTCTTGTCATCTTCTTTGGCTCATCTCATATTGGCATTACATCCATATCATCATCCATATCTTTTGCACTAACATTTCTTTGTCTCTTCATATTCTAAGTCTTCTCGTCCATTTCGAGAGAACACCCATGTTCTTAGAACTCGTATGTCCTCTCGAGAGGGCATACCACTACCTCCCTCATCATTCTTTCTCATCCTATTTTGCACTGGAGCATATTTTTGACTTATTTTCTTTGTCACAATGCAACATGCTACATTATGACAAAGAGGGGCAAAATGTAGACACATAAAAATGGCCTAGACTCACAAACCATATTTTTATGTCTTATCATATTTCATCTATAGTCCAAATTCAACTATTAATTAAATGATTCATAATTATTTAATTAATTCATATATTTTATTCCTCTTGATTATTTAAATAAATAAATTTTATTTATTTATTTAAAAGTGTCACTAATTATCTAATGTCTCATAATTAAATAAATTACTTAATTCATTTAATTATCCTTGTCCATTATTTCCTCCTAATTATTTAAATAAATAAGTTTTATTTATTTAATGTGTCATTAATATCTCATGACCTCTTATAATTAAATGAATTCTTTAATTTATTTAATTATCGTCCACCATTGCTTTTTCCGGTTTTAAATAAAGATATTTATTTAAAATTGTCCACTTCCTATCTCATGGATTTTTCTAATTCAAATAAAATCATTTATTTAAATTATCCCACTTTCTAATTTTCCTGATTTTTAGTAAATGATTAAAGATTTTAATTATTTACTGTCACATGATTTTTCCTCCTTTTTGAGTTAATTTTTTTTTTAATTCAAAATAATCTTTTTCCTTCAAAAAATCAAATAACTTTTATTTGATTCCTGATTTTTTAGATCTTCTTTTTAGTTCAACTCTTATCTTATTGATTTTTTGAATCTTACAAATCAAGTAGTCTTTATCTTCTTGATTTTCCAAAATATTTATTTTTCTGATTAATTAGCTCATTTATTCTCCATCCCTGATTTGATTTTCTCAGATGACATCTCGACCACTCACTTAATGATTCTTCCCTAACCCTGATTAGGGATTGTCAGATTTAATCTCGTCCTATGATTTTAGGCTTTTGTCAAAAGTCGATCTTGTCCCTCCATTCAAAATGGCATTTTCTATAAAATTCTATTTTGCTCTCATTTTTGGAGTATGCACATAGATTACATTATTCTTATGCATTTATACTTAGAGCTATTTTGCTATGGAGGTAATCATGGAAGATTCGAGGAATGACTGGTATAATTGTTCTTGCTTTTAATTTCCTTTGTACTTGATAGTTCTTTGGGTTTATAGTCTTTATTGATTGGCTAAAATCTAATCTAATTTAAAATTTAACCCATACATACAACACACATTTCAATCATATTTGCATTAGTCTTGAGTGGTCCATCACAATTTTTGGTATACCTCTCTCCTTTTAGGTGCAAAACCCTAGAAGTGTAAGAGAGTCCTACATTGCCAAAAATCGGTGTCCACATTTTGGTGAACCAAACTTTTGAACATAATAATTTTTATTTGTAGTCCATCATCATCCTATATCTAGGTCACATTAAATTTTCATTAGGGTTTGCATTAGTTACTTTGCATCTAGGGTTTCTGAAATTTTGCATTAGTTTAGGTGCATATAGGTTACATTTTTGCAACTCAAATCATTAAATTTTTTTGAAATTTAGCATTTGCATCTTAGGTATACATCATAAAACATAGAAAACATAAAAATCAATAAAAAATTCTGAAAATTCTATAAAAAAATCCCCACAAGGACTCATTCACCACCTTGGGCGAATTAGTCCCTTTGCTACCTTGAAATTACCTTTTATAGTGTTGAAAACCCTATTTTTGCACTTATGTTTGTTTCCAGTAACTATCTATATCAATTGGTTAAGTTCCTATTGCATGCATTTCATTAAATCTAGCTTAATTTGCCTCATTTTATGCATTGCTTAATTTCAAATTTCTCATTCCCACATTATTACATAGCATAATCAATCAATTATCATCTAAAAATTGCATTTCATTTTAGGTTTTACATTTCATTTTGCATTTGCATAAATTATTATTTAAAAATATTAGTATCTATCCTTTCCAAGGTTTCAACAAAAAAGTTAGTTAATAAGCATGCTAGTCATTCATTCAATGCATTCCCTAGTTATGATAGTCTCTTAGCACAAGAGAATGGAAATGTTAATGCTTTCCTTAAACATAAATCGCATATTATCTCTCCTATTTGTGAGGATGATGTGATAGAAAAGAATACGAACATCGATACTCATGATGATCATAATTGTTCTTATCCTAATACCTCTCCTTTTAGTGACAAAGGTATCTTGGCAAAAGAAGGTACAATTGTTGATAATGGTGAAGATCTTGCATGTCCTTTTCCTCGTCCCCTTTGGGGAGATATTATAGCACAAGAGAAGGAGATTGTAAATGATGAGGATGATAGATTGGTCTTAGATAATCAAATATTTAAAGTCTATAACATCCCTCTTTATGATCCTTCCCCTACTTATCCTATCTTGGAAGATATTAGGGAACAAAGCAACAAACTCATAAATGATCATGGTAATCATATTTGTTCTTCTCCTAGTATCTCTCATAGCTATGAAGATGATACTTTTATGTTGGAAAACACAATGGATGAAAATCGTGAGAATCTTAGTTTTCCCCTTTCACCTAGGGAACCCCTTATTGAGATAGAAAATTCAATCATTGTTCATCTCCGTACTTGTGATGAAATCAATATTGAAGAAAAAAACATTGAATGTCATGAACATCTAGTTTATAGTTCTCCTAAAAACTCTCCTAGTAGGAAAGGTATCATGGTGCAAGAAAACATCAACACTATCATTTGCAAACCAACAATCAACCTTACTTTGAAGCATCCTGAATTACTTGATATGGATCAAGCCTTGATGAAAATTTGAGGAGTTAATGACAAATCACCTTCTACTCCTCAAAACTAAAAGGTTACATGTGCTATGATCAGTACCAAGCAAAACGATATAGAAAGACAAAAGAAAATTGAAGAAGCCACATAGTTAATGGAAGAGGCTTTGAAATTTTTTTATTTCATTTCTACATCCTTGGGAGAATACAAGATCATAACAAAAGAATCTAAAAGCAGCAAAGAGAAACTAGTAACAATAATAAAAAATTCAATAGCATCCTCTACAACCACCTTACAAGCAAAGAAAACATCCAAGAAAAACTTAGAGGAAATTGAACAACCACCAAATCAAACAAAAGAAACAAACCAACTTGGGAAAGGATGTGATGCTATAGAACAATATATCCATGTCCCTATAATGCCTAAAATGCAAGAAATGACTAATGATCTTGGTTATGGTCCCTCAAAATAAAAACTTTCAGTCAATGTCAACACTATCACAAACAATTCTTCCAAGACAACTTTAACCTTGGAACATCCAAAAATAATAGATATCTGAGCACTAAATATGTTTCAACAAGAAACTTTCTTTACTTATCAAAATAAATAACATTAGTTGTTGCTCCTTTCCATGTAATAGTTGTAGGATCATAACATACTCACTATTTAAAGGAGCAACATATCATAATCCATTCCTGACTCACCTTTGTCCTACACTAAGTGGGGGCAAGGGGTTAAGTAGCCTTGTCCTCGTATGTCACTTCTAGTTGTATCTTTTGACCAGACGTTAACCTTTCATGAACATATAAGAGCAAGCTTGGGATGTGGATGACATGCCTTAAGTTGACTCACATGCGACATAATTATTCATGATGTAGCTCAATTCAGAAACAAATGACTTGGCATAGGGATTTCCAAGTTGTCTCTTATGTCTTCTTTCATTCATCATTGGACACTTTAAAGTAATTTCTCATAGTGATGGTGTAGAAACTACTTTAAAGTGGGGGCATAAAACAATGACATCTTTTGGAAAAAAAATTCATGGTGTAACTTTTCTTTTTTCTTATGAAGTGCCCTCTTCTTGGTGGTGTCATTGGTTTTGATGCCATCCAAGAGTGTACGATCTACTGAAATTGCACGATGTGAAAGAGGTATCCCATGGGCAACGATTTGACACCTTGACTTGTCCTCTCTTGGAGACATTAGGCACACTTCTCCCTAAGAAGAAGACATTACGATTTGACACCTTGACTTTTCCTCTCTTGGAGATATTAGGAACAATTCTCCCTAAGAAGAAGACATTACATTCAAAATCATTTACAAAAAGCATTTTCATTGTATTGGCTTATGAAAGTTATCGTGAGGATAATTTTGGTATGGTTAGTATAATGGGAATCTGAAAAACTAGCATGAATTTCTCATTATACAATGGGAAGCTGACACACTGGCATGACTTTCTCACTAAACCACTTCTTTGGGACAACTCACCTTGCAGGATGACCTGATGTTTTGCAGCCCTAGAGTAAGCACATCTTTGATCCACCTCATTTTTCTTTCCTTTACTTCATGTCATTATGTGATTGCATATCTTGATTTGCTACAAATCATTCACCTTTTGCTTATGCTTTTGTGCTTATGTCAATTCGACTTAGGATCTTATATCATGGGGGCTTGGTTACCTCCTTCATCCTTGTTATCCTAGACCATCTATATTTATGCACTCAGACCCCTCTTAAATGTCTACTTTAGCATGAGTTTGAAGCAATTTCATCCTCTCACTAAAGTGGGGGCTAAATGTGGACACTAAAAAAGTACACCTTTTTGCTTGTTTGATTTGGTAATAGTTAATGATTGATTCGAATTAAATTCACCTTGATCTAGTGTTGTGAGATGTTTTACACATCCACATTAGGTCTTGGGATTTTTTTAATCTAAAATTAACTTAACTTTTACCTAATTCAATGTTGTAAAATGTATTTGCACATTAATCTAAAAGGGTTATAAATTAAACTTGTTCTAATCTAGTGTTGTAATGTGTTTTACACATTCACATTGGATGTTGTGCCTTTCTAGGCTATGCGGACCTTATTTTAATGTTGTAGAGTGTATTTAATCACACTTTCACATTGAAATTTGTGTCCCTATCCCTAATTACCCTTTGCACCATCATTAATAGGTCCCTATGACCCCATATTGTGCATCCAAAGGCATAATTTGATCAAAGATCTAACTAAAACATAGAAGCTGAAATTATTCACTCCATGACATCCCAACTGGAAAAAGAGCCCCTGTGGGACCCATTTTCCATTAGGGGTGAATGAGACCCATCCAGGTGGAACCCATTTTCCCAGGATGGCGAATGAGTCCCATTTGAGCTATTTTTAAGGTTTGAGCGAGAAAATTAGGTTTTAAGTTCAATTTTCTCCAATGTCATTCTTGGGAATCAAATTCACACTAATTTGAGTAGGATTTCCTATATAAACAATCCTCTAAACCCTAATTTATAATTAATTCATTATTCATTCATCATTGATTATCCTTCTCAAGTCAAGTAAATTAGGATTTTAGCATTCTAAGTCATCACGATAGCTTTCTACGACATTTAAGGGAAGATTCTTCATCCATTGTTATAGAAATTCAAGATATATCATCATGGAAAGTTTCTAATTCCATTATTTCATGCTTCATAATATTATTTCTTCATTTTCATTTAATTACCTAAAAAAGGGTTTGACCAAGGAAAAGCCCCATGCCCCAAGAATCAATATTTTCTCTTTTTCCTTACATGTTTGCAAGTTTAGGTACATTAAAGACTTGGACATGATTGAAGAATATATTAAAACTTTTTTAAATTCATCTCCTCATTGGCTAGGTCAAAATATCTACAAAAATTCACTTATTGTGCCAAAAATCAGGGTTTTAGATTTGGACACATAGAGGTACAGAAGGAGTGAACTAAGAGCTTCTATTTCCAATTTGGAGTTTTTAAAAAATTCAAAGTGGAATCATACACCTTTACTGGTGAATGAGTTCCATTGTACCTATTTTTTTATATTTTTCTATAGATCCAAATACCCATTTGTCTGAAATGGGCCCTGGTGCAATTTTCCAGATCTTTGACTAATTCGCCTAGAATGGCGAATGAGTCATAGTAGGCCAAATTTTTAGGATCGACAACATTTATTGTCTTCATTCTAGTATTCAACACATTTCTAGGTGGACAATTGTTATTTTATTTCCCTATTTTTTTTACTTTCATTTCTATTCATCTTTCTAGGTCTTTTTTTGCATACAACAGTGTGTTTTCAAACATCTTGCATTTCCTTGGTTTCCATTCATTAGACAATATATTTTATCAGTTTTAAAAATTTAGGACATTTTATTTAGACACATTTCAATGATATTTTCATTACTCTTCAGTGGGCCATCACATTTTTTGGTATACCTCTCTCCTTTTAGGTGCAAAACCCTAGAAGTGTAAGAGAGTCCTACATTACCAAAAATCATTGTCCACACCAATTACTTGTCATTAGTTAATTTTTATTGCATACATTCACATAGCTTTATGTTTCTAAATTTCAAGTCCCTAGATAGGAAACCTAGGAATACTGTTAACAACTCATAATTTGTTGTTTTTCTGACAAAAAACTCTACTAGCACTAAATTCCTTTCATGGAATCTTAGTCTCTCTCAAGGTTTGTAGCTCAAAATCCTATCTTTGTTTTTTTCTTTCTATTTCACTTTTTGTAACACAAAAATTTCACCAGAAGGACCAAGATGCCCTTATTGGAATCTTAGTCCTTGTTGACTTTGAATTTCTAGTTTTCAGGGTTTGAGATTGCTTCTCTATGCTTCTATTTGCTACTTTCAATTTTCTATTACAGTTTCCAAAATTTTTTGTTATTTCAATTTCCTTCATTTCAAGTGTTCTTGTTCAATCTTGCATCATGGATATGTGCTTCGAAAATCTTCGTATGTCCTTGAAATCTTTGGTAGATGTGTCAAGCTATGCTTTCGACAATTACCCTAACAAAACTAAACTCACTTATCCTCTTTCAACTCCTAATACATGTCCTCCTTGTGATGTTGAAATCAGTAGAGAAGATGATGACAACATGAATAATTTCCTCAATGACTATCTTAACAACCTTGAAGGTAATGCATCCTTTTATCCATCCATGAAACAACCAAACCCCCTAACAATACCACCTCTTGAGATGTTTGGTTACTTACATCCCAAAACTGAAACAAAAATTGATCCTAAGATCCCTACAATAGGTGAATCTAGTCCTTCTATGCAAGAAAATACTCAAGCATTTTATGATAACAAAGTAACAAAAACTCCAATCAATCTAGAATAAACATATTGAAAATTATTCACAATCTTGAGTAAACAAGGTTGCAATAGAACAAGTGAACATAACATTCATTAAATCCTAGAGCAAATACCAATTAATGAAAACACAAAGGGATTAGGATATCAAGGTCCCCCTCACAACATAAGATCTCCTAAAGAATACCTAAGGCTTTGTAGCGATGCTATGGTAATCTTAGGCTCTGTAATATCATTTGTGGCAAAGAAAGATACTAACCCTGAATCCATAGATTTCTTATGTGTTTCTGGGGGCAACCCTCTTTTCCTATTCTATGTTTGTCTACTTTAAAGTAATTTCTCACAACATGGTGTTTAGTAATTTCTTTAAAGTGGGGGCATACATTGGCATTATTTTGGCATGATTTCATTTGCATTTGTTTTCATGTTCCATTTGTGATTTTCTTCCTTCTCGTGATGCAGCATTTTCTTAGTGGTGTCATTAGGTTTGATTTCCTCTGCGAACGTGATATTTCCTTGTCCTCTTTTTCTATCTTTGATGGTGTATGTTTTCATTTTTGTTATGGATTCATATATCATCTGTATGTGTGTTCTTTTTGTGCCTATGTTAGTTTTCCATAAGATCTTAATTGGTCCCATTTTGCATCTACAAGCCTAATAAACTACATCTTTTTCTGGCTAATCATTACAAACATGAATAGATAAATGATGATTTAATGATTCTGGTTGTGTGTCCCTAATTTTTGGGTTAGGACTAAGATGCCACCTAGGGTTTCTTTGTCCTGCAAAGTTCTTGGAAGCCCGATTCCAAATGTGGCTTAAAGTGGTCCCTTTTTGGATTTTGTAACTTGAGTTTCATGCCTCCAGACTAAGATGCCACCTAGGGAATCTTAGTCCCCCTTAAGTGATTATCAAGATTTAATTTCAAGGGTATGTGTAGGATCATGATGGGCTAAAAAGTTGCAATATGATGGGTATGTGTAGGGTATGTGGCTGACGACTTTTTTACCCAAAATTGATGAAACGAAAAGGGTTTTTAAAGTAGATTCTTATCTTTCCACCAATATAAATTACTCTTTTATTTGAATTTAATGAATAATTATTGTTCATTTTCTATTTGAATTACAACTAAAGTCCTGATTGATAGGTTGATTGAAAAACATCTATATCGGTCAAACAGTATCACATTTTTTGAATCCGAAAAATGTGTCACATTCTATGCTTTGCATACTATAGGATTAAAAAAATGAATTTCTTGAAGTTTTGACCAAGTTAAGGTGGTCATACATATGAATTTTTATATTATTGAAAAGTTGTAATAAAAAATTTATAAATAATTATTTACTTGGGAAAAAAAAAGTATCACATCGGGACATGAATCCTCTACTTATAGCTAAAATCTTATAAAAAAATATTATCATTTTATTGTTGTTAGGGTGGTTAGACAGACACCTACTTCTTATTTTTTCCCTAAAATTTAAGTGCTACTGCATTGAAATTTCAAATTTTCACCAAATAGATTTTTTTTTAAATAAACATAGTAGTTTAGAAACTACATTCAATTTGCTATAGATTCTATTCTTACATATTTTTAAAATAATGTAGATAACTTATTCAAATTTTACATCAAGTTTCCTAAGTCATATATTTTTGGATTTTATTGCCACTTAAGAGCCTTTTTTTTCCATGATGATCCTGCACATACACTCAAATCTTGGTGGGATTTAGCCTCCTTTAATGAATGATTTCATTTATTGGCTTGGTGTGTTGTAATTTCAAGATATTAAGCATAGATAAGTATAAATACAAGGTTCTTCTACTCATTTTTCATCTAAGTATTCAAGTATTCATTCCTAAGACAAGTTCATGAGATAAAGAGTATTCAAGAGTAGTTCATCAAGTATTTGGAGCCATCATCAAGATTTGAGCATCATATTAGGGATACTTTTGCATCATCTGTGGTTTTGAACTAACATTTGTAAAGTAGGATTTTGATTCAAGCAAGCAATTCAAGTCAAGTATTCAAGAAAGTCAAGATCTACATTCAAGCTATCCATCTCACACAAGTTTGTAGATTTCAAAACAAGGTTTTGGTCAGTTGTAACATTACATGTTCATTCATCATTTCCCTCCATTATTTTATTTTATTTTGAGGTTTAATTACTAACAAGGGGTTTGACCAAGGAAAACCCCCATTTACTAACAATCAACAAGCTTTTCCTCTCTTGTGTGTTTGTGATTGCTGATTTAGGTTGAAGACTTCAAGATCATTTGAAGTGAAAAGTTGCAAAGTTGCATTACAAAGTTGCCATCTTCTTAGAAACCCACCTACATGCTAGATCTAGAAGTTTCAGGACCTGAGATCTGAGAAGGAAATGTGGACCTTGAGCCTCGGGATCACATTCGGAAATTTTAAAAATTTCAAATAGGAATAAGTCACCACCTATGGCATCTTACTCCTCATGATGGTATTTTGTAGAGATTCTTTCAGATCATGTTCTGACATCCAAAAAATAGCAGTGGGGTATGTGCAGGATCATGATGGGCCAAAAAGTGGCAATATGTAAGTGATATGATGGTCCATGTGGCTGATGACCTTTTTTTTACTTTGAATTATAAATAATTATTATTCATTTTTTATTTGAATTACAACTAAAATCCTGATCGATAGGCTGATTGAAAAACATCTATAGCTTTCAAACGGTATCACATTTTTTGAATCCAAAACATGTGTTAGATTCTATGTTTCGTATATAATAGGATTAAAATAATAAAAATTGAATTTCATGAATTTTTGACCAAGTTAAGGTGGTCGGACATAGAGGTTTTTTAAATTTTTTAAAAGTTGTAACAAAAAAAATCATAATTAATTATTTACCTAGAAAAAAATTACAAAAAATATGCATCACATTCAACATGAGTCCTCTACTTATATCTAAAATCTTATAAAAAAAATTATAATTTTATTGTGGTTAGGGTGGTCAGATAGACACCTACTTCTTATTTTTTCCCTAAAATTTCAGTACTACTTCATTGAAATTTCAAAAATTTCACAAAATAATTTTTATTTTTTTAAAAATAAACCTAGTAGTTTAGAATCTACATTCAACTTGCTATAGATTCTATTCTTACATATTTTTAAAATAATATAGATAACTTATTCAAATTTTTGGGTCAAGTTGCCTAACTCTAATTTTTCTAAATTTTTTGCCACTTAAGGGCCTGTTTTTTCCATGATGATCCTGCACATACTCAGTGGGACTAAGACAATAGTAAGGGTTGTGTATTACTCCTCCATAGAAAATTTTGAAAACTTTTTTCATTTCCTAAATTCTCATCACATTTCCAGACTTCCCAGTTACATACATCATAACTTCCTATTGTTTAATTTCATCATTTGCATCCTTCATTTAGCTTGCATTACTAAGTTTTGTTAGTTGAATGTTTAGTTGTCTTTTCCAAGCTTTTGTTTTGTGGTGAACCCCTCAAAGTGTAAGGAACCCCCCCTAGGTCTTCCTTGTTAAGAATTAACTCACCTTTGAGGTTGATATTCAATCCAATTTGGATTCCTAGAACATTATTGAGTGGTCGAAAGAGAATATAGGTGGAAAGTCCCTCATTCCCCCCTTTTTCTTTTTGGTTCAATAGTGCTGATAATCAACCCTCTATGGATCATAGCCTTCATACCTCACTTCCAATGACTTCCCTACCTATAAATAGTGTGCATGATGTTTCTTATATGCCATAATAAAACATAAGAAGAATGGATGAAGAGATATAAAAGCTTCAAGAATTTGTGAATATAGAATACATTAATACTAGTGTCATTCCTATTTTAGATAATGTGAGGAAAATTCTTGAAACTAAAGATGGAATAGAGATTGTGTGAAGTATAGGTTATATTGTAAATAAGAACATCCCTACCATGACTAGTTGTGCTCAAACTTTGGGGTATACTCCAAGCAAAGGTGGAAAATTAAATTCCTTGATCCACAACCCTCACCTCTATTCCTACATACTAGTTAGTACTCATGTTACCAAAAGTATTCAACATACGAGTAAGGTCAACACTTCATTAGGTATTTCCACTAGGAATCCATCTACCTTTGTGCATTCAAATCTCATATCTGCTCAACCATCCCCCCTTAAAAACCTACAATTCACTTGCACTTCGCAAACATACACCACTCCACCTTATTCATGTCCATTTCACAATACCAACAATGATGTAGTCCTTAAAACACTTTTACGAAACATGTCATCCCTTCAACAACAAATCGCCACCTTAAACCAAAACAACTATGGCCAACCTTCACAATACATCAAAACTAATCCATTATCCTTGGAGATACTGAGAACAAAAATTCCACAAGGTATAGAGGTTCTTTATTTGAGAAATGTGGTGGGAAAGGAGATCTTGTTAGTAGTTTTGTTTCGTACACCATCCTATATAGAGACTCCATTTTTTAAGATAAACTCTTGCTTAAGCTATTCCCTAGGTTCTTGAAAGATACTACTTAAAAGTGGTTTTGCTCCCTACCAAATAATTCAATTCATTCATTTAGTGAACTTATTGATGCTTTTTACATCCACTTCCAAATGCATATTGGTCCCAAGATGACCCTAACTGATCTAATGACATGTAAACACAAGGATTATGAAAGGTTCACTAATTTCATAGTGCAATATCAAATGCTTTATTCACAAATAAACATTAAGATTCTTGATTCCAACCTTCAAATAATGTTTATTTCCAATTTGCAAGACAAATTTGAAAAAAAGCTTGAGATGATGATATTTCCCTCCTTCACATAGTTGTGTACAAACCTTTGTGATTACCAAAATTTAGTTAGTTGTCATGAAGTGAAAATTCCCTCTAACTATTTTGAAAAGTCTAAATCTAAAACCTAGAAAATGTGGTTCTCTCTAATCTTTTGGGAGATAGGATAACCAATTTTCTATAAGGTTCACTTAAGGAAACCTTAGAGATCTCAATCCAAGGATGGAATAAAGGAAAGAGATCTGCAATAATTTTTCCTAGGGTGTGATTAAAGGTAAAAAGGGGGTTCACCACCAAGCTATGGCTTGGAAAGACAAGAAATGTAAATGATATGCAAGACTTGACTAAATGACCTACAAATGGAAAAGTACAAAGTTGCACCTAAGAACTATAGATGCTTGAATGAAGGTCTAAAATCTTGAAAATATTTATTTTTGATGTAAAATATGACTCATACGCTTGTAGGGGTGATTTATTCCTAGTTTAGGGTTTCAAATCGAAACTGGAATCTGGAATTGCTGAATCAAGATCTACATAAATGTTTGAAAATGGGTATACTAGGACTTATACACCACAAGTGACGATTTAGTCCTAGTGTTAGGGTTGCTCTAAAATTTTGGTATCCTCTAATGCTTTCTTGTAGCTTCCTTCCTGTCAAATCTATGGTTCTGAAACACTGAATTATACTTTGTAGGTGACTTTCCGTAATCTTGCAAGTACTTGGTGACAACTTTGAAAACTTTGCAACCTTGACAACTTTTCTCCAATATTTCTCATTAATCGATCTTCAAACTAAATCTACAAATCACACATCAAAAAGAGGCAAAAAAAAAAATGTTAGTTGATAGGGGTTTTCCTTGGTCAAACTCTGTTTTGGTAATCAAAACTTGAAATGAATAGAAATATAATGAAGGAATTATAAATGAAAAAATATACTATGTTGCAACTCACCAAACCCTTGAACAAAAGGCTGCAATATTGTATGTAATGGCTAGCATGGATGTGGATCTTGAATATTTCCTTGAATGATATGGATCTAGACTTGAATTCTTGCTTGAATCATAACATCCTACATCAAAATTATGCACGATGACTTTGACATGATGCTTGATACTTGAATAGTTCTCCAAAATTCTTGATAATCAGCCTTGAATGCTCTTGAATTATAGAATGCTTGATGTCAAAAAGTGCTAGATGACTTATAAACTTGCTAGGAGAAAATATGTGAAAATACCTTGTATTTATACTTGTTTATGCCAAATTTCCTAAAATTACAATGCTACAAGGCAACATCAGATCTAGGAGAATAAAATACCACCAAGAATTTGAATTTAAATTAGGTCTAAGATAAGTGGGACTCATACACTAGTTAGGGCATATGAGTCCCATTATGGTAGGCTTGGGACACACTTTTTAAGAAATTCTTATTTTAATGCCAAATTTAGATCTAGGCCCCAAAACCTAGGTGGGACCCATATGCCCAAGATGGTGTATGAGTCCTAGATCACTGAATTTGGGCCATACAATTCAAAATCATTAATTTATGATTGGTCACTAGACGTCTGTTAGGATTATCCCTAGAAAGATGCATTAATTAAGGCTTTTGGATGCAAAATAAGGTCAAATAAGGCATAAAGAAGCCCAATTTTAGCAAGGAGGGTCCAAAAAAGTGTGAAAAAGTAGAGGGATACATTTTTCTACCATAAATAATCTACACCTCAAAACAATCACCAACCTTTTAAGAGAAAAAATAAATGCTTCCTCCAACTTAATCCCCTTCCATCCAATCAAAATGTTAACACCCAAGTGGATTCTATAAAGAAAATAAAACCATATGCCTTTGTAGATAGAAATCAACAATTCACACCTCTACCTGATACTCTTCATAATACAATGTTGCTGCTCTTAGAAAATAATTTTATTTCCTTGCCTCCTGTTAGAGATTCAAATCCTACCAAGCCTTTACCTTCAAAATATATACCAAATTCCTATTTTCATTTCCATCAACAAAATGAACATGATACAAAAAAAATTTAAGCATCATAAAGATCTTGTGCAAGACCTCGTTGATTCTAATCATATCCTAATTGGAGGTATTAATGATCAAGGTAATAAGTTTTTGGCTCCTACTAAACAAAATTTGTAAACCTTTACCAATCCTATGCCTAATAATAATATATCCTTTGTCAAAGCTAGTGAAACAAAGAATGATGTGATGAATGTTGGCACAACTAATGAACACATAAAGAACAACCTTTTAGATCATTTGATTGTATTTATTAATGCTAAACCTTATAAGGCCCTAACGAATATGTTGCTTGATGTTTCTTTATAAAAACAAGGAATACTTAAACATGTACTTGATTGTCCTCTTTACATTGTTGGAAGAATCAATGACAAGCCTACCAATTGATCTCGTCTGTGTAGAGAATGTGATCACTGATGAATTCCTATTTTTGCATGAGATTTATAAAGATAAATATTCCAAACTTAAAGCATGGATCAAAATGCATAATGGTTTTGTGTGCCCTACGATTGGCTTGATAAATCTTTATCCAAAGGTTGGAATAAAAACATTAAATGTATCATTCACCATCATCCCATTGTTGAACCAATTTCATTTGAAATTAGGCTATCCATGGCTTTGCTCCATGAATGTTGTCCTTTCGTTTGTGCATAAATGTTTAAAGTTTCCATTTGGAAATGATATATTTACAATGTATCATAGTTGCTTTAATCTTGTGTCTTCCCATGGGAACTTTGCATTGTATTTCTTTTGGCCCATGCCTATTGCACCTATTAGACCTCATGAAGACTTATTTTTCAAATCCTATATGAAGTTTAAGGAAAAGCATATAGCATAATTATCCCTTAGCAACATGCCTAAACCCATGATTGGATCAAAAGCCCTTCCAATTAACCAAGAGTAGCCTATTACAAATACTTCACCCATCTCATATAAGAGACCATGATACAATCAATAAAATCTCATTGTGCCTCCTAAAGTCAAACAAGTTTATAAAGCTAAAGAGAAATCGGTTGAACAACCTCCTATGGTTCCTTCCATTCCTCTGTTAAGGGAAGAAAAGAAACCTATGGTTGATAAACCCACTCCTACAAAAACACAACTTGAAAACCACATGAAATGAAATCAAAATTCTTCAAAGCGTAGGCATAGACATTATGCTATTGCCCATTTGTTGCAAGAGCAAGAAAAAAAGAACAACATAGAAAATTAAAATCCAAACTTTCCTCCAACAAAGCATGATGCATCTCCAACCTTGCCACAACATAAACATAAACAAGCTTCCATGGATATTGGCATTAGAACTCATGTTGTGATTAATTTAGATGATGAAATCGAAATTGCTAAGTTTGATGAGGAAGTGCATAATTAGTTGAATCTAATGTTTTCCTCTTCTATGAACTTAAATGATGATTCTAATAATAAGATTGTTAAACTTGGTACATTTCCTAGTTCAACACTTGATCTTTCCCTTTGGCTAGTTATCCTACTTCTCCATACACTAAAAAAGATTGTGATGTAGACAACCTCCTATAGGTTGAATCGCATGCGCCTTACTAGTTTTTTTTTTTTGCATGTTCTTTGTGTAATTGCATGTGTGTAATTTGATCCCCCATAATGTTTCATTTGATGTATCTCTCTCTTTGTGCGCATTATTCTATATGTCATAAACATTTATTTTTTCATTTGTCTTGTGTTTTCCTTTTGGGGATGACATAAGGTGCCAAGACATTTAGGTCTCTTCCACATTGACCCAAAATATTTTTTTTATGAAACAAATAAAAATAGGTTGGTGGAAATGAACTATGAAAGAGAGTTCACCAAAATTACCTATTTCTCTAATTTCATTAAAGGAAATGAGATCGAAAACAATGAAGTAAATAACAACTAAAAGGTGAGTCAAATCAAGGTATGAATCATAAAATTTCCTAACTATGCAAGGAAGGGGGTAAAAGCTAAATAACACTTTGGAGGGAAAGATAAAAAATATCAAACAAACCCCAAAATGAAAGCTATAACATGCAAATGAAGAACAATAATAAAATCTAACAGAAACAACAATCAAAAGTCAGATTTGGAAATAGGAAAAGGATGTGGACCTTTCATCAAAAGTTAGATTTGGAAATAGGAAAAGGATGTGGACCTTTCATCAAAAGTCACCTTTTGAAGCTCACTGAGGACTCATTCACCCTATTGCGAATGGGTCCTAGCTAGGGTTCCTAAAAAATGTTTTCTAGGTTCTCTTCTATTGTGTCTGCACTCTCAGATTCCCGATTCTCACTATCATACAACTAGAAATAAATTTTGTAGAGGATTTTTTCTGATATGAATATTTTTTTTGCAACTTTTAAAACTTTTCACTTTCTTCAATTTTTCTCTTCAAGTGATCTTAAACCTAAATTTACAATCACACATCAAAGAGAGAATTTTTTTTTTTTTTTCAGGGAATGGGGGTTGCCTTTGTCAAACCCCAATTTTTCATTAAACCTTGAAATGAAATAGGAAAGTATGAAGGAATGATGAATGAACAACAATATGTGACAACTCACCAAACCTTATTTGAACCTTGGATTATAAATATGAAAACTAGAATTAAGTGGCCTCAATAAATGTAGATCTTGATCATTAGACTTGTCTTGAAACAATTCCTTTGATATGCTTGATTATATCTTTAACACTGCATCACCATATTAGCTCAAATAACATGCATGATGCAAGAAATCTTTGGGATAATGATAGGAATATTATTTGCTGCAATAATCTTCAATAAAGTTACCTTTGAATGCCTTGAAAATTATCTTGAAATGATTTAGGCTTTCCTAGCAGTAGTGGTTGTTGCATAAAAATTGAGGTATTATATGTTGGCTCATTAGACAAAGCTCATCGCTAAAATAGATCCTCTCATAGGATGGATGGCTAAATAGCTTATGATCCTAACAAAATAGGACATTGAGTATGTAGAATGAAAATCCATCAACAGAAAGGTAATTGCAAATCAACTAGAAAAAGCACCTGGGTATCAGCACAAAGTTGTGTCACACTTTCGGCCAACTTATCAACACAGGTGAGTTTAAGTAATTTTAATTAAAAATTAATTTTGGTCAAACATATGATCTTGTAAGATTTATTCTAGCTAATTTATATATGTATACAACTTTTCCATCTAGAACTGTTGGATAAATGCATATTTAGCACCACTTTGAGTCCAATTTACCAAAAAAATAAAATTATTTAAAAAGCTTGATGTTTCAACAACTTCTACTCGTGTAATTTTTTTTTTTTAAATATTAAAAATACCCTTTTGTAGATCCATTAGTTTAGTTTTCAAAAATGTATATATTTAAATATTTTAATTATTATTTATGTTTTCTTTTTTATTTTTACTAAATATAGGTTATCAACACAAAACATTAGGTTGATTATCATGTCAAGAAAAAATAGGAAAACTTATTAAAAAATTTGAAAAAAATATGATGCCCTAAATATAAGAATCTATATCAAGATGGTATATATATTGTTTTATTTTAGATAAATACTTTATATGAAATTTGATGTCGACTATAAACAACTAAGCTTTAACTTGTACACATTTTAATATTTATTTAAAAATATATATTTATAATAATTGGAAAAAAATATATTCATGCCCTAAAGATACAAGTTATAAATACACATAAAAAAATTGAAGGAGAATAAATAAAATTTACTATATAAAGGTGGACATCTAATGTAACTTTAATTTTCAACATTTTATCAACTACTAATTATAATTTGTTAATTTATAAAAAATTATATTCAAATAATTTTTTATTTTTTTCAAAAAATACAAACATAAAAATACTTAAAATTAAATATTTTATTAGTTTACATTATTTCAAAATTCAGAACATATATATTACTTTTTAGTGATTCAAGTTGAAAATTTGGATCAGTGTTGGTTGTTTCCTTTATAAAAGTGTGGAAAAGCTTTGTGCTTTTACCCACCTATATATTCAAAAAACCCACTGGTATCAGAATTTCATGATGAGTCAATCTTCAATCTAAGTGAAATAGATCATTGGAAAGTATATTTTGACGTTGGGTCCTACACATAACATGGCTTAGGAGCGGGGGTCTTCTTCTTCACACCACAAGGAGATTGCATACTGAAGTCATATAAGTTATCTTTTCCTTGCAAAAAAAACATTGCAGAGTATGAGGCCTTTTTCATAGGACTCTAAATTGTAGTAAAATGGAAGGTTATGTCACTTAAAGTTTATGGAGACTCACAACTAATCATCAATCAAGTCAATGATGAATATCAAACAAAGGATGACAAGATGGCCCCATATAAGAAACTGGTGGAGAGGCTCAAGGAATTATTTATTGACATCACATTTGAGAAAATACCAAGAGAAAAAAATAGAGCAACCAACACTATGAAAACAATTGGATCACTACTGGATATCCCATGCAACATCCATAAACATGAATTCCTGGTCGAGCAACTTCTCATACTAGTTTTCGAGGTACCAGAGTCTGAGTTCATGTGTGAAATTCTTTGTCTTGGTGATCTTTTCTACCATGAAATATACACCTACCTAAAAATAGGATTCCTCCCTACTCATATCACCTCGAACCTTAAAAGAACATTTGTCAGGAAGACATCCTGTTTTGTTATCTTAGGGGGCACCTTGCACTATATGATTATTGAAGGAATGATTTTACAATGCCTAAATGTTGAGGAAGCTTTGACTGCTTTAACTGAGGTACATAATGGTATTTGTGGTTCACATTTGAGTGGTATAACCTTTTCTAAGAAACTATTGAGAATGGGGTACTACTGGCTGACAATGGAGAAGGAAGCTTATGAATATGTCAAGAAATTCCTACAATGTCAACAACATGGAGACCTCATCCATGTAGCAACTAAAGAGCTCCAACCAATTGTAACACCTTCACCATTCTCATAGTGGGGGCTCAATCTTATTGGTAAAATAATGCCCACCTCATCCAATGAACACAAGTTCATTCACTGCTACGAAGTACTTCACGAAGTGGGTAGAGGCCATTCTCATGACCTATGTCAAAGGAAAGCATGTTTACAATTTCATCTTGAACTACCTTATTTTTTGATATGGGCCTATTGAATGAGTATCTGCATGCCTAAAGGTGCAACCCCATTCTCTTTGGTCTACACATGAGAAAAAATTCTCCCCATTGAGATCAAGCTCACATCCTTAAGTATATCATTGCAGAATCTCATTATTGATGAAGCATAATGGGTTTCATGGTTGAACAAGCTATAACTACTAGATGAGTGTTGCATGGATGCTCTAAACCACCTGCAAGTCTATCAAAACTATCACAAGTGAAGGTATAATAAGAAGATCAGGAGTAAGAACTTTCAAGTTGGAGAGATCGTATTGAAGGAGAATCAAAAGAGTGTACCAAATCTAGATAGCAAGGGAAAATTTGAACCCAACTGGTTGGGACCCTTCATCATCACAGTGAGCTATAAATCAGGAGCATATCAACTATCCAAACTAGAAGGGGAGCCTCTACATGAGCCTATCAATAGGTGCCATCTCAAAAAAAATTATGCCTAAGCTTGCAAGGTATAAATCAAAAATACAAAAAAAACTAAAAAATATAAAAATCCAAAAAAAATTTAAAAAAGGATTGAAAATTGTAAAAATAAAATAAAATTGTCCTCTAGTGAAAACCACTTTGGTGGTGCTTTGGGCAAGTACCTTGGTGAAAACCTAACAAATAGGCACCTCATGTAAAAAAGGAACTTTCCATCCACCATGATCTCTACGGCTTGTTCTACATCATTCATCCATCACATTCCATTGATCCTTCCGTCACCCATCCATGTTTACATCATAGCTTGATGCTATGTTTCTATCATGTACACCCTAGAGCTACTTGGCACATTCCTAAGGTTAGTTTGTCCTACCTATATTGGAGTAGTCTATCACATCACACTAGGGGCATATTTCTATACCTACATCGGATTAGATTCATGTATATTCTTGAAATATTCCTTAAAATCAAAAAATTCAAAAACATGCAAAAAATTAAAAAATCCAAAAACATTTGTCAAATCGAAAAACCCCAAAACATTCAAAACATCAAAAATCCAAAACCAGGGCAAAAGCATAAAAAATTAAAAAAATATTGTCGTTGAGTTGAAATGCAAGTGTCTGAGCTCTGAACTTAGACAAGGCCATCATATGTTCCCCTGAGACACCCTAGGTTGACTAGTCCATTAGGAGTCTATCATAATAAACTACCAATCCAATTGTTCATATCCCATTAATGAACGAGTCTATGTTAGTTGAACTAAATGGTCTCTGTGTGCATAACGTAGGAAAGGAAAATATTTGATCATCTCTGAAGGGCCCTAGGATAGTTCCTTTGGTTAGGTTCTAGGTCAAAATCTTAGAAAACCCAAAAACATTCAAAAAATTGAAAATTAAAACATTCGTAAAATCTCAAAAATACCGAAAATAGCCTCAAAAAAATTCAAAAAATATCAAAAACATCCTAATATTTGAAAAAATCCATCCATCCCATTTTTCTTTCACCCACAATAAACATCCACTCATAATACTTCAATCACCATCCTCAACCTTGGGTGAGGCAATCAGAAACAAGTATAGCAAATGTGGAAAGAGGAAACTTAAGCGTCAGAGTCTTAAGTCTAGGTCAGTAGGAAAACAAGTTGGTAAAATCTTGGTATCAATTTCCTATCATCTAGCTTATCTCATCATCACCTGATAACATCATGTCCTAGGATGCATCCTTCCTACAATGGAAACCAACATCAAGCATCACCATAGTTTAGTCTTAGGTAGAGGTATGAAGAACATTAGCTTGTTTTGTTTAATTGGTATTTTCTTTTATCTTATTGCACCCATTCCAATGACCTCTCGATGATGTCTAATAAAAATTATTTAGAGAGAAAGGAATGGGGTAATGATCATTATATTTTGTCTGTTGTGCTTGTTGGATATTTTTGTAATATAACCTGGTCTTGCTTAATTTTTTTTGTTTGTAGGGAGGGTATTCTACATGTCTTGTTGAACATTACATAGGAAGGTTTTTATTTTCTATGCTTTTTTTTGAGATGTTTGAAATATCTAAAGTACATCCTAAATAAGGTTTTATATGCTAGGTGTGAACAATATTTCTCCTATTTGATTGTCAAATCAAATTCCATCACACTAGCTACAACACCATATGGATTGTCTATACCTTGATGCATTTTATCTATGTGTGTTATAAAAAATAAGGTAAGTAAGCTCCTTATATCCCCAATCTCTGATAATCAATCACATCAACATAATCATATTTTGAATTCAAGGGTTTTATCTTTCTTTGTTCTATCTTCTCCATATACTAACACTAACATGGTATAATGACATTCAAAAATAAAAATAAATAGATCCATACATGCATCCATCCTACATCCATAAAAACATCAGCATACTGCATATGATGCATACCATAATAATAGGAAACATCATTACATCATATTATAGATTTTTTATTCTAAGCATCTCATATACCACACATTTGCATCCCTTGCATAATCACATCTACATCATACATACATACATCGCACATAGAAAATATACTAGAAATGAAGTTAGGCATATCATCACATTGCATCCATCATACATTAGAACATAATATAAATACATAGATGTAGATCCATAAACATTCACATCATGCATCATGAACCACCACATAAAGCATAAAGCATCATAGTAGGAGCATTATAAATATCCATCCATATCAAATACATCCATAACACATCAAGTAAAATAAAATAAGCATCACATCATGTAGTCACATTGAAGCCATCTCATGTATATATATCCAAAAAGTTGAATGTCACGATACTATCGGAATCAGATATACAATATCATCATCAAATATACAAGAGGCTAGTAAAAAACTCAGCCAATGAATGTATACACATCATAAATTAGGTTGTACAAAAAAATTTCTCCAAAGTGTGTTATCAATATCTTGAGCTACCCTCACTCTATTTGTGTCTATGATGACTACGTCTACTTTGATGGTGAGAACCTATTGGTCTCCCTATTTTCCCTACATGAGGGGTCCTAGTAGGAGCAATCTGGCTAAGATGGGAGAAATTTGGCTCCCTCTACTCCTGTGCCATAGCTCTATAGTACGCTGCCTTGTAATATGATGCCTCTTGCATCGCTTAGCCATACATCTCAGTTGGGACCATGGACTATCCATGGACCGTAGGACCAGGGCCATGTATGCATCCTACCTCATTTGGAACCCCTATGCAGCCTCCTATCATGCCTGGTCCCTCTCTTTGACCAATGTCTAAATCTTAGTTGGGGCCTCATGAAGCTGCCCTATCAAAACCTGCACATGCACCTACAATGCTGCTATTTATCTGTTCCTAGGATCAGGACCTGATGGTGGTGGCGGGGGTGGCCTCTACTAATGTGGCTGTTGAGGTGGTTGAATCGATGGCTTGTATTCGACAGGTGGCACCAATGATGGAATCTATCCATCATGACCTATCTGATCTATCATGTAGTTGTCTCACCTACATTGGGACCTATCTGATCTAGGGTCCTCTGACCTATCGTCTGCTTGGTGCTAGTACAACTAGTAATGCCAATCAAATCAAGGCATAAGCCTGCCAATATGCATCATATTCCTAGGTGGTCCCCGCATCTGCAAGAACATAAAAATACACCCACGACACCATGACTAGCTGTCTAAAATCATCAATGGCCTACCAAGGTGGAATTCTCTGTCCCCATGCTGTCTGGACTTGAACCTCCAAGCAAAAATTTCTCTTTGGGTATCATCAGGGGCATCCTGCACCTCCCCAAACTAGCAAGAAACCTTATTTGGAAGATACCACTCAATCATGAGATGCTCCTACCCCGACATATATCTGGTTTAGTGTCAATAAATTTTTTTTTCAACATCGTCATGCCATCTATGGAAGTGGATCCATGGTGTCCACTAAAATACAGTCATCTCATCGATAACCTGCCTCTAGTGCAAGAGGCCTGTAATACCTATGTAATGGAGGGTAGTCATCCCACTTATCTATAATCTATAGGATCATTGTGGTCTATCTGAACATCTACTATATGTAGCCTCAAAATGAAAATATTCTCATAGGCCCACATGTGAAGAAGAGTAACTCTGACCCCAATGCTATGGGCCCCACAATAGACAGCTTGGTGCATATCCTGATACAACAAGGTTACGACAATTGGTCCCTAGGCATAGATGGTCATCTCCTCCATCATACAGTACCAAACAATCCCCCATCTCATGTTGTAACCTCTGGCTCATTGATCAGGAACAAGGACTCTTGAGATCAGAGCACCAACAAATAAGGTAAAATTTGGGGCAATCCCCACATATTTGTCAAGGTCGAGTTGCTTGCTATTGGTCACATACTCGTTGACACTAAAAAACTAAAAAATGGCATCACCTCCAACATCGATGTCATATATGAGGCACTAACCATGAATGAGGATCCTTAAGGTCTACCACACATCCTCCAGTGTCATTGTGGCCTCTCTAGTTGGAAGATGGAATGATGAATTCTAGCTCTACCATCTCTCCACCAATGTTGTCATCATAGCCAGGTGGGTCTTGACTACTGGAATCTATGCAATGTGCTTGAATCCATTTGAACTGAGGAAGAATAGCACGTCATTGCTCAATTTCATCACCCATTGTAGAATCTTTCCTCTCTACTCCTTCAAGTTGAGCACCTAAAGGACCTCCTGCACTCAAAACACCCACATCATCAAATTTAATCACCTTGGCATGTTTTCAATATTTCAAAAAATTTCCTTCAAAAGGGAAAAGTGAGTCAGCATAGCAAAAGCGGGTTGGTTTTGCAAAAGCGACACTCTATCATTTTGCAAATGTGACACTAAATCAAAAGCAATGCTATCCTTCAAAAGTGAGTCAGCATTTTCAAGTGACATTAGAGTCTCCTAGGGTTGCACAATGCAATCTTACAAAGGCAATTCGACATTTTGTGTGTGGCTCTAGAACCCTCTAACATCGTATGACACTATAATGCAAACACAGGATGGTATTTGCAAATGTGACGTCGCCTATAAAAAATGTGATGCCCTAAAGGACTGCTCTTGGTTGACCTAAATGGAACCTAATAAATGCATAAAAATTATGCAAAATGAGAAAAGTTTTGAAAGACATACTGGGGTTCCTGCATCCTAGGGCCACTAGAACTCATGAGCTTGATCCATTTGATGTTTGGGAAGCTCACAAGCCAGCATTTTGTCAGCACCTAGAGAAAAAAGTCAAGGATTCTAGAAGGTCAAGTGTGAAAATGATTTGAAAATGACCCTTCTAACCCTATTTATGCAAAAATTTGAGGTTTTTTTTGTATTTTTTAGGATTTTTGAACCCATGTAATTCATTTTTTTCCAAATGAAGTGTTCTTTGACCTATTTCCATTACCATGAATCTTTTTTTGCATCCCATGGGATTTTTTTTGTGTCTAAATCCATGTTGAATCCTTTACCATGAGGTATTGCTAATTTTGCAATTTTTGCTCTATCTCTTGAGGGGGCAGTGTAGCAGTGTAATTTCATCTATTGGGGCAAGAGTGGGGTATCTAAATAAATGGATTTTTTTTGAATTTTGATCATGGGAGTGTTATTCTTTAAACTGACATTATAGGTACCTCACTTCAAAGAGGGGAAAAATGTAGACACGTAAAATTTCTTGATTGATACTAGACATTTGATTATGATCAACTAATGTTGTTTCTTTTAAAATCATCTCAAATTGATCAATTAATGGAATAATCAACATTATTTAATTAAAATCAGTACATTCAACTATTAATCAAATAATTAAATTTATTGATTAATGCATCTCTCTTCTAACTAATTTTCATCAAATTTAATTAAATCAAATCATTTAATTAAATCCCCCTAATTCTTCTTATTTGATTAAAATCAATTAAATCAAATATCCCAAACCCCTTAACCTCTTCCAATTAATTAATTTTTAATTAATTAATTCAAATCACCTTCTAATGATCATTAATCGTATCCTCCAGCTTTGAACTCTTCAAGAGTTAAATCAACCATGGTTAATTAACTTGGTTGCACATAAAACCAAGTTCTTCTATTTATTTAATTACTCAATTATCCTCAAAAAGGAATATTCTGAGGAATATTCCTCTCAACCACCTCTAATTCAATTTGCCTCCAAAGGTTTTCAAAAACCTATCACATCCTCTTACATTTGCAATAAATTCTCTTAAAACCTTTCAAATACTCTTACATCCTCTCAAATCTCAATGTTCAATTCCTCTTACACCATTTTTAAATTCTCAACCAACAACATTTACTTCTCTTCCATGCTCCTCCACTCACACATTTCCCAAAATGTGCTCCATCTTCATCCAATGAAATTGTGACACTTGGCACATTCTCATTAGCTCTCAATTTATCCCACATTTATCAAATCCTCTCATAAGCATTATAGTTATTTGAGTTCATAGGTTTATATCATCTTGAAGCATCTTAGCTATATTATAGTCAATTTCATATTTGAATCATCTACACACCATAAAGCTTATAAAAGGTATTGGGAAAGGGCTTCCTTCTACATCAAAGGAGCACCACTCCCCCTATGGGATGGAGGTTTAGCTGATTTTATTTAGATTACATGTTCTATTTGGTTCAATTTCTTGTTATTTCATGATTTCTAGTGATGTTGGTTAAATAATTTCATCAAGAACATTATATTTTCCTTGCTAACATGTTTGACTCTTGTTAGCTTGTGTAAGTTTGGTTTTCACAATAAAAGATAAAAAAATGAATGAATAATTGAGAATTCATTTAGAAAATCAATAATTAGAGAAAAGACAATTGAAAACATATTCAAAATATCTCCTTTATTATTTTATAAAACATAGAGCTCACATAATCCTTTATCTCTACACAAATATTAAGTTTAGAAGAAAAATATTCAACCCTCCAATCAGAAAACAAAAAAAAATATCCCCTTCGATAGTTTACACCAATATTCCTTGATTAAAAGAGGTAACATATGATTTGTATAATCAAGGATTATATGATTTTCATAATCATGAATTGTTGAGACAATGGAAATACTTGATTGTAACTTTAATGTATAAGAGTGTATTTGCAACCCCCTTACAAATTTTTGTTTTACACCCTCCACCTTATAAGAATCGAATCTAATTATTTAATTTCATGTCCTAATTCTGAACTCAATCCACTTGCTGCTTGTTTTTAGTGTTGATGGAAAAATTTCTTTCAGGGATGTGTGTGCGATGCAAAAACGTCTACATAGTGCACTGCCATCCTGACAAGATTCCTACCTCTAGAATCTACAAAGGCATTACTTTCTCTATTGGCCATGAAACATAATGCCCCTGCACCTTCTTGCCAAACTTTGAATGGCTCTTTCTCTCCCATACCTTCTTCAAATGGCTCTATTTCACTTTCATTCCATCTTCTTGACAATTCTTGATCTTCTACACACGAATTTGATCTCATTCTACATTCTTGCAACTCGAAGGTACTTGCTGCATTATTGGCTTCATGATTCCAACAATCACAACATTCTTCACATCTACCACAAAAGTTGCAACTTTGTGTATTGTGAGATTGCTTTTGGTTTCAATGTGGGCACATTGACTTTGCCAAATTTTTAGGATTGCATTCCTCTCTCATTGGCCTTGAGTTCCTTTGGTCAAGGGTGGTATTTCTTCCCTACTCTTACTTTGTTGTTGGATTTGAGTAGCATAGTTCTTCTCATATTGTTTGGTTTCATTTACTTTCTAGCATAGTTTCTTCATCATATTTCTACTCCTTTATCTATCTAGCTTTCCATGGAGGTGGAAACACCAAAATGGGTGTTTGACTGTAGCAATCCCCATAAAACCCCAAATTTTTCCCCTTCTTAGTTATGTGTAGGTACCCATTCATCTAGAGCTTGCTAGTGATCTAGAATTCTTGTAAGTTAATCTTCACCACCTTTGTTCTTGCAATTTCTATACTTTCTCATTGTTTCAATTATTTTGTCATTTATCATTTCAATTATCATGCTAAACCTCAACAATTAAGCTATTAGTAGGTTTTATACACATTTGATTATCCTTTATCACTATAGATGTCCATATGGATGCTAGCGCACTTGTGAGATGCCAATGTTCCATGTTGTCATCCCTATTTTGCATTGCTTTCCTTTGGTAGAGAGTTGAGTGAGGTATAGTTTGGCTTCCAGGAACCTGCTCATTTAGCCCCATTAAAATTATCATGTTAGTAAAGTGGTAGAAGCACTGATATTTCTCTTCATTCTCTATCCTTTACATGAAAAAATTGTCTAACTTGAGGTATATTAGGGAAGCCTTCTTCTCTCAGCTCTGCATGACCTAGAGCCTTGGTGTGGTTGGTCCCCATTCTCTACATTTTGGTGAACTTTACGTGAACCATTTTAGTTCTATTTGCTAGTGATAAAATACCCTTTCCTTGTATCCTAGGAGTGTTGTAGGTGTGAGTACTATGAGGTGCTTAACCTTGCAACCCAACCTATGACCCCTAGTGGCATAGTTGGAAGTTTCCCTAAGCATTGCAAAATGAAACCTTGAGTGGGTCACTATCTAATTATGAAACCCTTGGGGGTATCTGTGAAAGTTATATTTAGTGTATGGAAAAAAAATCCTTACATCTATGTATCCTTTTTGTGCAACCTACGAGTGGGGTATGTGCAGAATCATCATGGAAAAAATAGGCCCTTAAGTGGCAAAAAGTTCAAAAAAAAAAGAGTTAGGAAACCTAACGTAAAAATTTGAATAAGTTATCTATATTATTTCACAAATATGTAAGAATAGAATTTGTAGAAAATTGAATTTGGTTTCTAAACTACTAGGTTTTTTTTTTTTTTAAATGTATATATTTGGTGAAAATTTTAAATTTCAATGCAGTAGTACTTAAATTTCAGGGAAAAATAAGAAGTAGGTGTCTGTTTGACCACTGTAACCACAATAAAATGGTAATATCTTTTTATAAGATTTTAGATATAAGTAGAGGACTCATGTGCCGATGTGATGCATATTTTTTTATAATTTTTTTCCAAGTAATAAATTAATTATGAATTTTTTATTAAAATTTTTAAAAAATATAAAAAAATCGTATGTCTGACCACCTTAACTTGGTTAAAACTTCATGAAATTAATTTTTTCTTTTTTTAATCCTAAATTATGTGAAGCATAGAATGTGACACATGTTTTGGATTCAAAAAATGTGATACTGTTTGAAAGCTATAGATATTTTTCAATCATCCTATCAATCAGGACTTTAGTCGTAATTTGAATAGAAAATGAATAATATTTACTTATTAAATTCAAAATAAAACATAGTTTAGATTGGTGGAAAGCTGAGAATCTCCTTTAAAAACCCCTTTCATTTCATCAATTTTGGGTAAAAAAAGTCATCAGCCACATACCCATCATATTCCCACTTTTTGGCCCATCATAATCTTGCACATACCCAGTGGATATCCTACCATAACATTCACCTTGCAAAACTTGATGATGAACTATAATACAGAGCCATCTCCCTTATACATCCTTGAACATATCAATGGAAATGTTGTAACAGGTGTTTTCATTCACCCTATATGCTAGGTGAATCTCATTATTGAGGAGATCATGCTAATTAAATGTTTACACAAGGATGGCTATGACGAATCTAGGAGAACTATTTGTACACACAATGGGATTTATGCTCCTCCCATTGGTTGGATCATCTTGTTAGTCCTAGTCGGGCCTAAAATCGTAAATGTGCTCTTTGACATCATCTTGGGGTCTGAGCTCTTCAAGGTTAAACTAGGTATCCCTTGGTTGGTCACTATGAATGCAGCTCCCTCAGTAGTTCATAAGTGTCTGAAGTTTTTCGACGAGGGTTCTATGTTGTGTCACCAAAAAGTGTATACCTTGCTTGATATGGGAATAATTGATGACAAATTAGACTTATTGAGGCCTTGATTTGGTGTTTTACACATCCACACTAGGTCTTGGACCCTTGCAAACTGAATAAATTACATTTAACGATGTCTTGTAAAGGTGTTGTAAAGTGTTGTAAGATACTTTCATGCCTCTCTATACTTAATGGACCTATCTTTCCTCTAATTAAATCCTATAAAATGTAGTTAATTGCATCATCACATCAATCTAGAATTCTTGTAAATTAAACTTCACTTTAATCTAGAGTTTTAATGTGTCTTACACATTCACATTGGATGTTGTGCCTTTCTAGGCTATCTGGACCTCATTTTAGTGTTGTAAAGTATATTTAATCACACTTTCACATTGAATTCTATTTTCCAAGCCCTAATTGACCTTTACATCATCATCAATAGGCCCTTATGACCCCATAGTGTCCATTCCAAGGCATAATTTCATCAAATAACTGATGAAATCAACATAAGAATTGAAATTCCTCATTCCCTAACATTCTAGCTGTCAAAAGGCTCCCTTTGGGACTAATTCACCCATCTAGGTGAATGAATCCCTACCAGGTGGGACTAAGTTACCCAACATGCAGACAGTCAAAATGACCTTTTTCAAGGTTTGAGTAGGAAATTTTGGAATTTAAGTTTATTCCTCCTTCATGTTGGCCTTAGGGATCCAATTAATGGGAAAATAAGGTGAATGTCCTATAAATACAAGCCTCTAAACCCTAATTCATAATTATCTCATCTCATCATAATGTCATTCATCATTCATCATGTTCTCGAGTCAAGCAACATAAGGTTTTGGCATTCTAAGTCATCAAGATAGCTTCCTAAGACATTCAAGGGAAGATTATTCAACTATTGCTGCTGAAAATCAAGATCAATAATCATGGAAAGTCTCTAACTACATCGTTTCATGCATCATTACATTATTTCTTCATTTTGGTTTAATTACCTAGAAAGGGGTTTGACCAAGGCAAACCCTCATGCCCTAAAATTCACCATTTCTTTCTCTTTCATTGTGTGTTTGTAGATTTAGACACTTTGAGGGTTTGAAAATCATTGAAGATTAGGTTGAAGAATTTTTTAAGACCTCTCCTTGCTTGCAAAGAAAAATTATCCATTAAAAGTCCTTTCAGGCCCAAAAATTAGAGTTTCAGAAGCAAACACCTCTCAAGAACAGAAGTGCAAACTGAGGGCTTCCGTTTCCACTTTCAAATTTTCAAAAATTCAGAAGTGGACTAAGTCACCAATAGTGGTGACTTAGTCCCACTAAACCTATTTTTCAAAAAAAATTGTAGATTTAGATACCCATTTGGCCAAAATAGGTTTATGGGAAATTTTTCTAGATCTAGAACTATGTCGCCCAGATTGGCACAAGTGTCCTAGTTAACTTCTACAATAATTTTTTCAGGATTCTAGACATTCATGACATATTTTTTCAACCTCTAGGTGCACTCATTTAGTTTTACAATTTTTTGTTTTGATTCATGGTCATTTCTAGGTCATTTATCACATGCTTGCATATCATAATGTGTTTTCCAAAACTTTACCTTTCTTAATTTTAGCCTTAATAATCATCTTTCTTTTTCATTTTATTGCATTTACACATAATATTTAAGTATATTGCATCCTCCTTTACATTAATTTTGTGTGTAGATATTACACATTTTGGGTCCATTTCTCTCCTTTTAGGTGAAAAACCTTGAAAGAGTTAGTGAACCCTTGGATACCAAAATCATTGTCCACATTTTGGTGAACCTGAATTTTGAATCCCTTATTTTCTAATTTTGGAGTCCATCATCATCCTAGAATTAGCTTGCATTAACATTGCATTTCTTTTTTGCATTAGTTAATTTACATTCTAGGATTTTAAAATTTTACATTAGTGCAAATGCATATAGTTTACATATTTGCATCTTAAATAATTGAAAAGCACCTGAAAAATTCGTTTTCTTTTAGTACTCAAGTCATACATACTAATAAGCATGAAAACCAATTAAATTTTTTTTGACAATGTTGTAAAAACCCTAAATGGGACTAATTCACCATTTTGGGCGACTTAGTCCCATTCCAGATTTTTCACTGTTAGTTATAGCATTAGAAACCTCATTTTTGTGCTTCCTAGGCCTCCTAATATCATACACTATAAGTCTGGAAAGTTTTGGGAACATTTTTTTTATGCATCTAGCTCAAAAACATAAATTTAGGGTAGTTATTTTTCAAATCTTTTCAATCTAAAACATCATTAGATCTGAAAATGCTCACATTTATGAAATTTTGCATTACATGGATAAAAATACTTTCACTTTTTCATATACAATGTTTCTATTCATAAAACTTTGCATAAGTTTGATAAAAGTTATTTTCCTTCTTGCATATACATTGTTTGCATTTTTAAAACATTACATATATTGGATAAAAATGTTTTGCATCATTTGATATATATTTATTACATTGTTGAAACATTGCATGAAATTGTTACAAGTGCTTTCCATTTTTGTTTGAACAATGTTCGTAACTTGCATATTTTGACATGTTAAGAAACATTTCCTATCCCCTCCCTATGAGAGTGGTTTTGTGAAAGAGACTACAACCTTGGAAATTCCTAAAAATCATGTTTTTTCCTCTCCTAATATCTCTCCTATTGGTGTCGAAGATATTTTGGTAGAAGAACCAATCAATGAGAGTTTTGAGAATCCTATTTGTTTCTCTCCTCTTACCTCTCTTAGCGGACAAAACATTGATGAACAAGACAACATAACCATAGGTCATCATCACAGTCACATTTTTTCTTCTCCTAGTATGTCTCCTAGTTGTGAAAAAGATAATTTGATGTTAGAAAACACAATTGATGAAAGTCATGCATATCTTAGTTGTCCCCCTTCACCTAGTGAAACCCTTATTAAGCAAGACAATTCAACCATTGATCATTCCCCTACTTGTGATAAAGTATTTTTAGAAGAACCAACCTTTCAATGTCAATAACATTTGGCTTATAGTTCTCCTAACAACTCTCCTCCTAAGGAGAATATCATGCTGCACAAAAATGAAAACTATAGTAATGTGTCTTAAATAAAAAGGTGATTCTAGATTTCCCTTCATTAGAGATACATCAAAATAGGACTACTGAGGTTATAAGCGCGCAAGTGTCCATGATATCCCCCTCTATCAATGGACCTCGTACATACCCCATGGGACATCCTAAGAACCCTCTAATTCTCTACCCACCTTCACACAAATATCTAACTCAACACCAAACTAAACTCATCCTTTACCCCCATCACACAAACCTCCAACTCAACAAAAACCTGAATTCACCCTCTACCCACCTCAGAATAATGTCTTGCAACAACTTAGTCATCATACTATTTCTCATACATACAACACTAGAAACAATCCATCACCACAACAACCCACCCCAACACCATTACCTTTGCCTAATCCCATCCTTAGTACTCCTCAATTAACTCTTAGGGAGTATGATCTTATTGAACAACTCAAGCATACTCCTACAAAGATATCCGTATGGGATTTAGTTCAAAATACACCTACCTATCACACTATGCTCTGAATGGCCTTACAAAAAGTTCCTATCTCTTCTAATGCACAAAAAAATGTCATAGTAGTCATAATTCAAGCATTGAATGCTGACATTTTTTTCCACCAAAGTGAACTCCCCCCTTTGGAAGTGCAAAAACAAAATGATGCTTTCATGATCATAGCTCAATACAATATGACAGGGATAAAGCAAACCCTTTTTTACAATGGCTTCACTCTTAATGTGTGTAGAGTAAACCTCTTGGATAGGCTTTGTGTGGATAGTTCTAGAGTTCAACCTGATTCTTTATCTATTAAGTTTGTTGTCAATGAAAAAAAAATGCTTGGTGTGATTACTATGGCTATTACAGTTGGCCAGGCTACATGGCTATCTTTATCTAAGTCATCAAGATAGCTTCCTAAGACATTCAAGGGAAAATTCTTCAACTATTGCTATAGAAAATCAAGATCAATCATCATGGAAAGTATCTAACTCCATTGTTTCATGCATCATTACATTCTTTCTTCATTTTGTTTTAATTACCTAAAATGGGGTTTGACCAAGGCAAACCCCCATGCCCTAACATTCACCATTTGTTTCTCTTTCATAGTGTATTTATAGATTTAGAAACTTTGAGGGTTTGAAAATCATTTAAGATTAGGTTGAAGAATTTTTGAAGACCTCTCCTTGCTTGCAAAGCTAAACTATCCATTAAAAGTCACTTTCAGACGCAAAAATTAGAGTTTCAGAAGCGAACACCTGTCAAGAACCGAAGTGTAGACCGAGGGCTTCTGTTTCCACTTGAATTTTTAGAAATTCAGAAGTGGACTAAGTCACCAACAATGGCAACTTATTCCCATGAAACCCATTTTTCAAATTTTTTTGTAGATTTGGATACCCATTTGGCCGAAACAAGTTTTGAGCAGTTTTTTGCAGATCTAGGACTAAGTCACCCAGATTGGCACAAGTTTCCCAAGTGACTTCTACAATAGTTTTATCAATATTCTAGATCTTCATGACATCCTTTTTCAACCTCTGGGTGTACACATTCAGTTTTATAGTTTTCTATTTTGATTCATGGTCAGTTCTAGGTCATTTATCGCATGTTTGCATATCATAATGTGTATTCCAACACTTTACCTTTCTTAAGTTTAGCCTTAATAATCATCTTTATTTTTTAGTTTATTGCATTTAGACATCACAGTTAAGCATATTGCATCCCTCTTTACATTAATGTTGAGTGTAGACTTTACGCATTTTGGGTTCATTTCTCTCCTTTTAGGTGAAAAACCCTGAAAGAGTTAGAGAACACTTGGATACCAAAATCTTTGTCCAAAGGTGCATGTAGTCCATGACACCGATTATAGACTATTGATTGTGCATGGAGGATACTCACTAGATCACTTGTGGAATATCCTTGTTCATCCTCTTCCTCTCAGGATGGACCTCTTGTATCGAACCTATGTGAAATACAAGAGTGGTGGCATAACGCCTAAGGTGAGATACCCTCCTTATCCCTATGCCATTTTTCATAGAGCTTGCATGAACATGGACTACAAGGGGGTAAAAGAAAGAAGTTGAGTCCACAAAGAGGGGAAATTTTAGCCAAAACAATTCTTGGAAAAAACAAGTACGCAGTATTAAGAAAACATGTATGCATTATGCTTCGGGTACCCAAGCCTAAAAAAATTTGTATGCACTAAAAAACACATACACGTTTATAAAAAGTGAAAGTCATTTATTTAAAAAATTAAATACCTTTTAGAAATGCGTATGCATTTTAAAATGCATACGTGTTTTGTAGCTAAAATTGCATATGCATTTTAAAATGTGTACACAGTTCTGAAAAGTATTTAATTTTTTAAATAATCAAGCAAATAAAGAATGCATGTGTTTCGTAACATGTACACATTTTTAAAAAAGTTTACGTGTTTTTTAAATTTTGAATCCCCAACCCACATGTTGCCCTGATTTTAGGCTTGAGAAAGGCTTGACAACCCAACCCTTAGCCTTTCACCTTCAACTAAAATGCTAAGGCAGGTTCAATAGAAATATCCAACTTTGGCAATATGGTTGATGAACTTTTTTTCGGAATCAAAATATGAAATTAAAATCCATTAGATAACATGATGTCTAGTTTCCAAATATATACATTTTTAAAGATTGGATCATATTTGTTATTTTTTGATTAATTTCTAAGCAAAATAGTCCATAATCTTCAAATATCAGACTTTTTTTGTTTTTTAATAAATTTTTTGGTTAATTTTCTTGTAAAAAAATTATATGGCATCAATCTTAAGAAAATTCTCTACACAATGAAAAAAATAATTCAAAAAATGTTTATTTTAGGTCCAATTATGTTGTTTATACACATTGATTTTTAAAAATGACAACTAAGGCCAATAAAAAAATATATTCATAAAAAATTACAAAAAATATCCTCATCAATCTTCAAGTTGTTACTTGTTTTCCCCCAAAAGGAATTAGCCAAATACTTTTATTTGGGTCAAAAAGTGGTTTCCATACATGTGCATGGTATGATAAAAAGACTTTTAAAAAGTGGTTTTTATGTATCCCTATGAAAATTCAATTTCTATCATCTGGGTATTTAAATAAATTACATATTTGGAAACTAGACTCAAAATTCTAAATTTCAAATTACTGAATTTTTTTTAAGATTCATTGTGCAAGTGCATTAAATTTTCAGTCCAAGTGTGAAAATTTCTAAAAAATAGCAAAAACACTTCTACTTTTTGAGCTTTTTGTGGACCCAACTTCTTGCATCAGCCCGAGGCCACCTTTGGTTGAAAAAGGGAAGAAGAGAAGCACACACTAGGCCCTCATTCTTCTTCTTCCACTATTCTACTTATCACTTCCTCTCACCTTGTTGTAGTGCCATCGACTTCAGCTCCTAAGCATTTACTCGAGAGTTTGATTGTGCCCGCTTGGCGAAAGCCTAAGCGGCTGGTGTTTGAACTTCCTGTCTTACCCACGATGCCTCGGCCCATTCGGTATAGTAAGGGGAAGGTTCCCAATGGAGTGTTCTCTATGTCTCAGCCTCCACCGCCTACTACTACTCCTCCTACTAAGGTAATGAATGGGAAGAGGCCCATCGTTGAGGCGTTGGAGCTTACTCCCCCAGTTATTATCCCATCATCCTCTCCATCCCTCCATCCAACAGAAATGGTTGTGATGGATACTCTTATGACAGAGCAAGATTCTTCTGTCCCATCTTAGGCTACAACCTCTAGCTCCCAAAGTCGTAGATAGTGCGTTGTGTTTGAGCGCAAGCATTGGAGGAAGGATTTGGCCATTGAGTAGGCCGCCTTGTAGAAGATGGAAGAGGAGTCTGCAACTCCTTCTTTGGGACCTTTTGATGTGTACTCTTCCCTCCTCTCTACTTTGGTTACTTTAGCTTTAGTCCTACTTTCATCTCTCACTGTGAGCATCAGTGATCCTAGCCTAAAGAGGGTGTAGATATTCATTGTTCCTTTGGTTGAGTTGCCCCTTTTGATGTTCCTTTTGGACATCCTATTGTTTTCAAAACCCATGGACATGTCTAATTCCTTGGTGGTGTCCTCCCTATTTTTCTCCTCTTCCTCTTTATCCTTAGCCTCATCTGTGGGTATCTCAAATCCTTCGATGAAGTAGAAGATAGAGGTTTTCCTAGCAATGAGGGTTAGAAGAATGGTTCACCTTCTTCGGAGGGTGGTTCTATGTTGGATTGTGTTGTTCTAGTGATAGAGGAAGCATCAACATCCCTGAAGTTTTTCAATACTCTTGAGTCTCTCGATGAGCCCAGTAGTGGATCTAGAGTGCCGCCTCCTTCTCCTATTGAGTTGACAAATGGTACTCCTATGAAGTGTTTTTCAACTTTGTGGATGAGGTCCTAACCCTATTGATGATCTTCATGACATCGCTAATTTTCACCCCACAGGAAATAAGTGGAGAAGACCTTGATCAACCTTCTTCCTTGGCTCTTGTTGTGAGAGGGTTGGAGGGTTCCCCCCTTAATATTATACCCTTAGAGGCTCATCTACCCTCCCCTTACAATGATCTATATTGAGAGAAAAATGACCTCTTGATTGATGAGGACTAGGGGGTATCTCTTCTTTATCTATAGATTAGATTGTGTGTCTTTTTGTTCCCTCATGCTTGTGTTATGTGTTCTTGGATGACTCTTGTCACCCTCATAGGTGCTTGGATATAAGAGTGTTTATCTGTCATAAAAATTATTCTATTTTTCACATCATTATTCCTCTATTATGTATTGACTTTCAACAAATGGGATGATGCAAACTTTTGGAGGTATTTATGCCTCCCATTTTGACCCAATTTTTTTTCTATATTTTTTCATGTGCCCTCTTCATATGGTTTGATATAGTAGGGGGCTGGTGACAGTTACTATTAAATCTATTTATCTATATTTATGAGCAACTTGACCCAAAATATAAGATTTCCCTTGTCCCTTGTTCGTGATGTTATTGTCTCTTCTTTAATTGTTCTTATCTTTCTTGCTTGCTTTGTGATGTTGTGGTACTCATGTGTTGTCTCTTGCATGTGCAACAACATTACCACTGTTACATATCGCTATGTTCTGTAGGCCACAACATGACTTTTTCATTCTTTCTTTTCCCTCCTTACGATGTCACATGCCTTTGTACTCAGCATGCACCATCTTAAGGGGGGGCTATCATATCACTTCAATTTTCAAAAAATAAATTTTGTGGCTAATGAATCTTTTCATGAAAATCTTTCCAAACTAATTTTCAAAATTCACATTCCTTAACAAGGAATCCTATCCAAATACTTTTCCCTTCATCATGTGTTTTTAAAGAAAGAATTTTAAAAAAATTCCTCTGAGGAGGGAGCAACTTCTCCTACAGGTGATGTTTTGACCTTCCCCTTGTGAGGGGGCCTTCGTTCTTTCAAATTCCTTTGATGAAGTGAAAATATTTAAAAAGGATTCATTGATTTTTAATTGATTTGTGAAAAATAATGTTGCAGTTCCAAACAACGTGTCCCTTGAGTGGACCCATTTTATTTTGAAGGGTTCTTGAGGGACCTCTCTAAAATCTATTCAATTTTTTGACTATTTGTGTGACTATATGCTTGTCTGCCTGCATGGATTTATGATTTCTAACATGTTGTCTATGGATTAACATGTTGCTTTGCAAGTACACCTTTGAAGTTGCTTTCTAATCACACTTTCTAGAGTCCCTCACATCAAGATTCCTTTTGGAGAGAGTACCTAGGGGTGCCTTCTTTGTAGGTTTGAGGAATTCTGAAGTGTTTACATCTGTAGGATTTGTCCTTTGTTGGTCTACGAGGCTTTAGTGTACTTTGTTCAATCCTCCTCATGAGAGTACCTATGGAGCCATTTTACTACACTGCACTCTCAAGTATGCCAGATTGTGGTCTCCTTTATTGACAGTTTAGGTATATTTTCTTGGAACTCTTTTGATCTACTTTACCGAACACTGATTGACACTCATATCCACTAAAGTGGGGGGGAAATGCATAGTAGTGAATTTGCACCACCTTGCAAATTCCCCATTTACACCCTCCACCTTAGAAGAATAAAATCTGACCATGTAATTTAATGTCCTCATTCCAAACTCCATCCAATTGATGCTTGACTTTAGTGTCGGTGGAGGAATTTCTTTCGAGGATATGTACACGGTGTACAGACGTCTGCATAACACATTGTCAAACTGATAAGATTCTTATCTCTTGAATCTAGAAAGGAATTATCTTCTCCATTGGCAACAAAACATAATTCTCTTGCACCTTCCTACCGACCTTTGAATGTCTCTTTCCCTCCCAAACCTTCTTCAAATGGATATGTTTCTCTTTCATTCCATCTTCTTGACAATTATTGATCTTCTACACACAAATGCAATCCCACTTTGTATTCTTCCAACTCTAAGCTACTTGTTACACTATTGGCTTCACGATTCCAACAATCACAACATTCTTCACATCTACCATAGAAGCTGCAACTTGGTGTCTTGCGAGACTACATTTGGCATCATTGCAGCCACGTTGACTTTGCCATAGTTCTAGGCTTGCATTCGTCTCTCATTTGCCTCGAGTGCCTTTGGTTGAGGGTGGTATAGCTTCCTTACTCTTACTTTGTTGTTGGATTTGAGTAGCATAGTGCCTCTTGTAGTGTATGGTTTCATTTACTTTCTAGTATAATTTCTTCATTGTATTTTTAATCCTTTATTCCTCTAGCTTTCCATGTAGGTGCAAACACCGAAATGGGGGTTTCACTACGTCAAGCCCCGAAAAAGCCCCAACATTTTTCCTTTCTCGATTGTGTGTAGGTACTCATTCATATGGAGCTTGCAGGAAAGCTAGATTTCTTGTGAGTTAATCTTTATCACCTTTGTTCTTGTCACTTCTATACTATCTTTCTCATTGTTTTAGTTATTTTGTCACTTATCGTTTCAGTTATCATGTTAAACATCAACCGCTAAGTTGTTAGTAGGTTTTAGATACCTTTGATTTTCCTTTCTTACTATCCTTACGGATGCCAATGCACTTGTGAGATTCCAAAATGTCATGTTTTCCTCCCTATTATGCACTGTTGTCCTCTAGCAGAGAGTTATCAAAGGTATTGTCTAGGTTCCAAGAACTTGGTCGTTTAGCCCATCAAAACTCTCGGGTTGATAGCTCGTGGTAGAAGCATTAAGAGCGCTCTTTATTCTCTATCCTTGACATCAAACACTTGTCTAACTTGAGGTAGATTAAGTCATTCTTCCTCTCTCAGCTCTCCGTGACCTAGAGCCTTGGTGTGGTTGGTCCCCCTCCTCTACACTTAAATTAACTTTTACAAATATTATTATTAGCTCAACACAACAAATGAGACCTACCTAAGTAAGTCTTTCATAAGTGCATAATATGCAATAAAGTAAATAACTATATGTAATAAATGAAATGATGCACCATAACTCTTATTACACAATAATAGACTAGAGATGTGCTTTTATACATTTATATCTACAACTATCAAAAACAAACTATTTATAAATAATAAAAATAAAAAATAAAAATCTCAAAAAAATTAAAACCAATAATTATCCAATCATGTGAAATCTTATGAAAAATTAGATAAAATTATTTATCAATTTATATGAAAAATACATAAGAACAATATAACCAAAATAAATCCAAAATATTAAAAAAAAATAAAAAAATTCAGCATTACAAATAAGAAGCACAAAGAATTTATTAAAACATTATCCATAACTGTACATATCACAAGAAAATCCATCGAATCATTATCCATAACTTTATAGATCACATGGATTTCAGAGAATCCTAAAGTACATTCATGAAATGACTTGACGGGAACTTTTGATGGAGTTATCCTTGGACATTTTCAAATGTGAAGCTCATATGATAACTTTAGGATGTGTTGGAAGAGAAAAAGCCATAACTATCCCACCAAAAAACTTAGAAAGGACGGTCTTCTTTAGCGGTTAAACTATAGATCATAGAACACCTATGACAACATTAGTCCTATGATTGATAATATTTTATTTAGTGGAGAATCTATAGATTTGTAGTTACATTTAGCCTCATCGCTGGCGACACAATTAACCCCATCCCTGACGTCAAATTTAGCCCCGTCATTCGCATATTTTTGGTTAGTGGGAAGCACAAAGCATCTCTGTATAGTAGTTTATTACTATCAATGATGGGAATGGGTAGGGAGAAAATAACCAACTTTCATGTCTTTCTTCACGTCGCTTTAGTAGCTTACAACTCATGAAATATGAGATTCCCATGCTTTTATTCAGAATGTCTCTATGTAAAGAGCAGAATATTTAAGAATTACCTGCTGTTGCTTCTTGACAAACAAATTTGTCCTTTGATTGATAGATGTTTTACTTAGTGGAAAATCTGTAGCTCTGTAGTTGTCACATTCAGCTCCATCATTTACAGTTATATTTTTGTTTAGAGGGAAGTGCAGCATTAGTAGGATCCACTTATTAGTGTGATTTCAGACGGACCACTTAAACAAGTTAAAACTTAGAATTTACTGTTTAAGTCAAAATAGACAACTGCCCATTTTTATCTTAAATCAAAATATTTACTTGTCTTTTTCATCTTTCTCAAAATGATAACCTATGATCATGGTTTATTCATCCTAAATTTTACTAATCTTCTTCATTCTTACTAATGATGGATTGGTGGAAAATCACTTTGATTTTTCTTAATTTTATTTTCCATGATAGCTTTTAAAATCTCTATATTCTTGTAAGATTATTGATTAATATATTTTTATATTAAAGCATAAAATTATTGCACTATTTTATGTTAAATTTCATATGTGTCTCTCTTATGATACTATACAGTCAACAACACAAACGATTTTGAGAAAGGAATGCAATCAACATCCACAACTGACTGCAAGAAGGAACCTCAAGCATGGGGTACACTACTTCTATTGAGACGTCTTAAGTAGGTTAGAGATTTGTCGAAGATGACATATAGTATAGAAGAAATTGAAACATTTCATAGATTTTATTGCTTTTAGAGAGACATCTCTGGACTTTATCAGAATTATATATAAACTATCACAAGTTTGCAAGGAATGTGATATGCCAAACGATAGAGAGTGCCAGAGACAAGAAATGGACATTCTCATCTAGGTAACCTGATCTACTTTTTAAAAATAGTTTGAAACTTTCAAATTTCTAGATTGTTGATGTGACAATAATGATCTCTTTTGTTAAGGATTGGCATGCCTACACTGATGTCAAAGACGAAAATGAGAAAACAAAACAAGAACCTTCTCTCAAGGAAATTGTTGCCAATTATATAAAGAAGTATGCTGATTCCAAGGAGAAGAAGAATAAAGAAGAGAGAACAAGACTTAAAGAAACTTTAGCTACCATCCAAGATACACCAAAGAAAGTCTTGTTTGGTTTTGAAGAAATGCAACTTCGTGGTGTTCTTCCAATGCGGGTACTTAACATGGACACGGAGGTTTTCATGTTGATGGACAAGGAGAAGAAGAAAGTTGGCGAGCAAAAGGAGGAGCAAGATCGATGGAATAACATGCATAAAGCCTTAAATCAAGAGTATTCAATGCTTTCAGCACTTTAGATTTCATTGTGGTGTAGGATATCTTACCCCTCTTGAACTCGAACTTTTAATTAATTAGGTTTATCCTAGAACCTCTAGGATCTATTGAAAATTAAAAAAAAATTTAAAAAAATAGTATTATATAATATATTATTATTCTATTATAATAAGTATCATGTAAAGATTGCTACTTATTATTTTATATTGTTTATTTGTATAAATAAATATTTTAAAATAATATTATTATAATAATTAAAAAAAATTATGTATTAACTGATTGATAGAAACAAATTTTAAGAATATAAATGGAGAAACATAGTTCATTATAAGTGTAATTTATTTGTTTGTAGTTGATAATATAGATATTTAATGTTAAAAGTTTTAGCAATATTTTCAAAAGTCAAGCATAACCTATTTTTTACATGTTAAGAAAATAAATCTCATGAATATAGCAAGTGGGGAAGAGAAGTGAATCGATGTTTGTTGTTGGGTACAAGGGACAACACAAGGAAATAGATGAATAGCGGCTTCTCTTCACAATGACTGTAGAAGTAAAACTTTTGGAATGTTGGGAAAAGTGATTAGAATAAGGGTATGTAGTGAACAAGGAAAAAGGAATAGTGGGAATCAAGTGTATTGTGAAAGCATTAAAATGGAAAGGAAAAGGAGAAGTGGTATAGTTGTCGTGAAGAACAAAAAGATTTCATCATGGTGGAAATGTAGGCAATTGTTGGAGGCAATCCTTTTCTTTGATTCAAAGCCCATTGTATTTGTTGGAATGTAGCCTAGAGTACCTATCAAAAGAGAAAGGTGGATCTATGCATATTCCTGCTATTGATTTAACATGAGAGAGAGTTGTGAATGTTAGTCCTTTCCTTTCTTTAGTTCCAATATCTATTGTAGATTTCTCTAGTGTTAAGCCTTGAGATTTATGGATTGTTATCGCCCAAGCCATTGTCAATGGGAGTTGTCTCCAGCTACCTTGTGTGATTGGGATAATCAGGATGAATCTTGGATTGTCTTGATCCCATGTTGGACCAAAGTAGTTTTAGAAGTCAACAACAACATATTCAGGAAGTTGAGGTGATCTAGCACTGCTACCATATACAATAGCCTTCACTAAACCCAATGATCCATTAACCATGCTAACTGCCACCCAAAGATTTGTTGTCAACATTACTTGTTGACCAATTGCAAGAAAGAGCTTTGCTTGAAGTTGTTCATCATCGCCATAATCAAGTGTTTTTTGTTAGGAACATTCAACAACACTAATTGCAATTGGAACATTTAACTACTGTATAATTTTTGTATTATGTAAAGTAACCAACCTATTTGCTAGAAATAAGTGGATAGCTTCATCAAAATGATGGTTTTTCTTAGACGTAAGCATGGTTTTTGTTCGATTCATAAGAATTTTCCAATCAAATAGGGATGCCTAGAAATTTATAATATTCATAAGGAGCATACGAAACTGTTGTTGTGAATCAGACTACCCATGCTAGCAGAAGATAGTGTCAAGCATGACAATAATATTAAAAGTGTGCCAATGCTATGGATCGAGAACCATAGATAGGTCTATCCATAACAGGGAGCAGTTGTGCCAAATCACCCACAAGTTTAATAGAGACACCACTAAATGGCTGCATATGTCTACTAGGGAATGCTTGCTACAATCGACTATCTATTTTAAGCAACAACTTGGAACCAAAGAAGCTCATTTCATCAATTAATATGTCCTTAATATGTTTGAAGTCCTCTTGAAATATAGTCAGTGGTTTTCCTTTCAATGGATTCATATCTCTTATTGGTATCCAAAAAGAAGTATGAACTATGGAGGCACGAATATTGTAAGGAGCAACACCTATTGGCGCCAAAGCAAGCAAAGGATTCTTTTTTCTGATTCAATGATGTATTTAGTGCTCTCTACATCTTGTCAATGAGGAATGATTTACTTGTGCTATTAGTTCCTTGAGTGATCATATGTAGCGGTGGTGATGAAGATGGGCCAATATGGTGTTGTTCAATGATATTCAAAGCAAGCTTTTGCCTAGGAGATAGTCGATGGAAAAGTAAGGTGTTGCAAATGAGCAAACGTATCTTCAGCTATATGCAATTTACTTGTTGCAACAAATTGTTCAACAATACTATGGAGATTCTCTAGAACATGGTGGTTGTCCCACCTACATTGTAGGTCAAAGTCCCATCTACCCAAGAGTTGCAACTGGTCAAAACAAACATTATTTGTGGTATTAAGTCGAGAGAGAAACTCACATTCATATTCATTTTCATGGGGCGGAAACTGTGCAGTATCGGTATCACTATCACTACCCTCCCCATTGGTAGGGAGGACAACAAGTCTACTAACATGCCAAGCATCATAACCAACAACATAAAATATCCTCCAATTTTGTGTTATACTTTCTCTTGTAAGGCCTATATCAGCCTCAACATTTTGAAAAGGTTTGTATAGTAGCAATTCTGACCAACAAAATGTTTTGAAGGCATCGCTTTGTTCCTGGAGGATGGTATTGAAAAATAGGTAAAAAATGATGATAGCAGGTTGTGGCCGAGCACGCCAAGATGCATGTTTGCGATTTTTACGATATGTATAAAGTTGTGCAGAATGAATAAGGGATATTGTCTCCATTTCAACTAGTCTTTGCATGTAGGAATGAATATAACCACTGGCAAGCTCGTCACCATTTTCAAATATTTTCAAATGATGAAATGTTTTCCTGCTAACATTCAAAGACAACAAATGTCGATTTGAGGTGACAAGGGGGAAATTTTGTAGCATATGGCATGTTTCTTGTGCACCAATGTCATGATTAGCAACCAAATTCATCATGAACTTTTAGTAGGAAGGAAATTCTTTATCGCTAGATAAATTTGTATTTGCAAGCCTCTACAAGATACCAATGTATCTTTCAGATTTTCTCTCAGACTTTGACGCATATTTGGAAATGTAGTTTAGCACAATTTGTCTAGACAATACTAGTTGGCAATCAACATTTTCTCACCAAATTGCAAGCATCTCAAGGTTGTGGATATTAACACGCTCATCATTTCTTGTTGGTTTATACGATTTTTTCAATTCATTGTCATTTACCAATGTCGAAGATGGTTGTGTAGTCCACGGAGCTTTGTAGTGGCATTGCAATTGGTGGCCCTTTTTCCTAAGCCAAGTGTATTGCGTGCACTTGGTATGACTTTGCACCATGTTTAACAACTATTCATAGTCCACCATTAGATCCATGGAGGAAATTTGCATAGCATTAAGCAAGCACGAGTCCTCCAAAGCTGAGTGGTGGATCCTTGATATTAGCTACTCTAGGGGATGAGGGTTCCATGCTAAAACATAGCGATCAAAGAAATTTTTTGCTTGTTGAAGCTCATGTGGATTGGACCAATCAAGCATGTCCATGTTTGAGGCATCTCAGATCCACAAGAAATCGTGTACATGTGCTAACCCATGATGTTGCCACTCATACCTATACCAATAGTCCTTTGTGTGGAAAAGTCTATGAATAACCTCTTCACGAAAAATAGTTAATTGCAAGTGCATGTACAAGGTTGTTACATGTGGGTTCACAATGTTCTCTATGAAGTATCTCTAAGAGTATGGAAAATTCAATTGGGTATGAGGTTCAATCACCCTATGTAGATCAAGCCATTTTGTATTTGTAGAGCTCAAAGTGAAGAAAATAGTCAGTGTACCAAGTTGGTGAATCATTGTTGCAAGCTCTTGTCAACACTTGGCCCAATATGAGCATGTTACTCGTAAGGATGCACCAAAGTGTACAATAGGGAAAACTTTAGTGGTGAATCTTCGCCAATTGGCAAATAATTAAAATCAAGACCTCCAAAAATGGTGAATAGTACAAGCTAAAAATGATGTAGAATCACCAAGGTTTTACAAAAAATTAATTTCATCTCAACTAATTCGCCTCTGTAAACGATGCATCATTGGAACCGATTCGCTAGTAGTTTATACTATAATTAAAAATATTAATTAAATTCATTACTACCATTAATTTTGGGGAAATATCACCACAACAATAAATTAGCATTTAATTTTAGGGATACTTTAGCCTTGAATAGGGCTTTTATTTATTATCATTGAATCGTCAATTATCTTTTTAATCAGATGACTATAGGTTGATTTCGTGCCCTAATATGTAAATTCCTTTTAAAAGGCTTGTTGAGGCCCAAAATTTGTTTTGGTCCACACAATTAAACCTAATCGTGTGGCCTAAAACAAATTCTAGGCCTCAACAAGCCTTTTAAAAGGCACGTGTGTATTAGGTCACAAAATCAATTTGCAGCTATTCGATTAAAAAGCTAATCAATGGTCTTCATTGTCGGCCTATCACCCAAAAATTGAACCTTGTAACCTATGGCATGGGGTTCTAGAAGTTTGAAACTGGGCGACAGTGTGTTGGTTGAGGGATCGTTGACTTCTCTAACCTTGGAACCTTGTCGTGGTGTTCAAAAGTTTCTTAACTTCTTGACTAATTGATCTTCTTTGTTGTCGCGGCATCTTGGAGTTTCCTAACCTCCAACTGGAGATTGTGAAGTTTTTGGTTTCTCTGACTAGGCAAAAAGCTGATGGATGGTGGGACTGGTCTGTGTGGATGGTGATGACTGCGTACGGTAGTGACTTGGATGTCGACGGATGTGGAGACCACTTGGAGGTTGGTACTTAAATATTTAAGTCTTTTTTCAGGAGACTTGTTGCGAATATTGTAAATTCTCATCTTGATTCTCTGGAATTTAACAAGTGGTGTATGCGTGTCTTGGTGGAGACCACAAGGAACAACCAACAGTTTGGTGTGATACTCAAAGGCGATGGACGAGTGATGTGTCAACATGTTGCACAATTTCATTTGTTTATTTTACATCACTATTGTAAATCAACAATCATTAGAAATTTTTTAAAGGAGAGATTTTTCATTGTAATTAATTTTTTAGTGAGCATTCGCTAGGATTCGCCACTGTGATTATTATTTTTACCAATTATTCATTAAGATTCGCCAAGATTTTACAATTTTTTTTAATAATGTGCATAGATTCGCCATGAAAATTAATTTTTTTTTTCAAATAAAAGGAAAGATTCTCCAAGATTTTACACCTTTGCCGGGGGGGGGGGGGTTTCTTAAAGTTATCTTTGGTGTACAAGTTGGTTACTCATAAGGATGGAGCTTTGTAGTGACATTGCAATTGGTGGCCTTTTTTCCTAAGGCAAGTGTATTGAGTGCACTTGGTATTCCTTTGCACCATGTTCAACAACTATTCATAGTCCACCATTAGATCCATGGAGAAAAATTTCATAGTATTAAGAAAGCATGAGTCCTCCAAAGCTGAGTGGTGGATCCTTGATATTAGCTACTCTGGCGGATGAGGATTCAATGCTGAAACATAGCGATCAAAGAAATTTTTTTCTTGTTGAAGCTCATGTGGATTGTTCCAATCAAGCATGTCCATGTTCGAGGCATCTGGGAGCCACAAGAAATTATGTACATGTGCTAACCCATGATGTTGCCACTCATACCTATACCAATAGTCCTTTGTGTGGAAAAGTCTCTCAATAACCTCTTCACGAAAAATAGTGGATCACAAGTGCATGTACAAGGTTGTTACGTGTGGGTTCTATACAATGTTCTCTATGAAGAATCTCTAAGAGTATGGAAAATCTAATTGGGTACGAGGTTCAATCACCCTATGCAAATCAGGCCATTTTGTATTTGTAGAGCTCAAAGTTAAGAAAAGAGTCGGTGTACCAAGCTGGTGAATCATTGTTGCAAGCTCTTGTCAACACTTGGCCCAATATGAATGTGTTACTCGTAAGGATGCACCAAAGTGTACAAGTTGGTTTTCTATTTGGGTATCTAGTGCCTCTTGAAGAAATTGTTACAAAGCAAGAACCAACTTTTGGATTCTTTCCTCCAAATTTTTTTTCATAAAAACTGATGTTGATTATTGTCTTTGATGTCTCATTATCAAATTATAAAGGTAATATCTAAACCTAACATGCCTCCCAAATCCATTATCATAGTATCTCATCAAGTGCAAGGCATATTCATGTAAGTGAATTTGTATGGTTCTTGATTGTAGGGGCATTTCCATTTCAGTGGGGAATAAGATTGGAGAAGCCATGCTTAATAACCCTTTTGTATTATATTCATTAATAGGGTTAGGTTTTATTCTAGGCCAAGGCAAGGTATTTTGACTAGTGTCTTTAATTTATAAGGCATCTCTAATTGCCAACAATTATCAAGGAGGGTTGGGCATCAATGGAATAAATGATGATGAGTCTTGAAGGTCAACTTCCTCATCAACAATGCTTTCTACAGTTGCCTTTGGTTCAATTGGAGTACGCCTCAGTTCTTCCATTATGTGCAGAAGATCAGAGATGTCAGTACTTGTAGAAGGCAACAAATTTAAAGCATCATAATCTATTGCAACATCACTATAGTATGGTTCATTCTCAATTTTATATATTAATGTAGCCATGACATTATGTTTGTCAACATAGTATCATAGTTTGTCCCCTATACGCCAATTCTTTGCACAATCACGACTGTAAGATCATGTAGACGATGCAGCAACAAAGTTTCAATGGCCATGATGTCTTGTGGGAAGCTTATAGTATGGCCACTATATTTGTATTAGCCTCCTCTAGCATGGGCTACTAGCAAAACTGGAGCAACTTTGGCTATAAGCATTTCTTCGACTTGAGTAAGCTTTGCAAGGTTGCCTAGTTGTGGCCTTGGATCCATTTTTTTTGTTAGGATAAATCTATGGACACATTTTTTATAAGCACAACACAAACACACAATGCCAACACTAGATGCTTAGACTCTCATGCTAGCATAGCTCTCATTGCAAACAGAACAAATTTTCAATTCAGACAAAGCATTAATGCATCAATGGAAGGGCTACATAGCAATGTGGAAATTTTCACCAAACATGTTGCTTGAGTATTGGGTTGCCAATGATGTAGATGGCAAGGCATGCCCAACAAGGTTTTGAGATAATGTACAACCAAGTATCATGGGGGTAGATTCACTACAATGGCTATGTTGCAGCTGCGAAGGGGGGGGCTGAGGGGGTGCAATAATGAGCAAGTCTTTCCGGCGGGCTTGCTTGCAATGGCCGTGTGCCTAGCTGGGCATGTGGCACCAAGCTAGGTGGTTCTAGAGCACATCTTTGTTGCAAGTACTTTGCTTGCTAACCTACGCAAATCTAATGGCATGAATAATAAAGTCAGTTTCTTTGGCGTTTTGTTGTCTTTTTATGATCCACATTCGATGTAGAGTTGGAACTTGAAGAAGGTTGTGAAACCTACAATAATCATATTAAGCAAACAATAAAATGGTTGGAAACACCAAGTTAAAGGGTAATGGCATAGCTAAAGTGGTCAAGCTAATTGAATATGCAACAAAGTAGCCAAAGGTAGATAGAAACACTCAATAATACCCTATGGAAAGCAATATAAACTATATAACATGAACTATTTTACCATGTTCCAACCATTTACACAATATGGAAGCCATAAAGGAAACAATATTGGTTTGAATAGTGGCCTAAATGAAAGACTCACAAAACAAAACAATCCATAGTAATAAAGCCATGCACAAAGAAGGGAAAACACACACATGGCATAGTTTTTTTTTCAACAATTCTTTATGGAAAACAACCAAAGCATACATATATGTATATGTATACATAAATGTATGTATCCATATGCATTGTATTTAAAACTTCTTTCAAACTCCAACTAAAAAAACAAGAATGAAACCAATGAACAAATAGCTAATATGAAATCAAACAGACAAAAGGAATGCCTGGTCTCGACCCCAGCATACTAGGTCACAAAGCCCTGTGAGAACAATTTCATTGGAGAAGCGGGTAATTCAAAAGCAACTACAACAATTACAATACTAAATTTTCCTATGGATAGGAATTAATGGTAACACTATGCATTGATGAGACTTATTTTTAGAAAAGTAGTTTAAGTGTTAAAGCATGTCGCATAAACTAGTAGTTTGTCAAGTATAATGATACATAGTTTAATACTTAAATACTCTTCTTAAAAATAATTCTTTTCAATGGTATGAGCTCAAGTGTGTCCACAAATTTTTGTCATGTGATCAATCGTGAAATGAATGTTGCTTATTACTCCCAATATAGCACCTTTCATTCTAACGGTTAGTTTTTTATCCTAGAATGGATAATACCCAAGGAATCATAACTGACATTATGCATTGCATGCATATATATGGATTTCCTACTTGCAAATATAAAACCATGGCACAGGGAAGGGAAAATTTAGAAAATAAAAACCCACGTGTAGAAAAATACTTTTCCCTATAGTCACTTACTGACAATAAGCAAAGTAAACATATATGGAAATGTGTCTGCAAATGTATATATGCATACGTAATCTATTTTCAATGGAGAGTGTCATTAATGGAAGGTACAATGCACTCTTTAAATAAGAGTGCACTGTTGCTGCTGCCTATGGTTATGTATTGGACCCCTTCCTTCATTACACTCTCCATCTAAATTAGCTTCACATTTTTCATTGCAGATGCATATATACATATTCATATAGTACAATGAAGACAAGAATATGTTTGCAAACACCAAGTCAACAATTCATATAGAACCTTTCATACTAATAGTTATTACTAAGACATCACAATCAGTAGAATGCATCAGATGCATATCTAGTGATTTACTATTCATAAATATAAAACATGGTACAAAAGTAAAAAATTAAAAAAATTAGAAACATGGAAATTCACAAATACTTTCCCCAATAGTGATCTATCGACAAAAACCAAAGCATACACATATGTAAATGTATTTGCAAATGTAGCTATACATATGAAATGTTTTCAATGGGGAGTGCAACAAATGGAAGGTACAATGTACACTTTAAAGAAGAGTGTAACGTTGGTGCTCCTATGGTTGTGCATCGCACCTTCATTTGTTCCAGTCTCCATCCATTAAAACTTCACATTTTCCATTGCACATGCATATATACATATATTACAATGAAGACAAAAATGTGCTTGCAAACATCGAAACAAAATGAAACAGGATGTACTGTCCACTCTACCATATTAGGAACACAATTTTTTGAGTGCACATGCATATATACATACACATATACATATGCACCAGTTTTAGAGTTTTGTGGTGCCAGCAAAAAGGTGGTGAGCTGCTATTTGGTTTTGGTGAAATTTGGTTTGAATTTTTGTCAACCTTCTAGGTTTTTGAGCTCTTTGGCATCGTGAAAAGGTGGTGGATATTTTTTTGATTTATGTATATGCATATGTAAATTTATACATGCATACAACCATGCATACAAGTACCCACAACACAGATAAACAACAAAACAAGGCATGCTCTCCACCCTACCATATTGGGTCATGTAGCCCCATGGGCTCTCACCAAACCCTAGAGCAAGAACATAGATTTTCCATCACTTTTATCAATGGTGGAAGCAATCTTTATCATGACACATAACATACATCATATCATTGCAAGAACTCATTTTGTGAGGTTGTAAGAAATAGGAACCTAAATGGTACACTTAACAAATATACCAACACATACAATCCAACATCATGGATTGGATGCATATGGAGGAATTTTCTATTTGGAAATATACAAAATAAAAAAGTAGATGTAGAAATATATGTACATCCAGCATTACATATAGACAATATTCATATATTTTTTATTTCACTATTCGTTTTAAAACGCAATCATATAATTTAGAAACGAGGGTTAAAACAACAATAGTCAAAGTTGCAAGAATGAACTTTGAAGGTAAGTGCAAGCTATTACCGTTAGATTTGTATGAAATTTTCCCTGCCATACAAAATTCTATAGACATAATTGTCATGCTGGCTTGAATGCCAAACACCTCTGGCTAATTGTGACTTTGGAATTTTCTTATAATTTTTGTTGACTAGACATCTATTTGCTTTTGTTTCTTTGTGGTGCTCATTACATGAAAAGAGCTTTCCTACCTAACACCAACATAAAGCCCTAAAATCTAGGTAAATAACAAATAACAAATATGAAAAGAAATACAAAAAACAAGGCATGTTCTCCACCCTACCATATTAGGTCGTGAAAGCCCACAGGCTCTCAGCAAACCGTCGAGCAAGAACATACATTGCCCACCACTTTGATCAATGGTGGAACCAATCTTTCTAATCACACTTAAGATACAACCAATCATTTGAACAAGTTCATCTTGAGCCTGGGAGAAAGAATAACTAAAAAGGTACACTCAACTAATACGCAAAAAAGTAGAATCCAACATCATGAATTGGGTGTGTATGTAAGAATTTGTTTTTTGGAAGTATACAAACTAAAAGAGTACATGTAGAAATGTATGTGCATGGCATTAGATGTAGACAATATAGATATATAGATGAATGGAAACTTATAGGTATAGATACATAGTGATGCATCTGTTGGAAAGGACAGTTGAACTTCAACCTTCAAAGAAGCTCGCAATCTTGGCTCATAGCTGTGGAAGGAGGTAAAGCCATAGAAGAACACCCAACAATGCCTCATTGAAAATTGCAAAGAGTTTCACTATCTCTACTCAGGTTTTTGAGAAGTAGGTGTTGGCACAATGATTGCCACTACATGAACACCATAGAACAATAAATCTTGATTGCAAGAGGATGAGCTTCTATGAAGGTGCAAGTAAACTGCCTACTGTGAAGTTTCTCTGAAGGTGGTTGTAGCATATTTTTTATTTTTTCCATGGGCCAATGACTCCAAAACCAATACAAAAGTGTTGAAAATGGCACTAATAATCAGAGTATAGAAGAATGTGCCATGTGTACAAATATCTATGTATGTGAAGGAAGCACAAAGATATGGATACTAGGAGAACCCTTTAGAATATTGTTTCATTTGTGGTTCATAGGCTATATTGCTTGATCTTTGTTAACACAATTTTGATTGTTTCAGATTTCGATAAGCTGTTGTTGAGAAAAGACTATATTGTTGGTAAAAACAAATATTATTTAATCCATGGTCCATGTTTTATGGCTATTGTTTTGCAAGGGTATGTTACTGTGAATCTTTCTATTTGATGGCTTTGTCCATCTGGCTTGTTGTTGAAACAAATATTGTTTGATTTATGGCATCTGTTTTGTGGTTATGGTTGGAACATAATAGAATAGTTAATGTTGTACACTTTATGCTTCGTTGCACTGGGTATTGTTGATTATTGTTCTTTGTCTTAGGCTATATTGTTTCATTTCCAATAAGGTGTTGTTGAAAAGGCTATAGTGTTCACATTTTTGTTAAGGTTGTGCTCAAAAAGAAGTATATTTTTTGCATGGGTTTCTCACTGTTAATTTTCAAGAAGGTTCTATTGAGAAGGCTTTATTGTTTCAATTTTTTGATAGGGTTCTATTGAGAAATGAGCATAGTTTAACTTCGGTTTTTTTTGTGAATCTTTGTGGGTTTCTATTTATGGATTCCATTTTGTGGCTAAAATATATATAGTTGTGGCATTTGTGACAAAGAATTTTGGATGTAGTTGCAAAAGAAGAGATGGAAAGAATGACATATAGCTTTACCTTGTATACAAATGGAATTGTTGAAACTTGAACACCCCACTGGGCATTGTTGATTATCGGTATGTGCAAGATCGTCATGGAAAAAAAGGCCCTTAAGTGGCAAAAAGTTCAGAAAAATCAGAGTTAGGCAACTTGACGTAAAAATTTGAATAAGTTATCTATATTATTTCAAAAAAATGTAACAATAGAATATGTAGCAAATTGAATGTAGTTTCTAAACTACTAGGTTTATTTAAAAAAATATATATCTATTTGGTGAGAATTTGAAATTTCAATGCAGTACTGCTTAAATTTCAGGGAAAAAATAAGAAGTAGGTGTTTGTCTAACCACCCTAACCACAATAAAATGATAATATTTTTTTATAATATTTTAGATATAAGTAGAGGACTCATGTCTCGATGTGATGCATATTTTTTTGTAATTTTTTCTGAAGTAAATAATTAATTATGATTTTTTTATTACAACTTTTAAAAAATATAAAAACTCGTATGTTTGACCACCTTAACTTGGTCAAAACTTCAATAAATTCATTTTTTTTTAATCTTATAGTATGCGAAGCATAGAATGTGACACATTTTTTGGATTCAAAAAATGTGATACTGTTTGAAAGCTATAGATGTTTTTCAATCAGGACTTTAGTCGTAATTTAAATAGAAAATGAATAATAATTATTTATTAAATTCAAAGTAAAGCATAATTTATATTGATGGAAACTTGAGAATATCCTTTAAAAACCCTTTTCATTTCATCAATTTTGGGTAAAAAAAATTCGTCAGACACATACCCTACACATACCCATCATATCGCCACTTTTTGGCCCATCATGATCGTGCACATACCCTTATAGTTCTCTTCCGTAAGCTATTTTGTTTCATTTTCGAGAAGCTATTGTTGAAAAGGTTGTATTGTTTCAATTTTTGATGAGGTTCTATTGAGAAAGGAGTGTTTTATGCATGGCGGTATGTTTTTTATATTTGTTATTATATATATATGTTCATTGATGGGCAATGAGCAATAGTAGGATATTGTGGATATAAAAAAAGATAGCATGACAATAGGCATGAGATTGATGCACAAAGGCTTCATGAAACATTATTTACTCTTGACCCCTTCCTCCTTAATCACATCAATTGTTTCATCAAGCCTTTGTGCATCAAGCTCACTCCTCTTGTCATTATACGTATATATATGTATATATATGTATATACATATATATACACATGTATATATATATGTATATATATATATATATATATATATATATATATATATATATATATATATATATATATATATATATATATATATATATATATATATATATATATATATATATATTTGTTAAGTTAGTATGTATGTATATATATATATGTATGTATGTATATATCTATATATATATGTGTGTGTGTGTGTGTCTGTATTTATACATACATATATATATGTTATTTTATATACATATATACATATATATTTCTAGCCTACCGGTGGCCATGTAAAAGGTGACTGAGGCAATTGTTGGATACCTTAGTAATAGGGTGGAAAATTTCACACAACATGGATAGAGAAGGCCACTCGAATTGAATGTTGGTTCCCATCAACATTAATTATTGTATGTTTTGCATGTACTGGAAATGGTTGTAATAACACCTATCATTTAACGCTTCGGGGAACAAAATGAATGTTTGGGGAATTTTTGATAAGGCATTTTTTGGTGCTATTTTGTTGCTACATATGCTATCAGAGCTGTTAGTGAGGAACATAAGCTTCTGTGAGGGTGCTATCTCAATCAAGCTTTGTGCAAATTTTGTGAAGGTGGGTAGAGGTTATTTTTTGTTTTTTGCATGGAGCGATGGTTGCAAAGCAAAAGAAAAGTGTCACCTGTGATAATGTTTTTCCCATTTTTGTGTAGGAAAGCTAGTGGGAAGAGGTGCATGTTGGGAAAACCCTTAACAATAGTATTTGATTTATGGTTTGCGGTCTATGCCAAACCATATTGTCTGATTTGTGATAAGGTACTATTGATTGTTTCAAATTTTGATTAGCTATTGTTTAGAAAATACTATATAGTTTCTAAAAATAAAATATTAGCTCCTATATGGTTCATGATTTGTGTGTATGGTTTTGCATAGATTCAATACTATGAGTTTTTGTGGGTTTTTGTTTATGGTTTGTGTGTTCTGGCTATAGTTATAGGACTGGAGAAACAAGGCAGTGTGGGCGGAGCTAGCGGAAAGAGGTTTGCTTCAACCAAGTGGGAAGAGGTGCATATCAGGAAAACCATTTGCCATATTGTTACACTTATGGTCCATGGGCTTTGGCAGGCTATATTGTTTTATCTGCAATAAGGTACTGTTGGTTGCTTCAAATTTTGATAACATGTTGAGAAAAGACTATATTGTTTGTGATAAAGACTATTGTTTAGTTTAAGGTTCACGTTTCATGGCTTTGATTTTCCATGGGTTTCTAACTATGATTTTTTGTGTTTTGTGGGTTTCTACGCCTAGGTCGGTGTTCAAACCAATATTCTTTGATTTATGGCTTATGCTTTGTGGTTATGGTTACAATAGAATAAAATAGTTAATCTTATACACTTTGTGTTAGATTCCATTGGGAATTGTTGATTATTGCTCTTGCTCTAGCTATATTCTTTCATTTTCGAGGTGTTGTTGAGAAGGTTGTATTGTTTCAAATTTTGATGAGGTTCTATTGACAAAAGAGTATATTTTTCTATGGGTTTGTTACCGTCAATTTTTTGTGGCTCTCTTCTTCAACGTTTGTTTTTCGTGGTTATGGTTGCAACAAAGTGAAATAGTTAATCTTATCTAGTTTATGTTTGATTTGATTGGAAACTAGGCGTAGGTTTCCTACTGTGATATTCTGTTTGACGCCACCATTGATTACAATGGAGGATAATATATTTTCCCTATGTGTAAACACATATATATGTCATAGTGGTTGCAGACAATATTCATACACACTAATTCCTATGATTATTCTATTGCTACATTTTTCGAAGGGAAAGCTATATTGCAAGTGCTAGATGAAAGGTTTATCCCATCATTCGTGAAGTGTACCAACTCACATGCACAATGGGTGGTTACCCCCTCTTTGTGTGAAATTTGGTCAAAAATTTTGCCAGCCTTCCCTTCTTTTGAGCCTTCAATAAAGCTGGTGGATATTTATTGATTTTTAAATCAAAAGAATTTGGTGCATCAATAAAGAAGGTTAGCTAAATTAAACGTTGGTTTGCATTATTCCTAATTGGCATATGGATCCTATGCGGTTACAATGTTTGCAAAGTAATAAAATAGTCAATGTTCTTGTACAAAAATAGCTAGCAACAACCCATCATGAAGAACATGTACTATTTTATCACTTTGCAACCATTCCTACTGGAAACAAACCATAGATCAAATAGAAATCATAATCAACCTATGAAAAGAATTAAGCATATGATTTAGTATATATGAATGTTCTCTAGATCTCATTTCACATAGATACATGTCTGCAAATAGGGATAAATGATGTGGGTCTCTAATTTCACAAACATACATATATGTACATAAGCTAACTAAAATAAGCAAGAGAAAAAGAAGGCCTGCTCTCCACCCTATCTTATGAAAAGAATAAGTAGAGCAACAAATATATATGAATGTTGTTTACATCTAATTTGACATATACACATATCCAAAGTGGGTAAAAAAAGAATAAAACACTACAAAAGACACACATACTATTTTTCCATGCACATATCTCCAAGCAACACATTCACACATATACATTCAACACATGGAATATATGTTTTTGGAGTTGAAAAACAAATTCCACATCAATATATAAGTCTCAAAAGTTAAGTACACATATATACACATTGTTGATTGTTGTTGAATAGCTGGAAAAACTATTATTTCATCTATGATTTGCATGTACTAGGTATGGGTTGCAAGCAATAAAACACTTAAATATACACTTACAAAGGGGAATCTATACACACATATATGTATCCAAAGCTATTTCTAGACAATACACATATATATCCATAGGTGGCCCTCAAACATATGAATATTTTTTGCATGAAATGTGAAAAACACATAGATCTGTGCATACGAAATATGAAATGAAACACAAGTTACATCATCGACCAGCCTAATCAATGGTAAAATCCATGTGCCTTATTAGACTTACTATACAGGCTATGGATACAATGTTTCTTGTGTATGTTGTGCAACCCAATCTACAACCCAACACTGAACAATTCCTTAGTCCAAATAACATAAACTACTCAATTAGTTTGGTAAGTTTCCAAGTTATTATTGCAACCATCCCCAACATATGGAGCCCATACATGAAACAATGTTTCCATGAGAATTCCCCAAAAAATAAACATGGGTAGGAGTATATATCAACGTTTCCTACATCTAATTTCACATACATACATATCTGGAAAAAGAAAAAAAAAAACAAAACACAAGAAAACAAACACATACTTTTTTGTGCTTATATACTTGCAAGCAACAAAATGCTACACATGAATTCAATTGATGCAATGCATTTATATACAACTCTAAAACAAAAGGAACACCAATATATATAAATCTGATGTTAGATGTAGATATATATGCATTCCTGGTTGTTATTAAATAGGTTCTAACACATTATTTAATTTATGGTTTCCATGGAGTGGTGAAAGCTGCAAAGCTGTCAAACAGTCCTCATAAACACATAGAATAAGCAATATAACAGTCGAGATATCGTTAATGGTGTTGAAAACTGAAAGGTTTATTCTTAAATTGTATAGTTCCAAAGCCTATGATCGGGTTGATTGGGATTTCTTGTTTAAAATCTTGGACAAGTTTGGCTTTAATAACAGAGTCATTCAGTTGGTGAACCAACTTGTCTCAACAGTTACCTCTTCTGTCATTGTGAATGGATCACCTTCAAGGTTTTTTTAGACCTCTAGAGGCCTCAGACAGGGAGATCCTATTTCTCCTATTCTATTTACAATTTTGGCTGAGAGTCTGGGAAGAAATATTAAAAAGCTTATTGATCAAAGATCCCTTGCTGGCTTAAGACCTTCCTCTTCTCTTCTAACCTGTTCCCACCAATAATTTGTTGATGACAGCATTCTCATGGGAAGATCTACTGTGGCTGAAGCTAAGACTTTCAAAAAAATTCTGAATCTCTATGAATCTACTTCTAGGCAAGTTGTTAAGAGGGCTAAGAGTTAAATTTTCTTCCTCAATACTCCGGAGTATAGACAATTTAAACTTGCTCGGATTCTTGGATGCCGAATTGAGCCTCTTCTATCAACCTATCTTGGTTTACCTCTTTGCTCTAAACCTTCAGACTCGTTCTGGATTTCTCTAGTTGAAAAATTCAATAAGAAGCTTTCAGGGTGGAAAGGGGCTCTTCTCAGTCAAGCTGGAAAAATCTAGCTCCTTAAGGCTTCTCTGCAAAATCTTCCTATTTATGCTCTCAGTATATTTAAAATTCTTGCTAAATATGCTGAGGCCATTGAAAAAATTCAGAAAGGGTTTCTCTGGTCTGGTGTGGAGGACAAGAAGAGATTGCCACTTGTTGGATGGGATCTGGTTTGTAGACCCAAATCGAGGGGGGGCCTAGGCTTAAGGAAAATTAAAGTTCTGAATCTGTCCCTTCTTGCTAAACAACTTTGGAGAACTCTTACTTTGAATGGAGAATGGCGTGATAGCTTAAAAGCCAAATATTTTAATAACTTTGAGTCTTTTAATGAGTTTTTAAATTCTTCTTCTTTACCTCGCGGGTCTGCCTGCTGGAATGATATGGGTAGAGGAAGAAAGTTGTTGGAAATGGGAATTGGTTGGCTGATTGGGAAAGGAAATAATGTTAGATTTTGGGAAGATAGGTGGCTTTTTAAAGATCCTTTGATCAGAATTGAGAAATTCAGTAAATGGATGAATGATTGTAAAAGGGAATTTGGAGTCTTGGTTAAAGATTATAGGAGGAATGGGGGTTGGGTTGATTTGAATACCATCAGTTAGGATCTTAGCCCTGTTCAATTGGCTTTCAGCGCCTTAAGGCCAGCTCAACACCAGGTGGAGGATCTTACTGTCTAGTTAGACAACCCGTCTGGTATTTTTTCAGTTACTTCTGCCATGTCTTTGTTGGTTAGTCCAATGGGGCCTCCTCCCTTCTGGGCTAAGGCTTGGATTAATCACCTGACTCCTAAAATTAACATTTTCTACTGGATAATGTTACAGAATAAGATTCTCACTTTGGACAATCTTGGTAAAAGAGGAATTCAATTACCAAACAGGTGTTATATGTGCAGGAATGAAGCCGAGACTGTTAATCACCTTTTTCTTCATTGCCCTTTTGTTTCAAATATCTGGGGTAAAATTTGTGCACTTCTTGATGTGGTTTGGGTTTCCCCTGCCTCTGTCAAATATTTCTTCATGCAATGGAAAGCTCCTTCAAAAAATCCTTTTGTTCGAAAGCTATGGTGTTTTGTTCTTCCTTTTGTGTCTTGGAATATTTGGAAGGAAAGGAACAATAGAGTGTTTAGGGATAAAGAGATGTTGGAAGGGGACTTGCTCACTAAAATCGTAAGGGCTATAAAGGAAAAATTATCTTTAATTCGAAGAAAAATGGTTGAGAAAGCCAACTAGTCTCCTCTCGATATTGCTATGGCCGAAAAGTGGAATTCAAAATTAGTTGGGTCATATATCCTCAAACCTGTTGTTTGTGGGAGAGAGAATGCTAGTTGGTCTTTTCCACCTTTGGGTTGGGTGAAAGCCAATTTTGATGGTGCGGCTAAAGGAAATCCTAGGAAAGCTAGCAGTGGTGTGTTTTAAGGGACAATTCAGGGGCTTTTGTTGTGGACATCGGCACTCAAACTAATCATGTTGCATAAGTTGTTGGGGCTTTTCATGCGGTTAGCTTAGCCCTCAAGGTGCACATGAAATATCTTTGGTTGGAGGGTGATTCAATGAATATAATAAATTGCATTCTTGGGCTTACCCCTCCCTTGTGGACCATCAAAAAGTGGATCAAAGATACTAAAATCTTACTAAATAAATTTGATAAAGTGAAAGTGTCCCACACCTATAGAGAAGCCAATAAGGTCGCGGATTACTTCACTAATGAAGGGGTTAAGAAGGGTGGGGAAAACACGTGGAGGAAGAATGACTACCTCCATCCTGATGTGAAAGCACTAATTTATTATGATTCAGTGCATGGAAGAGAAGTCTGTCTTCAACATGATGAAACAGATAAAGATTAGGTACGTCGATTTCATTAGATTTGATGGGACCGACGTCATTTTCTTTTTCAAGAAGAGTCTCTGGCATGCTTTCTGGGTGTTTGATAAAATATGCCTAAATGGGACCCAGAGCAACTGTAGAGTGTTGTTTAACAAAGCTTTTAATATGGAGGGAGAAAGAAAACAAGTGGAGCCAAGCAGTTTTCAAGAGCACAGAAAGAACGCAAAACCCTGGGAAAGAATTGAAAAGGGATGCCTAGTCCCATATATGGAAAAGCTCCATGGTATTGATGAGGGGATGCTGGACTATTTTGTAAAAAATTAGAAAAATGGTGAGATTGTGTTGTTTGGCAAGTTAATCTGAATGAGGAGTTAATTGGTGAGATAACTGGTCTTTCAACAGAGGGTGTGAAATTTTATCAGGACCGTCGATTCTTTGATGAAGCGGTCATTAAATTTCCTAAAAAAGACAAGGAGAAGGCTAAGATGGTTAAGGTTTCCAATAGCTACTTTGATGTGGAGTCCATCAAATCTATCTGGAGGAAAGTTTTAAGAGTTATAATGGAATATATCACGGTTGATGGGTGCTTCACTAGAGTATATGGTTACCACTTTGCCATTCTAAACCACTTCTGTCACAAGGTTCATATCTCTCTGCCTTTTTACTTATTCTCTTCTTTGAAGAATTGCCTTGATGAAGTTGAAAGAAACCCTAGGAGGACTGCTATTATTCACCCTAGTCTTGTCAGGCTCATATTTGAGCATTATCAAAATTTACCTGCTTTGCCTAAAACTGTTGAAATTGGAGATTTGGATGATGAGGAGACAGAAAGTAGTAGGGAGAATGACCCCCGGGCCCCCCTGCTTGTGCTCCTATTGGTCCTAAAACCATCACTCCCCAGTCCCCGTCTTGTCGGAAAGCCCTTAAGCATTCTGCTCCGCCGTCATGTCCTAAGTTGCAGCCTCTACATGAGTGCCCTAGCCCGAGTTTTGCCTCACCGCCTTGTCTTAATCCCCAACCGTCTCCTAGATGCCCTACTCCGGGTTTGATCTCAGGTTTTAAAGGTACCTCTATTAAAAAACTTGTTTCGTATTCTGGGAATTCCATGGAAATTCTTTCTGATAAACCCATGGTTAGTAAGGAATCAGCCCCTAGTGCCCCTGCGTCTAGAAGATTTGGGAATGGCCCTTATGACTCCCCTATTCAGGATGAAATTAACTCAGCCCTGAATAAGCTCAAGCCTAAGGACATTGTGAGTGTGGCAGAAAAAAGTACGGATGGCCTTTTCATTGTTCTCAAGTGGACCTAGAAGGAAGTCTGTGATTTGAAAGGCCGTAATATTGATCTTAGCAATAGAGTCATGGATTTGGAGCAGAAGATTAGCTGGAGTCATAGAGAGAATGAAGGACAGGAAACTCCCTTACCAAGGAAAAGATAGCAATTACAGGAGGAAAGATTGACAAGTATCGAGTACAGTATGTCCAAGATAGGCCAAAATATTAGGGCCACTATGGCGAACAATTACAAAATTGCCAGGCATAACACCATTATCATCAATGCAATGGTGGAAAAGCTCAAAAAAAACCAAAAGGGTTCGCTAGTCGTGGATTTGGATGCAGACAAAGGAGGCTGCAGATCTGCTGGTGAAGGGATTTTGACTCATACGCGGGCTAATGCTAAGAGGAAGACCCCGACTTCGTCACATATGGCTCAAATCCTCAAGCAGGGGTTACAAGATATGAAGGATGTTGAAAAGGAGGCTGAGGAGTTATTGAACACCTTGGAGTAGTGCGGTGGTGTTTGTTTCTATTTTTTTGGGCAGTCCTTTTTTGGGCCCTGTTGTCTCTTTGTGCTGTCATTTCCTTTTTAGGATAGCCGTTTGTTTGTTTGGACTTTTTTTGTTATCTTTTGTTGTTTAAACTCTATGGTTTTAGGTCCCTGTAAAACCTATTTTTTCCTTTTCAAAAATAGTCGAGATATATGCACACAAAAATATTTAGCATTCTAAAGTCACTAAAGCAATTGAAAAGTCTATGCCATTTACAAAAAGGAATTGTTGACTGAAGGTCTGTAGCCCCAACTTATAACCAAAGTCAGGGCATGACAACCAAAAATGCCTTGCAAAGTACAATTGAAATCAACAGCCTACTGGCTAGCCAACATCCCTCCCTATATCACAAGACTTCTAGCAGTCATGGAAAAGGTGGTGGAGGTGGTTGGAACATGCTAAGAAGCTATAGAACAACAGTCAGCAATTCCTTGCAGAAAACAACATAAACTATATAGTGTTGCAACCATCAGCACAAAATAATAGCCTTCAATGAGATAATCATGATTTCAACAAATACCTAGAAAATAAATTTTCCAACATGAACCTATCAATAGATACAAGAAGAACTATAGATAAGTTTAAATCTAGGAACATATGGTTGTTTCCTAGGAAAATGAAATAAACATCACTTGACACGGCTTGTAGAAACAACATTGCTTTATGTATGGGTTGCATGTTTTGTCGGTAGGGGAATAATAAGCTACATTAAAAACTCAGCTCAGTAATTGGGAACTTAAGATTATTTTCAGTTAGACATTGTTTAGTGTACAGCTACACTTTCAACTGCACAACACACATAGTCACCCACATTTATTCTTCACAATGCAAGTAGAAATATATATATATATATACACACACACATGTATAGCATTAAATGCAATAACACCTATGAACAAGTCTATAATTATCACTGGCCATTCCAAAGGGAAAATTACAACAAAAATAAAGTTATATGCAATTCCACTAAAATGGTAGACACATAAACAGGTACAGTTAGACTGCTACCAAATAGCCAACAAACAAAAACATGACTCGGATGACATAAATACCTCAAATATAAATAAGTCATACTATACACCAAAAGGGTTGCAAATGCAAGAAAATAATGAACTTGAAAATTTCTTAATCCACATGGAAAACAACCAATACAAGCATTAGAAACAAAAAATAAACAAGGAATAGACTTATGGGATCAGTACCAGAGGGTTGTCAAGCATCCTGGGGAGAGCTAGAGTCTATTGACATTGTTGGCGATCCTCTTTGAAAAGGACATAGTTGCAATGCCAATGAATAGCCACAAGCTCTATTATGACAACAACACAACAACCAAAGGTTCAATTAAACCAACAAAGGCTAACGAGCTCCATTCCCAATTATTTAATTACAAGATTTTTAACATTTCAATTTTTTTTGCTGGGACATCTAGAATATGATTGAAAACAAATAATATAAAAAAGGCACATTTACAGAACTCTTCATAAATGATTTCAAAAGCAATCTATGTTCCCCTAAGACAACCAACCTCCAACATACATTCTCCATCAGTGCGATCAATGGTGGTATCAATGTTTCATATAACAACAAAAATACAACTTATCATTTTAAGAATGTACCAACAAAAATTAACATATCAATCACTATGTATTAATGTTGTTTGCATGCATTGTGACATACATACATATCTACACATAGCAGAGGGATGAATTTCTGATTCATGCCCTTCGTTTTCTCACCATGGTTACAATGCTAAAAAAAAGTGAATGCTATATATTTTATGTTGATTTGCATAAGGAATTCTTCATTGTGATACTTGATGAGCTTAAAATATGTTCATAAGTTTGGATATTATGATGAACTTTTAATATATTTACTTTTGTTATTTGTGGCTATTTAAACTATGTTGAAACCTTTTATGAGGATATCCTGTAGCAAAATACTTTCATATTCTTGCAGTTTATTGTGTTGACTTGATTACATTTATTGCCCTGTTGAATCCTTAAATGACTGGTATATTGCATATAGTTTTTGAATGATGAAATAGATTTAAATGTGTGATTAATGAACGGATATTGTGTATGTGCCATACACCTTTTCTTTCGCACCTATTACCTTTTGTTTCGCAGGTTGTTGAAGAATGATCGAGTCAAGCGCAGTCGATCTTGGCCTTGCAGTAAAGTCCATTTCCTGCACGACTTCGAGGAAGCTCCAACGAAGACTCTTTGACCGAAGCCGTTGGGAAAGATTTTTAATGATAGTCAATTTGGAAAGAGTGGAGCGCTAGATTCTCTCTGGATCGGGTTGAACACATAAATTCATTTATGAAGTTTGTTCCTTGATTCGAGGATACACTTTACTTCCACGTCTTTCTTTGATAGGGTTAGTTAGTTAGTTGCTCTCTTGATTTAAAAATAAGGTTCTCCTCCTGTGCGAGAGAGACGATAGTTAGAGTAAGATAGAAGATAGCAGATATCATGTAAGAATCAGTATGATAATGAAAAGCAGAATCTGTTTGATAAGAGATAGAGTTTGTTGTTAGTTTCCATTTCAACAAAGCAATGTATACCATTTTGTTTTCATGAATAAAGCTTGATGAAGTTCTGAGTTAAGCATTTGTGTAATCAATAGATGCTTGCTAAGGGGGCCCACTTAGTAAGTATTTGTAGCTAGTTAGTTAGTTGTTCTTTCCTGTTGATCTTTAATTAGCTCTCATCTTTGAAGTTTTCTTACAAACTCAGTCTTATAGTGCTCCTGCAGCATAAAGAGTCCATCCCTGTGCCTGTTCCTATAGCATAAGGCCAGTTCATGGTTTGTGTTTCAGTTGTAGTCGTTATGGTTTCTGTTTTAATCAAATCATAGTTGAGTTAAAGAATTTTGCATTACCTTCCTGTGGCATAGATAGAATTCATTTCCAGTATTTGTTTTCTGCTAAGATTTGATCGAAACTAATTCTTGGTGCATATATTTTGCCGTGCCATTTAAAGTATACGTCCCCTAGTTTGACAAGTAAATGAATGTCCACAGAGAGATGTTAGTCACCTGTTGGAATGTCCAATTACGAGGAAAGGTTCTACAATGATTTTCATATCCTTTTCTGGGCGCGACCATTTTTTTGGTGCCATTGTCGGGGATAGCGTCCAGCTAAGAATTTGTCAGAAGTCATTTTTAGCTCTAGTTTAGTTTGTTAGTCAAAAATTTCAAAATCTTTCAAGCCACTATTCATATCGTATTGCATGCATAGAAGAAAAAGAGATGCAATGGGAAGGTTCCTCCCTGAAAACCTGTTTATTGAACTACCATTTGACCCAACTGACAACGAACCTGAGGAAAATACATTCGCTTTGTTATTCCAGCAACCAAACATGGCAAATAATCCACCAAATAATCCACCTCCTGCATTTGAGTTTCCAATTGTTCCTCAGAGAGATACTGACAATCTTAAAAAAATTCCCTCTTCCTTGCTTCCAAAGTTTTATGGCCTGGTTACGGAAGACCCAGAAACTTTTCTATTTGAATTTGATGTTCTCTGTCACAGTTATGACTACAACACAGATGCTCATAAATTGAAGCTATTTCCTTCCACCTTGAAGGAAGGAGCTCTCAGATGGTTCATGAGTCTTGGAAGAGGTGTTGTAGATAGTTGGGCCACCATGTAGACGAAATTCCTTGAAAAGTATAAGGAATATTGTAAGAGTGCCAGCAAAGGTGATGACATATTCTGAATTCAGCAGAAAGAGGATGAAAGTCTAGAAGATTATATTTCCAGATTTTTATTTTCACTAAAGAGGAACTCAAACCATACTCTCAATGAGGACTCTCAAAAACTACTCTTTCTCAGGGGAATTAGCGATGCCTATATAGACGCCCTAGACCTAATGGGAGGAGGTGATATAACCCAACTGCCTTGGAATGATATAAATAAAATATGTCTTAACTATTCTCGAGCAATAGTTAAAAAAGGTCGAGGACATCATGCTACAGTGGGGAAGTCTTCTTCTGGTGGAGTTTCATGGATGGAGATAACAAATTTGCTGTCTGATTTCAAACAGGACATCATTAATAATATGGGTACACAACTGGACACTATGCAAGCTCAGAAGAAACATGAGGAAGCTGAGGTAGTTTTGGCCGAGTTCTGTCCATACTGCAGGCAGAAGAAGTGTGACTGTAGATGCAAGATGGTGGCTAATTTGAAAACCAGACAACTACCTACTGACTTCAAACCAGTAGAAGGTGATGATGATCAAGTGTTCTTTGTTGTGCAAAGGATACCATGGGCTCAAAGACAAGGTATGCCTCAAGATCCTTTAAATTTTGGTAATCCTTATTCTGGCTATAATAACCAATGGCAACATGCATATGGACCACCAACACCCTGGAATCCACCACAACCAAGTTGGCATAATTATCAGAACTCGCAATGGGAATCTCCCCAAGGAGGTTGGCAGCAGCCACAAGGACAATGGACCCCACCTTCAGGTAATTGGCAGCAAAATCCTCAATAGAGAGGTCCTCAGCAATGGCAAAACCAGTCCTCTAGATTCCTACAGCTTCCACAGTCACAACCATAGGCCCTCATGCCACCTCCTGCAACAACTACCACAAATCCTTACCCTCCAAAGAAAATGCCTATGCCTGACCAGCCCTTACCAAATCCTAATAATAAGCAACAGCAGCAGCCACAGCAGCCTACATATCTTGCCGAAGCAAACCAATATCAAGCTTATGCCTTAAATGTTAATGACATCCATTTGAGGTCTGGAGCTACTTTACCTGCTCCTAAACCACCTCTGATTACTGAAATACCAGATTCTCCCCTTGAAAATCTACTGCACCTGCTGATTCTACTAAGCATATGCTTATACCTGATACGGTTTCTAAGGAGCTTGCTTTGCAAAATCAAGAAAAACCCACCTTTTCTTCAGAGGTTGCAAAGGACTGCATTTAAATCCATGGAAGAACCCACTTTTAACATTCTGGATCAGCTCAAGAATGTACAAATTCAAATTCCCTTATTTCAGGCTATTAACGATGTTCCCATTTTTGGAAAATCTATCAAAGAAGCTTGTTTGAAGAAGCCTGGATGGAAGAAAAAGGATCCCCAAACAATTCATGTCTTAGGGAAATTGGATGATATAATGTTGGGAAATGTAGTCATTCCAAAGTATATTGACCCTGAAAGTCCTGTAGTGCATATACATATAAATGGCCAAGTTGTAAAAAATATTTTGATTGATTTAGGTGCTGCCATTAATGTCATGACAAAGCATACTATGGACTCCTTGAACATTTCAAATATTAGGTCTACACCCACAGTTATGTAGCTTGCAAAGAGCTCCACAGTTAAACCTAATGGGATACTAGAAGATGTAATTGTCACTCTTGAATCTTGAGAGTACCTTGATGATTTCACAATATTATCAGTTAAGGCAACTTTAGGAGGGTATCTGGTTATCCTTGGTAGACCATGGTTAGCAACTGCCGATGCTTTTATAGGATGTCGTTCTGGAGATGTGACCATTTCTGATGGATAGTCCACAAAGAAATTGGCTTTGTATCCGCCTGCTAGACCTCAACCAAATTTGTCCCAACCTGTTTGGCCAGATGTGGAGGAAGAAACTGAAGAAGCCAATTCCTTGGCTCAATTAATGATGCTTCAAAATGATCTATTCTCACAACTCCAGAGTGAGGATGCTCTGCTTTTTCAAATTATGCAGTTTAATTCTGATACGGGTAGTTCATCTGATTGAAGTGGTAGCCATCTTCAATGTTTCCTACAACAACCAGATTTTGAGAGTTCACTGCCTAAACTTCCAGCGATTTTTCATAATTTGCTTCCACAAGAGGTACAAACATCACCTGTAGATTCTATGAGTAATCTCACAAAGCAGATAGAATTGTCTCTAGGTCATTGCTTGAATGTGAATAGCAAGCTGTCACAATCTCAACAGGATGACTTATTAAAAATGCTACAAGAACATAAAACTTTTGCATGGGAATATGGGGACATGCAAGGAATAGATCCTCGAGTTTGTACTCATAGGATATATATCAAAGAAGATTGCTCACCAATTAGACAACCTCAAATAAGAGTAAATCCAACACTTAGAGAAAAGTGACAAATGAACTTCAAAAGTTGCTTGATGCTAGTTTTATTTACCCAATCTCTAATAGTCAATGGGTTTCTCCACTAGTCATTGTCCCCAAGAAAGGAGGAAAATGGAGAGTGTGTGTAGATTACAGAGAATTGAACAATGCCACTAAAAAAGATCACTTTCCACTACCTTTTGTAGACCAAGTACTAGACTCACTATCTAGCAAAAGATATTTTTCCTTTTTGGATGGTTACAGTGGGTACAATCAGATAAAAATTGCCCCTGAGGATCAAGATAAGACCACTTTTACCTGTCCATGGGGAACATTTGCTTATTCAGTCTTGCCTTTTGGTCCATGCAATGCACCAGCAACATTTTAGAGAGCAGTAATTAGTATCTTTGCTGATATATCTCATGAATGTATGGAGATTTATATGGATGATTTCACTACCTATGGAGTCACATTTGAAGAAGCACTGGTGAATTTAGAAAAAGGTATTGAAAAGGTACAGAGAGCAAAATCTATCTCTAAACAGTGAAAAGTGTTTTCTAATGATGGAAGAAGGTATTGTTCCAGGTCATCATATTTCAAAAAATGGAATTCAGGTTGACCCTGCTAAAATTGAAGTAATTCAGAATTTACAAACTCCTTTAAAACAAAAAGATGTCAGAAGTTTCCTTGGCCATGCAGGGTATTATAAGAGGTTTATAAAAGATTTCAGTAAAATTGCCAGCCCACTTTATGCCTTGTTAACTAAGGATTCTCAATTTGAGTGGACATAGGCCTGTGAAAAATCCTTCCTGCAACTAAAAGATTTGCTTACTCAAGCCCCTGTTCTTCAAGGTCCAAAATGGAATTTGCCTTTTCACATACATGCTGATGCATCTGATTTTGGTATAGGAGCAGTTTTAAGTCAAAAAAAAATTCAATTGAGCATGCTATTTATTTTATCAGCAAAAACCTTCAAGGTCCTGAGCTCAATTACACTGTCACAGAAAAGGAATTGCTTGCAGTAGTGTATGCTTTAAATAAATTTAGGCATTACGTCTCAAGTTATCAGATATTCGTCCATACTAACCATGTAGCAATCAAGTATCTGATGAGCAAACCTGCCATTTTTGGTAGATTGGCACGATGGCTCCTGTTGTTACAAGAATTTGACATTACAATAATTGACAAACCAGGAAGAGCTAATGTTGTAGCTGACTTTTTATCAAGACTTCAATTAATTGTACCTGTTGAATATGAGGTCATTGATGATAAGTTTCCAGATGAACACTTGTTCTCCATTGTTGCACATACACCATGGTATGCAGACATTGCCAATTATCTAGCAGCAAATAGAATACCAGCTCACTTTTCCCCAAAAGAAAAGAAGTTAATAGAGAAAAGTTTTAATTTTTTATGCAAATTGTCTATTTTATACTGGATCTGATCAGGTAATGTGAAGATGTGTAAGAGAAGATGAGACTTATGATATCTTGCATGCTTTCCATGATGAACCATGTGGGGGACATTTTGCAGCAAAACAAACAGCAATGAAGATTCTTACTTTAGGGTACTATTGGCCTACATTAAACAAGGATGTTGTGGCCTATACAAGAAAATGTGACATATGCCAGTGTATCGGAAGACCAACTAAGTCAAATGAAATGCCACTATATCCCCATGTAATAGTCACCCCTTTTGATAAATGGGGGGTGGATTTTGTGGGACCAATTGATCCACCATCAAATAGAAAATCATATATTCTAGTTTGCACAGACTATGTCACAAAATGGGTTGAGGTAAAAGCTATGACTCATGCTCGAGATAACAAAGTTGCTGAATTTTTGTATGAACAAATTTTAACTAGATTTGGAGTTCCCAGAGAGCTTGTAACTAATCAAGAAGCTCAGTTCACATCGAATCTGATAACTGCATTAACGAACGACTATAAGATCAAACATAGGAAGTCCAGCCCCTATCATCCTCAAGCCAATGGTCAGGCGGAGGTAACAAACAGAGAAATTGAGGCGATCCTCACAAAGACAGTACAGATTCATAGAAAAGATTGGAGTAGTAGACTTCCTGAAGCAGTTTGCGCATACAGAACTACATGGAAGACAACAACTGGGTTTACACTTTTTGAGCTACTTTATGGGAAAACAGCCATGCTACCCATTGAATTTGAGCATAAAACTTTGAGGACAGCTCTTGAACTCAATATGGAAATATCTGCAACATAGAATGACCGTCTCCTGTAGCTAAATGCTTTGGACGAGATGAGAAAAACCACCCTGCAGCATACAGAAGCAATCCAACAACAAAGGAAGAAATGGCATGATCAACACATAAAAATTAAGAAATTTTCTGCTGGTGATTGGGCTCTGTTATATGATTCCGGATATCAAGAACACTAGGGTAAGCTTACAACACGCTGGCTTAGCCCCTATGAAGTTAAAAATGTGTTCGAAAATGGAGCTGTACAGCTGGTGACAATTGATCCAGTTCGCTTCAAATTGCTAGTTAATGGCCACCGACTCCGGTTGTACCAAAAACCAATCTCAAAGGAAGAATTCATGCAGCAGTTCGTTTAAGTTCCTCCCGTTACTCTTCCTGCAGCCGAATGCTTTAGCCTTTCTCCTGCAGCATCATCGCAATTTTAAAAATGCATACTCATAATAAAGGTTTTCTTTTTAAAAGGAAATCCCTTTTTCTCCATACTCATTTATCGCCCCCATCTCACTTCTTTATCTTCCATCCATCCATCCCATCAATCCATTCCATTCGTCCACCTCATTTGCCCACATCACCCATCCACTTCATCTGTCCACATCACCCTTAATTAAGATATTTTTCCCAACTGTCAATTCATGCAAACGTCGTTATCTTTCTTCACACGTACGTGCAATTATCAAAGGTACGCAATATCTTTTCTTATCGCATATTTGATTTATTTTATTCTATTCATTTACTGCTATGACAGTACCAGTCATTATTACAAAATCTCTACCTATTCTTTAGTACATGTGAGGACACATGTCATACTCTAAGTAGGGGGCGGGGTAATCCACCTTTTAAAACCCATCTTTTCACTGTCGCCATAACTGTGCAAATAACCTTTCTTTAATACTTTTCTAGTACTTTCCAAATGTAATCGCATGTCCTCCTTTATTGCATGTCTTTCTTGTAAAATACGATTAAGACTGCTTGTTTAAAAAAGCTCATTTTTAGAAAAGAAAAGAAATGTGACGGCATGACAGAAGAAAAACCAGAGCAGAAAGGGAAAAAGGGAATTTGAATTTTTAGCAAGGAATTGATTTCAGCTACAAGAAAACTGTGAACATGGGTGGTCAGTTGGTGCGACATGAGCCTGTAGCTCATGAGCTATTGTTGCAAAATCCTCAAACAGTCTACGCATTCAGCATATGTGGATGGTTGAATTATTTCTTGAGTTTAAATACTTTTGATGAGGAGGCTGCTAGAGAATTTTTGAGAACCCTTTCTGAAGGGGAAGCTATTGTATGGGGTCTAACGGTTGTTGCAACTAAAGATAGAATTGCTGAAGTAACCAGACTTCCAGCCGTTGGAGAAAACTTTTCTTCAGACGCTGCAGCTGCTAGGGCTGAGTTTCAATGCCCACTGATGGACCTTTAGAAGTCTCCAAGCAGGGATGCAAGTGAGTATCATTGCCTCCTCCTTATTCAGAATATGCTGCTTACATAATCAAGTATTTGACCTGTGAAGGTCGTTTCTCCTACCTGCATTCTCATCATTTTAAATTATTAAGCCATATGAGGTATGGGTTAGTTGTAAATTTTCCAAATTTTCTGTTAAAATTTTTAGAACAAAGTGCCCATGGAACCCAAAAGGGGAAAGATAATTCTGTTGCTCACCACGGCCTTATCAAATTACTGATTGAATGCTCTTTAAGAGATGTCTCACCTCTTTCGTGGCAACAATTCGTTGCTCAAAAGAGTTTGAAAATTCTACAACCCCCTAGGGTACTTAACCCACGGCCTCAGAAAAAGAAGGAAATTGCGTCTACTAGTAGAACAAGACAGGGGTCATCTACTCCTGTAGCACCTGGTCTTGCAGCTTTCACACTTGATTCCTCTGCTAGGGTACAAACTAGGTCTGCCACTAGGAGAGAGAGAAGGGTAAAACAAAGGCAAAAGGGTCCTCTGAATCTGACCTTCGTTCTTAGGAAAAGGCAATGTCCTTCTCTTGCAGCATCATCCCCTACAGTCATCTCTCCTACAGCAACACCTGTTGCTATCACCAGTTCACCGTCATCCTCTGGTAGGGCAGAGCCCTCTGAGCAGACAAGAAAGAGGAAGGCTACTAGAATGCCTCTTGTAGCTGCATCAGTACCAAGAAGAGTTTCCACAAGGAAACGATCTAAGACCTCCCTTGTTTCACCTCAACCAGAGGTTATTGTAATTTTAGAAGGGTCTATTGAGTCTGAATTTAATGTTACTCAGAATATGTCTGAAAGTGTCGCACAGAGTCCATTCGTTCCTTAAGAGGAACAAGTTGAGACAATTGAAACAGGGCATAATGAGCAAGGGTTACCAAATCTTGATGACTTGGCTACCGCTGCTATGTAGTTTTCGGAGGAAGCACAACCTTCTCCACCGCAGCAACCCGAATTTATCTTCCAGCAAGAGCAGGAATTGACTAAACAATTGAATGTGCTTAGTGAAGCTATATTTCACCCTGCAACTTGTAAAGCCATTGTTGTGTATAAGACGTTTTTAATTGAGTTTTTGGAATATGTTAAAGCTAATTGGGAACTAGCTACATTGCAAACCCTGACTTTTCGACACATAGCCCAGACTGACATGCAACAAAGTCTATGGGAAGTAGAAAGGAAGAAACTGAGAAAGGAAATTGAAAGTCAGAAACAAGAAATTGTTGAGTTCAAAACAAAAATGGATGAAATGTTAAAAGTAACTAGTTAGATTATGGAATGCAAACCACCACCTAGAGTTTATGCTCTGTGCCTCAAAGAACAGTTCTTATGGTTCCAACTAATGAGAATTTCTAAAAATCAAGATCCTATACTTCATACTGCCAAAGAATTTTATGAAGCATACCAGGCAGCCCCAAATTGGTTAAGAAATTCTCTGTGTGAATTCTATTTACATGGCTTTTTAATTCCATTTTAAACAGAATGGAATCCTATTTTGTATATTGGTGATATTCATTTAAGAGCATTTATGTCATGGGCAGCAAATGAGGCGAATTATAGCAGACAGTGGGAAACCTATGAGGAAGCTGAAAAAACTGAACCTGTTCCGTTACGCTCTCAAAGTTCAAACCCCCATGCAATGTTGAAAGATTGGTTTTCTCTGACATATGGTATTAATAATGTTACAGCCAGAGAGAAGATATTTGATATCAAGAAATAGGTATATGATGAATTTTAGGCACAACAATATTCATTTTGGAGACTAGCATATACCAGAAGTGAGAAAAGATGGGAAAGATTAACTGTTGGATTAAGAAAATCAAAACCACACAGTCCCCTAAATTTCATAGCAGCTCTTAAAAGGTCAAACAAATACATACAATTGGGACTTCAAACGAGATTTGAACTGTGGTTGCCATTGACATTCAGACCTCCTGTGCTAATGTGGCCCCTCTATCCTCAACAGGCTACAAATCTTAATGATGATTTAGAAAACTGAAGGTATAAAAGGTGCCAGGATTTCAGAGGATTTTATTACAGGTTTGGAAATCCATCTCAGAGTCATGCAGCAATCATTGACTTCAGAGAAACCAGCAGAAAAGTTAATGCTGGAGGACCACTATTGGGCTAAGTAGGGGGCAGTGATGAGCTTAAAATATGTTCATAAGTTTGGATATTATGATGAACTTTTAATATCTTTACTTTTGTTATTTGTGGCTGTTTAAACTATGTTAAAACCTTTTATGAGGATATCCTATAGCAAAATACTTTCATATTCCTGCAGCTTATTATGTTGACTTGATTACATTTATTGCCCCGTTGACTCCCTAAATGATTGGTATATTACATACAATTTTTGAATGATGAAATAGATTTAAATGTGTGATTAATGAATGGATATTGTGTATGTGCCATACGCCTTTTCTTTCGCACCTGTTACCTTTTGTTTCGCAGGTTGTTGAAGAATGATCGAGTCAAGCACAGTGGATCTCGGCCTTGCAGTAAAGTCCATTTCCTACATGACTTCGAGGAAACTCCGACGAAGACTCTTTGACTGAAGCCGTTGGGAAATATTTTTAATGACAGTCAATTTGGAAAGAGTGGAGTGCTAGATTCTCTCTGGGTCGGGTTGAACGCATAAATTCATTTATGAAGTTTGTTCCTTGATTCGAGGATACACTTTACTTCCACGTCTTTCTTTGATAGGGTTAATTAGTTAGTTGCTCTCTTGATTTAAAAATAAGGTTCTCCTCCTATGCGAGAGAGACGATAGTTAGAGTAAGATAGAAGATAGTAGATATCATGTAAGAATCAGTATGATAATGAAAAACAGAATCTATTTGATAAGAGACAGAGTTTGTTGTTAGTTTCCATTTCAACAAAACAATGTATACTATTTTGTTTTCATGAATAAAGCTTGATGAAGTTCTGAGTTAAACATCTGTGTAATCAGTAGATGCTTGCTAAGGGGGCCCACTTAGTAAGTATCTATAGCTAGTTAGTTAGTTGTTCTTTCCTGTTGATCTTTAATTAGCTCTCATCTTTGAAGTTTTCATACAAACTCAGTTTTATAGTGCTCCTGTAGCATAGAGAGTCCATCCCTGTGCCTGTTCCTGCAGCATAAGGCCAGTTCATGGTTTGTGTTTCAGTCATAGTCGTTATGGTTTCTGTTTTAATTAAATCATAGTTGAGTTAAATAATTTTGCATTACCTTCCTATGGCGTAGATAGAATTCCTTTTCAGTATTTTTTTTCTGCTAAGATTTGACCGAAACTAATTATTGGTGCATATATTTTTCCATACTATTTAAAGTATACGTCCCCTAGTTTGACAAGTAAATGAACATCCATAGAGAGATGTTAGTCACCTGTCAGAATGTCCAATTCCCAGTAAATGTTCTACAATGATTTTCATATCCTTTTGTGGGTGCGACCATTTTTTTGGCGCCATTGCCAGGGATGGCGTCTAGCTAGGAATTTGTCAGTAGTCATTTTTAGCTCTAGTTTAGTTTGTTAGTCAAAATTTTTAAAATCTTTCAAGCCACTATTCATATCGTATTGCATGCATAGAAGAAGAAGAGACACACTGGGAAGGTTCCGCCCTGAAAAATTGTTTATTGAACTACCATTTGACCCAGCTGACAACGAACTTGAGGAAAATCCATTCACTTTGTTATTCCAGCAAACAAACATGGCAAATAATCCACCAAATAATCCACCTCCTGCATTTGAGTTTCCAATTATTCCTTAGAGAGATATTGACAATCTTAAAAACATTCCCTCTTCCTTGCTTCCAAAGTTTTATGGCCTGGTTACGGAAGACCCAGAAACTTTTCTATTTGAATTTGATGTCCTCTATCGCAGTTATGACTACAACACAGATGCTCATAAATTGAAGCTATTTCCTTCCACCTTGAAGGAAGGAGCTCTCAGATGGTTCATGAGTCTGGGAAGAGGTGTTGTAAATAGTTGGGCCGCCATGCAGACAAAATTCCTTGAAAAGTGTAAGAAATATTGTAAGAGTGCCAGCAAAGGTCATGACATATTCCGAATTCAGCAGAAGGAGGATGAAAGTCTAGAAGATTATATTTTTAGATTTTTGTTTTCACTAAAGAGGAACTCAAACCATACTCTCAACGAGGACTCTCAGAAACTACTCTTTCTAAGGGGAATCAGTGATTCCTATATAGACGCCCTGGACCTGATGGGAGGAGGTGATATAGCCCAACTATCTTGGGACGATATAAAGAAAATGTCTTAACTATTCTCGAGCAATAGTTAAAAAAGGTCGAGGACATCATGCTATAGTGGGGAAGTCTTCTTCTGGTGGAGTTTCATGGATGGAGATAAGAAATTTGCTGTCTAATTTCAAGCAGGACATCATTAATAATATGGGTACACAACTAGACACTATGCAAGCTCGGAAGAAACATGAGGAAGCTGAGGTAGTTTTGGCCGAGTTTTGTCCATACTGCAGGCAGAAGAAGCGTGACTGTAGATGCAAGATGGTGGCTAATTTGGAAACTAGACAACTACCTACTGACTTCAAACTAGTAGAAGGTGATGATGATCAAGTGTTCTTTATTGCGCAAAGGAGACCATGGGCCCAAAGACAAGATATGCCTCAAGATCCTTTAACTTTTGGTAATCCTTATTCTGGCTATAATAACCAATGGCAACATGCATATGGACCACCAACACCCTGGAATCCACCTCAACCAAGTTGGCCTAATTATCAGAACCCGCAATGCAAATCTCCTCAAGGAGGTTGGCAGCAGCCACAAGGACAATGGACCCCACCTTCGGGTAATTGGCAGCAAAATCCTCAATGGAGAGGTCCTCAGCAATGGAAAAACGAGTCCTCTAGATTCCTGCAGCTTCCACAGTCACAACCACAGGCCCTCATGCCACCTCCTGCAGCAACTGCCACAAATCCTGGCCCTCTAAAGCAAAAGCCTATGCCTGCCCAGCCCTTGCCAAATCCTAATAATAAGCAACAGCAGTAGCCACAGCAACCTACGTATCTTGATAAAGCAAACCAATATCAAACTTATGCCTTAAATATTAATGACATCCATTTGAGGTCTGGAGCTACTTTACCTGCTCCTAAACCACCTCTAATTACTGAAATACCAGATTCTCCCCTTAAAGAATCTTCTGCACCTGATGATTCTACTGAGCATATGCTTATACCTGATACAGTTTCTAAAGAGCCTGCTTTGCAAAATCAAGACAACCCACCTTTTCCTCAGAGGTTGCAAAGTACTACATTTAAATCCATGGAAGAACCCACTTTTAACATTCTAGATCAGCTCAAGAATGTACAAATTCAAATTCCCTTATTTCAGGCTATTAAAGATGTTCCCATTTTTGGAAAAGCTATTAAAGAAGCCTGTTTGAAAAATCCTGGACAGAAGAAAAAGGATCCCCAAACAATTCATGTCTTAGGGAAATTGGTTGATATAATGTTGGGAAATGTAGTCATTCCAAAGTATATTGACCTTGGAAGTCCTGTAGTGCAGATACATATAAATGGCCAAGTTGTAAAAAATATTTTGATTGATTTAGGTGCTGCCATTAATGTCATGACAAAGCATACTATGGACTCCTTGAACATTTCAAATATTAGGTCTACACCCACAGTTTTGCAGCTTGCAGATAGCTCCACAGTTAAACCTAATGGGATGGTAGAAGATGTAATTGTCACTCTTTAATCTTGGGAGTATCCTGCTGATTTCACAATATTATTAGTTAAGGCAACTTTAGGAGGATATCTGGTTATCCTTGGTAGACCATGGTTAGCAACTGCTGATGCTTTTATAGGATACTGTTCTGGAGATATGACTATTTTTTATGGACATTCCACAAAGAAATTGGCCTTGTATCTGCCTGCTAGACCTCAACCAGATTTATCCCAACCTGTTTGGCTAGATGTGGAGGAAGAAACTAAATAAGCCAATTCCTTGGCTCAATTAATGATGCTTCAAAATGATCCATTCTCACAACTCCAGAGTGAGGATGCTCTGCTTTTTCAAATTCTATAGTTTAATTCTGATACGGGTAGTTCATCTGATCCAAGTGGTAGCCATCTTCAATGTTTCCTGCAGCAACTAGATTTTGAGAGTTCACTGCCTAAACTTCCAGTTATTTTTCATAATTTACTTCCACAAGAGGTACAAATATCACCTATAGATTCTATGAGTAATCTCATGAAGCAGATAGAATTATCTCCAGGTCATTGCTTGAATGTGAATAGCAAGCTGTCACAATCTCAACATGATGACTTATTAAAAATGCTACAAGAACAACATAAAGCTTTTGCATGGGAATATGGGGACATGCAAGGAATAGATCCTCGAGTTTGTACTCATAGGATATATATCAAAGAAGATTGCTCACCAGTTAGACAACCTCAAAGAAGAGTAAATCCAACACTTAGAGAAATAGTGACAAATGAACTTCAAAAGTTGCTTGATGCTGGTTTTTATTACCCAATCTCTGACAGTAAATGGGTTTCTCCACTAGTCATTGTCCCCAAGAAAGGAGGAAAATGGAGAGTGTGTATAGATTACAGAGAATTGAACAATGCCACTAAAAAAAATCACTTTCCACTATCTTTTGTAGACCAAGTACTAGACTCACTATCTGGCAAAAGATATTTTTCTTTTTTGGATGGTTACAGTGGGTACAATCAGATAAAAATTACCCCTGAGGATCAAGATAAGACCACTTTTACCTGTCCATGGGGAACATTTGCTTATTCAGTCTTGCCTTTTGGTCTATGCAATGCACCAGCAACATTTCAAAGAGCAGTAATTAGTATCTTTGCTGATATATCTCATGAATGTATGGAGATTTATATGGATGATTTCACTACCTATGGAGTCACATTTGAAGAAGCACTGGTGAATTTAGAAAAAGGTATTGAAAAGGTGCAGAGAGCAAAATTTGTCTCTAAACAGTGAAAAGTGTTTTCTAATGATGGAATAAGGTATTGTTCTAGGTCATCATATTTCAAAAAATAGAATTCAAGTTGACCCTGCTAAAATTGAAGTAATTCAGAAATTACAAACTCCTTTAAAACAAAAAAATGTCAGAAGTTTCCTTGGCCATGCAAGGTATTATAGGAGGTTTACAAAATATTTCAGTAAAATTGCCAGCCCACTTTATGCCCTGTTAACTAAGGATTCTCAATTTAAGTGGACAGAGGCCTGTGAAAAATCCTTCCTGCAACTAAAAGATTTGCTTACTCAAGCCCCTGTTCTTCAAGGTCCAAAATGGAATTTTCCTTTTCACATACATGTTGATGCATCTGATTTTGGTATAGGAGCAGTTTTAAGTCAAAAAGAAAATTCAATTGAGCATGCTATTTATTTTATCAGCAAAAAGCTTCAAGGTCTTGAGCTCAATTACACTGTCACAAAAAAGGAATTGCTTGCAGTAGTGTATGCTTTAAATAAATTTAGGCATTATGTCACAAGTTATCAGATATTCATCCATACTAACCATGCAACAATCAAGTATCTGATGAACAAACCTGCCTTTTTCTGGTAGATTGGCACGATGGCTCCTGTTGTTATAAGAATTTGACATTACAATAATTGACAAACCAGGAAGAGCTAATGTTGTAGCTGACTTTTTATCAAGACTTCAATTAGTTGTACCTGTTGAACATGAGGTTATTGATGATAAGTTTCTGGATGAACACTTATTCTCCATTGTTGCACATACACCATGGTATGCAGACATTGCCAATTATCTAGCAACAAATAGAATACCAACACACTTTTCCCCAAAAGAAAAGAAATTGTTAATAGAGAAAAGTTTTAATTTTTTATGGATTGCAAATTGTCTATTTTATACTAGATCTGATCAGGTAATGTGAAGATGTGTGAGAGAAGATGAGACTTATGATATCTTGCATGCTTGCCATGATGAACCATGTGGGGGACATTTTGTAGCAAAACGAACATCAATGAAGATTCTTACAAGAGGGTATTATTGGCCAAAATTACATAAGGATGTTGTGGCCTATACAAGAAAATGTGAAAGATGCTAGCGTATGGGAAGACCAACTAAGTCAGATGAAATGCCACTATATCCTCAGGTAATAGTCACCCCTTTTGATAAATGGGGGATGGATTTTGTGGGACCAATTGATCCACCATCAAATGGAGAATCATATATTCTAGTTTGCACAGACTATGTCACAAGATGGGTTGAGGTAAAAGCTATGACTCATGCTCGAGATAACAAAGTTGCTGAATTTTTGTATGAACAAATTTTAACTAGATTTGGAGTTCCCAGAGAGCTTGTAACTGATCAAGAAGCTCAGTTCATATTGAATCTGATAATTGCATTAATGAACGACTATAAGATCAAACATAGGAAGTCCAGCGCTTATCATCCTCAAGCCAAAGGTCAGGCGGAGGTAACAAACAAAGAAATTGAGGTGATCCTCACAAAAACAGTACAGATTCATAGAAAACATTGGAGTAGTAGACTTCCTGAAGCAGTTTGGGCATACAGAACTACATGGAAGACAACAACTGGGTTTACACCTTTTGAGCTACTTTATGGGAAAATAGTCATGCTACCCATTGAATTTGAACATAAAACTTTGAGGACAGCTCTTGAACTCAATATGGAAATATCTGCAGCACAGAAGGACTGTCTCCTGCAGCTAAATGCTTTGGACAAGATAAGAAAAGCCACCCTGTAGCATACAGAAGCAATCCAATAGCAAAGGAAGAAATGGCATGATCAATACATAAAAACTAAGAAATTTTCTGCTGGTGATTGGGCTCTATTATATAATTCCAGATATCAAGAACACTAGGGTAAGCTTACAACATGCTGGCTCGGCCCCTATGAAGTTGAAAATGTGTTCGACAACGGAGCTGTACAGCTGGTGACAATTGATCCAGTTCGCTTCAAATTGCTAGTTAATGGCCACCAACTCCGGTTGTACCAAAAACTAGTCTCAAAGGAAGAATTCATGCAGCAGTTCGTTCAAGTTCCTCCTATTACTCTTCCTACAACCAAAGGCTTTAGCCTTTCTCCTGCAGATTCATCGCAATTTTAAAAATGCATGCTCATAATAAAAGTTTTCTTTTTAAAAGGAAACCCCTTTTTCTCCATACTCATTTATCGCCCCCATCTCACTTCTTTATCTTCCATCCATCCATCCCATCAATCCATTCCATTCGTCCACCTCGTCTGCCCACATCACCCATCCACTTCATCCGTCCACATCACCCTTAATTAAGATATTTTTCCCAATTGTCAACTCATGCAGACGCCATCATCTTTCTTCACATGTACGTGTAATTATCAAAGGTACGTAATATCTTTTCTTATCGCATATTTGATTTATTTTATTCTATTCATTTACTGCTATGATAGTACCAGTCATTATTACAAAATCTCTACCTATTCTTTAGTACATGTGAGAACACATGTCATACTCTAAGTAGGGGGCGCGGTAATCCACCTTTTAAAACCTATCTTTTCACCGCTGCCATAACCGTGCAAATAACCTTTCTTTAATACTTTTCTAGTACTTTCCAAATGTGATTGCATGTTCTCCTTTATTGCATGTCTTTCTTGTAAAATACGATTAAGACTGCTTGTTTAAAAAACTCATTTTTGGAAAAGGAAAGAAATGTGACGGCATGACAGAAGAAAAACTAGAGCAGAAAGGGAAAAAGGGAATTTGAATTTTTAGCAAGGAATTGAGTTCAGCTACAAGAAAACTGTGAACATGGGTGATCAGTTGGTGCGACATGAGCCTGTAGCTCATGAGCTATTGTTGCAAAATCCTCAAACAATCCACGCATTCAGCATCTGTGGATGGTTGAATTATTTCTTGAGTTTAAATGCTTTTGATGAGGAGGTTGCTGGAGAATTTTTGAGAACCCTTTCTGAAGGGGAAGCTACTGTATGGGGTCTAACGGTTGTTGCAACTAAAGATAGAATTGCTGAAGTAACCAAGCTTCCAACTGTTGGAAAAAACTTTTCTTCAGACGCTGTAGCTGCTAGGGCTGAGTTTTCAATGCCCACTAATGGACCTTTAGAAGTCTCCAAGCAGAGATGCAAGTGGGTATAATTGCCTCCTTATTCAAAATATGCTGCTTACATAATCAGGTATTTGACCTATGAAGGTCGTTTCTCCTACCTGCATTCTCATCGTTTCAAATTATTAAACCATATGAGGCATGGGTTAGTTGTAAATGTTCTGAATTTTCTGTTAAAATTTCTAGAACAAAGTGCCCATGGAACCCAACAGGGGAAAGATAATTCTGTTGCTCACCACGACCTTATCAAATTATTGATTGAATGCTCTTTAAGAGATGTCACACCTCTTTCCTGGCAACAATTTGTTGCTCAAAAGAGCTTAAAAATTCCACAACCCCCTAGGGTACTTAACCCACAGCCTCAGAAAAAGAAGGAAATTGCGTCTACTAGTAGAACAAGGTAGGGGTCATCTACTCCTTTAGCACCTAGTCTTGCAGCTTTCACACTTGAATTCTCTGCTAGGGTACAAACTAGGTCTGCCATTAGGAGAGAGAAGGGTAAAACAAAGGCAGAAGGGTCCCCTGAATCTGACCCTCGTTCTTAGAAAAGGCAATGTCCTTCTCCTGCAGCATCATCCCCTGCAGTCGTCTCTCCTACAGCAAAACCTGTTGCTATCACTAGTTCACCGTCATCCTCTGGTAGGGCAGAGCCCTCTGAGCATATAAGAAAGAGGAAGGCTACTAGAACGCCTCCTACAGCCGCATCAGTACCAAGAAGAGTTTCCACAAGGAAACAATCTAAGACCTCCCCTGTTTCACCTCAACCAAAGGTTATTGTAATTTCAGAAGGGTCTATTGAGTCTGAATTTAATGTTTCTCAGAATATGTCCAAAAGTGCCGCTCAGAGTCCATTCGTTCCTTAAGAGGAAAAAGTTGAGACAATTGAAACATGACATAATGAGCAAGGGTTACCAAATCTTGATGACTTGGCTACCACTGCTATGCAGTTTTCAGAGGAAGCACAGCCTTCTCCACTGCAGCAAGTGGAATTTATCTTGCAACAAGACTAGGAATTGACTGAACAATTGAATGTGCCTAGTGAAGCTATATTTCACCCTGCAACTTGTAAAGCCATTGTTGTGTATAAGAAGACGTTTTTAATTAAGTTTCTGGAATATGTTAAAGCTAATTGGGAACTAGTTACATTGCAAACCCTGACTTTCCGACACATAGCCCAGACTGACATGCAACAAAGTCTATGGGAAGTAGAAAGGAAGAAACTGAGAAAGGAAATTGAAAGTCAGAAACAGGAAATTGTTGAGTTGAAAACAAAAATGGATGAAATGTTAAAATTAATTGGTCAGATTATGGAATGCAGACCACCACCTAGAGTTTATGCTATGTGCCTCAAAGAATAGTTCTTATGGTTCCAACTGATGAGAACTTCCAAAACTCAAGATCCTATAATTCATACTGCCAAAAATTTTTATGAAGCATACCAGGCAGCCCCAAATTGGTTAAGAAATTCTCTGTGTGAATTCTATTTACATGGCTCTTTAATTACATTTGAAACAGAATGGAATCCTGTTTTGTATATTGGTGATATTCATTTAAGAGCATTTATGTCATGGGCAGTAAATGAGGCGAACTATGGCAGGCAGTGTGAAACATATGAGGAAGCTGAGAAAAGTGAACTTGTTCTGTTACGCTCTCAAAGTTCAAACCCCCATGCAATGTTGAAAGATTGGTTTTCTCTGACATATGGCATTAATAATTTTACAGCCAAAGAGAAGATATTTGATATCAGGAAATAGGTATATGATGAATTTCAGGCACAACAATATTTGTTTTGGAGACTAGCATATACCAGAAGTGAGAAAAAATGGGAAAGATTAACTGTTGGATTAAGAAAATCAAAACCACAAAGTCCCCTAAATTTCATAGCAGCACTTAAAAGGTCAAACAGATACATACAATTGGGACTTCAAACGAGATTTGAACTGTGGTTGCCATTAACATTCAGACCTCCTGTGCTAATATGGCCCCTCTATCCTCACCAGGCTACAAATCTTAATAATGATTTAGAAAACTGAAGGTATGAAAGGTGCGGGGATTTCAGAGGATTTTATTATAGGTTTGGAAATCCATCTCAGAGTCATGCAGCAACCACTGACTTTAGAGAAACCAGCAGAAAAGTTAATGCTGGAGGACCAGCATTGGGCTAAGTAGGGGGCAGTGATGAGCTTAAAATATGTTCATAAGTTTGGATATTATGATGAACTTTTAATATCTTTACTTTTGTTATTTGTGGCTGTTTAAACTATGTTGAAACCTTTTATGAGGATATCCTGTAGAAAAATACTTTCATATTCCTGCAGCTTATTATGTTGACTTGATTACATTTATTGCCCTGTTGACTCCCTAAATGACTGGTATATTGCATACAGTTTTTGAATGATGAAATAGATTTAAATGTGTGATTAATGAATGGATATTGTGTATGTGCCATATGCCTTTTCTTTCGCACCTGTTACCTTTTGTTTCGCAGGTTGTTGAAGAATGATCGAGTCAAGCACAATGGATCTCGGCCTTGCAGTAAAGTCCATTTCCTGCACGACTTCAAGGAAGCTCCGACGAAGACTCTTTGACCGAAGCCATTGGGAAATATTTTTAATGACAGTAAATTTGGAAAGAGTGGAGCGCTAGATTCTCTCAAGATCAGGTTGAACGCATAAATTCATTTATGAAGTTTGTTACTTGATTCGAGGATACACTTTACTTCCACGTCTTTCTTTGATAGGGTTATTTAGTTAGTTGCTCTCCTAATTTAAAAATAAGGTTCTCCTCCTACGCGAGAGAGACGATAGTTAGAGTAAGATAGAAGATAGCAAATATCATGTAAGAATCAGTATGATAATGAAAAGCAGAATTTGTTTGATGAGAGATAGAGTTTGTTGCTAGTTTCCATTTCAACAAAGCAATGTATACCGTTCTATTTTCATGAATAAAGCTTGATGAAGTTCTGAGCTAAGCATCTATGTAATCAGTAGATGCTTGCTAAGGGGGCCCACTTAGTAAGTATCTCTAGCTAGTTAGTTAGTTGTTCTTTCCTGTTGATCTTTAATTAGCTCTCATCTTTGAATTTTTCATACAAACTCAGTCTTATAGTGCTCCTGCAGCATAGAGAGTCCATCCCTGTGCCTTTTCCTGCAGCATAAGGCCAGTTCATGGTTTGTGTTTCAGTCGTAGTCATTATGGTTTCTGTTTTAATCAAATCATAGTTGAGTTAAAGAATTTTTCATTACCTTCCTGTGGCGTAGATAGAATTCCTTTCCAGTATTTGTTTTCTGCTAAGATTTAACCGAAACTAATTCTTGGTGCATATATTTTGCCGCTCCATTTAAAGTATACATCCCCTGGCTTGACAAGTAAATGAACGTCCACAGAGAGATGTTAGTCACCTGTCGGAATGTTCAATTCCCAGGAAAGGTTCTACTATGATTTTCATATCCTTTTGTGGGCGTGACCAATACTCTAGCCTAAGCTACATTGTATGATTTTCAACAAGGTGTTGTTGAGAAGGCTATATTATTTTAATTGTAGATAAGGTGTTGTTTAGAAATGGTTGTATTGTTTGTTAATATCAATATTGTTTGATCTATGGATTTCATGTATTCATTTTGCAACCATCACCCAATGCAAAGAAACCAAAATAACCACCAACCACCTTCATAGAAGCTTTTTAGTTATTATTTCTCCCATCCTCAAGAAGGACTTGTTGCAATGATTCCCTGTATCTTAAGTGTGTCAAGAAAGATTGGTTTCACCATTGATGAAAGTGTTGGACAATGTATGTTCTTGCTCAGGGGTTTATGGTTTAGGTTATGCTAGAAATGAAATAAAATAAGCTATTGTTGAGAAGGCTATATTGTTTCAATTGTAGATAAGGTGTTGTTTAGAAAAGGTTGTATTGTTTGTTAATATCAATATTGTTTGATCTATGGATTGCTTGTATTCATTTTGCAACCATCACCCAATGCAGAGAAACCAAAATAACCACCAACCACCTTCATAGAATATTTTTAGTTATTATTTCTCCCATCCTCAAGAAGGACTTGTTACAATGATACCCTATATCTTAAGTGTGTCAAGAAAGATAGGTTTCACCATTGATGAAAGTGTTGGACAATGTATGTTCTTGCTCGGGGGTTTATGTTTTAGGTTATGCTAGCAATGAAATAAAATAGTTAATATTATACACATCGTGTTAGATTCCATTGCCCATCGTTGATTATGACTATTTCATAATACTGTTTTATGCATCTAATATTGTATATGTATAATTTTGTTGATAGTCGAAATGAAAATCAGTTGGTATGAAAGTCAAGAATGGCTTATGGATAGCAACATTAACTCTATAATATTAACTATTATATTATGCATTACAAATGAAGGTATATAGCCAAAGGCAGAGAACAACAATTAGCATTGTGTTATGGAAAACAACACAGACTATTTTAATATATTCCAACATATGTATACATATACATATATATATATATACATACATATATATACACAAAAATATATACATATACACACATACACACACACACACACATATATATAAATATATATGCATACACATATATACACATATACATATACATATATATACATATATATATATACACATAAATGTATATATATACATACATACACACACACACACACACAAATATATATATATAGACATTGTTCATTGTTGTTGAATAGCTTTGAACATATTATTTCATTTATAGTTTCCATGTAGTGGTAATAGTTGCAAAGCAATAAAATAGTACACAAAAACACACAACAACAATGCAACACAGAAAAAAACAATATTGGTTACAACAACGACCAAGATGGAAAAAACCAAACAAAAACACACGTATACATAGTAACAAGCCAACACACAATCAAACAATATTTCCTTCCACCCACTATAGCTCCATTGAAAAGGCTATATTTTCCTCTTGGGATTCTATTGAAACCAATGTTGTTTGATTTATGGCTTTTGTTTTGTGGTTATGGTTGGAACAAAATAAAATAGTTAATGTTGTTTATTTTATGTTTGGTTACATTAGGTATTGTTGACTATTGTTGTCTACCTTAGGCCATATTGGGTATATTTTAATATTAATATACTTGTATATATATATATATGTGTGTGTGTAAATATATACATATATACATGTCAATTTTATGTGGGTTTCTCTTTATGGCTTGCATTTAGTGACTGTGTTGGCAACTAAATAAAATTGTTGACACTATGCAGTTTTTTGTCAATTGTTATTGTCTAGCTCAGCCTATATTGTCTCATTTTCAATAAGGTTTTGTTCAAAAGGCTATATTGTTTCAATTTTTGATAAGGTAAAATAACATAAACTGTTTTAGAAATACACCTCTTCCTACTTGCTTTCTCTGGCATCCCTTCTTTCTCCACCACCTACAAAAAAGTCGACAAAGAACTATCACAACCCACACAATTCAAGTGAATTTCAACTATCGACACATGCAAAAAACACAAAATAACCTCCAACCACCTTCACAGAAATTCCACAACTAATGAATGCACTTGCACCTTCACAGAAGCTTTCCCTCCTCACTCACAGCTATCTTGAACACCAAGATAAACCCAGAGAATGACACCCAACAATGTGCTATCGAAAATTGCATAGACATTCGCTTTGTTTTCTTAGGACTTTAAAGATAGATGTTGCTTGGACCATGAACACTACATGGAAACCATACAACAATTAATGTTGATGCCATTCCACTGGCCTTCTCTATCGTCATGCCAAATGCCTTTTTTCCAAGAAACCAAAAAACAATCCACACCTTTTCCATGGTGAAGGATACCTCATAAAGCAGGAAGGCCAACGGAAATTCCAACCAAAGTTCACCAAACTGAGAAAACAACCCGCAACCTTTTCCCCAAAGCTAGGGAAGATTAAAACTAGGAAGGCTAATAAAAATTCCAACCAAAGTCAACACAAATAGCTAATATATATATATATATACACACACACATTTATACATATATATGTATACATTTATACATATATATATATATATATATATATATATATATATATGTATGTATGTATAAATTTATACATATATATATGTATAAATTTATACATATATATATGTATAAATTTATACACACATATATATATACATATATGTAGATATACTATAGATATATATAGATATATATATGTCTAAAGTTAGATGCAAACATAACATAGGAGTATATTTTTGGATGGGTTTGTCACTATTAATTTTCAAGAGGGTGTTGTTGAGGAGGCTATATTGTTTCAATTTGTGAACCTCTCTAGGTTTCTCTTTATGGCTTTTGTTTTCTACCTATGCTTAGAATGCAATAAAATTCTTAACATTATCCAGTCTTTGTTGGTTGTTGTTTTGTATGTTCGACCATATTATCCCATGCTCGGAAAGGTGCTGCTGAGGAAAGACTATCATAGCTTCGGCTATATTTTTTGGATTGGTTTATTATTGTGCATTTTTTTGGTGCTTTATGCAATCAACCATACGTTCATGTTATATAGTCTATGTTTGATTCCATTATGCATTGTTGATTATTGTTTTCTAGCCTAGGCTATATTGTGCTATTTTTGGTAAGGTGTTGCTGAAGAGGCTATATTATTTCAATTTTTGATAGGGAATTGTTGAAAAGCCTAGATTCTTTCAAATTTGTTATGGTTCCATTCAGGAAAGAGTATACTTTAATATTAATATATATGTATATATGTGTTTATTGTTTCAATTTTCAATAAGGTGTTGTTGATAGAAGACAATATTGTTTATTAAAATAAATATTATTTCGTTTATGGTTGTGCTATGTGGCTATTTTTCTACATGGGTTTTGTGGCCACAGTTTTGTGGGTTTCTCCATCTGGGTCGTTGTTGAAACCAATCATGTTTAATTTATGGCTTCCATTTTCTAGTTATGGTTGGAACAAAATAAAATAGTTAATGTTGTACACTCTATGTTTGGTTATATCAAGTATTTTTTATTACTCTTCTCTACCTAAGGCTACATTATTTCATTTTTGATAAGGTGTTGTTGAAAAGGCTATATTGTTTCAATTTTTGATAAGGTTTTCTTGAGAAATGAGTATATTTTTTACTTTCATCTCACACTGTTATATATATACATATACATATACATACATAGATATATATATATATATGTATATGTATACATACATATATATATATATATCTTAAGGTGGATGCACATATATACTCATTATTGATTGCACTCTACAGAAGAGAATATAGACATAGGGTAATGCCCTATCAAAAATTCCACAGACACTTGCATTGTTCTCCAAAAGCTTCAAAGATAGCCATTGCTTACAACCATCGCCACTACACGAAAACCATACAACAATTAATGTTGATACCATTTCACTAGCCTTGTTTATCGATGCACCAAATTATTTTCATTTAAAAATCAAAAAACTGTCTACCACCTTTTCGTCGACCACGCTAAATGGAATCCATAAATGAAAAAATATAGCCTAAGGTAGACAACAACAGTGAACAATGCCTTATGCAAAACAACATGAACCACATAACATTAACTATTTTATTGCATTGCAACCATCACCACAAAATGAACGCCATAAATGAAACAATATAATTATCAACACTTAGCTAGATGGCCAAACCTGCAAAACACTAAAAATCATAGTGATAAACCCATACAAAAACATCCCCATAAAAGTTGAACCATAAATCAAACAATATTGGTCTGAAAAAACTATAGTCTTTTCTCAACAGACCCTTTTCAAAAAGGTACTATATACCCTAAAACAGCGCAACTTGTATAACATTAACTATGTCATTGCATTGTAACCATCGCCACAAAAACACATCTTTCAATAGTGACCCACATGAAAAGCCCACAAAATCTAGAAAGCTTGCAGTAACATATCGATTCAAAACCTTCACCAGAAAACACAAACCATAGATGAATCAATATTGGTTTCAATAGCAACCCAGATGGAAAAATTCACCAAAATCATGCCAGATTAACTATTTTGCAACCATTCACACAAAATGGAAGCCATAAATGAAATAATATAGCCAATAGTCACCCACATGCCAAAACCCACAAAACACAAAAAAACTTTATTTCAAGATTAACCAAAATTACACCAAATTAACTATTTTGCAACTATTCACACAAAATGGAAGCCATAAATGAAATAATATAGCCAAAACCTCATTGAAAATTGAAACAATACAACCTTTTCAACAACACCTTCTCAAAAATGAAACAATATAGCTTAAGCAAGAGAACTATAATTAGCAATGCCCAATGGAAGCTAACAAAAAGTGTGTAGGATTAACTATTTTATTTCATTGCACCCATAACCACAAAACAAAATCCATAAATCAAAAAATATTGGTTTGAAGACTGACCCAGATGCAGAAACCCACAAAACACAAAAATGATAGTACACTCTTTTCAACAACAATCGACAGAATGAAACAATATTGGTTTCAAGAGTAACCCAGATGAAAAAGCCTACAAAAAACACACGACTTCAACAGAGGAAATGCAAAAAATAAACAATATTCCCTTCCACCCATGGTGGCTACATGAAAACCATAAACCAAACAATCTAGACTAAGCTACAGAGCAACAATCAACAATCCCCTTTGGAAAATAACATAAACTGTTTTAGAAATACTCGACAAATGATTTTTTCAATATGCACCTCTTCCCACTTTCTTTTTCTACCCTTCGTTCTTACTCCACTGCCTGCAAAAAATGGGCACAAAATTATCACAACCCACACTTTTATAGTGCTTTTGCAACCATCGACGCATGGAAAAAACATGAAATAAATTGCAACCACCTTCATAGAAATTCCACAGCCGATGAACACACTTGAACATTCACAGAAGCTTGTCCTCCTCACTCACAACTATCTTGAACAACAAGATAAACCCAACGAATGACACCCAACAATGTGTTATCAAAAACTGCACAAACATTCACTTTATTTTTTGAGGACTTTAAAGACAGATGTTACTTGCGCCATCACCACTACACTAAAACCATATAACAATTAATTTTGATACCACTTTGTTGGTCTTCTCTATCGTCACACCAAACATTTTTTACTTTTTATTTTTAAAATTAAAAAAAAATCTGCCACCTTTTCCACGACACCAAAGACCTCAAAAACTGGGAAGGCTGATGAAAATTCCAACCAAAGTTCACCAAAATGGGAAAACAACCTACCATCTTCTCTCGAGCATTGGAAAAGTCTAAAACTAGGAAAGTTGAAAAAAATTCTAACCAAATTTCACACAAATAGCGTATCAGCTAATTATATTCATTGGATAGCTCATTTCGAGGACTACCTGATTCCAGTTAGGTCTATTAAGTATCCACCATTTTCATCTTTAAATTGAGCTCTAAAGTGCAAAAAATTTGAATTTTTTTTTGTGAACAAGGTCAAAAATCAGGAAAAGGTGGGGTTCGCTCTAACCAGGGGGGTTCGAGCAAACCCCCCTTGGTTTGAGCAAACTAGGGTTCATTCAAACCCTGGTTAATTTGAACCTCTTACCATAAAGGGGTTTTCATTTTTCTTTTTGGTCGATTGGTCCATACATGCATTAAATGGGTTCGCTTGAACCCTGGTTTGAGTGAACCCTCTTTTGGTTTGTTCAAACCCCCAAAATGAACAAAAATTGGTATGGTGTCATTTTTTTACAAGTTTTACTTCCTCATTCTAATTGTAAACCACTTTTGTGGGTTTACCCAAGCTTTTAATTTCCAATACTATAATTATCGAAATAGTATTTTAGATAAGTCTGTAATTGAGTTTTCATTCCTTAACAAGATGTAGGGCTTCAAATATAATAATGAACACCTTTATTTAATCTTGCTTCAATCCTCTTCAAATTGAGATCTACACATTTACAAAGAGAGGAATTTTGGGCCATTGTAGGGGCTTGCCTCAGTCAAACCCTATGTAATTGTTTCCACTTCCCTAATGGCAATGTCAATGATAAAATGGATAAATGGATATGAAGGAATGATGAAATCACAAAGTATTGCAACTCACCACCCTCCAATGGCTTCGATGAAGGATTGAAGTCATGCACATCACCTTAAGGTCTTGATCTTTCTTTTTTGATTGATTTCTTGAATGTTGTGGTGACATACAAAAGTGTTAGCCTTCACAAAAAAATGATAATATGAACAGACATGAACTGACATAGAATTTTACATGATGTTAGGATCTTGTATTTCCACAATAATCTTAGAAAATACTATTCTTGACTTGCTCTTGGATGCTCTTGACCATAAGTTCACCAATAGTTCTCTTGTTAATGCTAGATAGTGTGTGTTAGATTTCAAATGATTAAAAAAATAGGTATTTATAGGTATTTCTCTAATTTTTAAAGAATTAAATCCCAATATTTGACATTTTAAATTTGAAATTTGAATATTAAATGGCAACTTCATTGTATTAAAAATTGGTCCCCATCAGAATCGGGGGACCCATTCTCCCTTGGGAAAATGGGTCCTGGACCAATTCTCTAGGACATAATGCTTCAGGGGAAAAATATTAATTTCTTGCATTTATTCAATGCTTGCAATCCCTCATGAAGTGGTACAAATGGGCTATGGAATGCATAATATTAGGAAATTAGGGACCCAATTAGGCTCGTAATTTAGGGGGAGCAAAAAATAGTGTTAATTGTTCTTGGGTGACAACTTACGATGCTACACTTTATTCAAGGTATCCATAGCACACCTCTTAAATGTTTCATTCTAGCATGCCCTGAATTGCTCATATCCCTTAGATTCTAAAATGAAATTCTTATGGTATCAAGTAGATTGGATGCTTAATCCATATGAATCCAATAAAAAGAAAAAAATGCAATTTTGTAATATCAACAAATGTAAGTAATCAATCCCTTTATTTTATCCTAAGATAAGTTAGTACTAAATTTCCAAATACCTTGATCTTTCTTTAGCATTATTTCTATTAAATCCATGAAATTTTTTGTACTCATACTCCATGCAAGTGATGCTCCAATCTCTCAATCTGAAAAAAATGTTAGCCACACCTAGACCAATAATGGGCTAGCCAAACAGGGGCCATTAGCTTAGTAGATTGAGAGAAGGGGAAACAAAAAAAATGCTATTTATTGATTCATGTTGAGTTCTAACTCACTAAAACCTATGACCTTCTATTTGTTACTAGAGTGCTCTACCAAGTAAGCTATACTAGCCTCTCATTGGCTAGTGCATAGTTGGTTCAAGTCGCATATTTCCAGTACCCTCGTTAAGCCACACTAAGGTGCTTGGGGATCGTAGCTTTTCTCTGATACCACATGTTGAGCTACAATGCATATGGAGTAGCTAGGAATTGAACCTAGAACCTTCCATTTGTTTTTGGATTTCTCTACCAACTAAAGTATCGACCCCTCTTTGGCTATCCCATCATTGGTTCAGCCGTGGCTTATTTCTAACAAAATTATTATTTCATCTTGTCATTAAAAAATTTAGATCTCCTCCCTTTTCCCATCATTCTCTCTTCACTAATTCCTTTTCACCATGTTTCTATTATGAATTTAACTACTTAAAGCAAGTGGGAAACATATTTTTCTAGCCTTAATTTAATTATTTGTCCAATAAAGAGGTAATTATCTTATTCTTATCTAGGGAATTGTAAGAGACTAGCTTCTTGGTTTAGGCCTCTATCAAACCTATTCAATCTTGGCTCTTCACATGTGTGAATCATACAAAAACCTAACTCCTAATTTTGAAAGGATTTTACTTTCACAAAGCACATTAGGGAATCAATTTTATCACTAATTTCCTAAATTTAACTTCTTATGTATTCAATGTGGGATTTGATAGCATTTCTTTCTAGACTCATGAATGCATCACTAGAATGAAGAATTAAATACATGTGTGAGTTGAAGTTTCTCAGATATCTAAAATCTAATAAAGAAGGAAGGTCTCAACATGTTTTTAAATATATGGGATATGATTTGTACTTTCCAAGGATGGACCTACATTCTCGTGATGAAAAATTTAGAATGAACAATAAATTTAAAAATATTAATTGGGTTTTCTTGTAATACATGGTTTAATTAATCATAATAACTCATGCAAGGGATCAAATCTAACAAAAGAATGCATATTTATGAAGAGAAGTATAATGATATTAAATACAATAGAGATGATAGATTAGATAGAAGTAGTTTCAAATTTATGTTTTTTGTCTTTATAAACCAAGTTTTTATTGAAGCCTTATTGTTTCAATGGTTATCTCTTTGCTATAGATATAATAAACTTTTATTTTTATTAATATAATTAAAAAATTAAATTTTATATATTTCTAGGGTTTAAACCCTTAGAATATGCATGAAAATGATAAATGATGGCCATAACCTCTTATTATTAAATGTTCCTTTGAATATATAACCACTTTTTGCCTTTGTAATGCAACTAAGAAATGAGGAGGAATTTTAAACATAACAATGAGGTCTATTTGTTTATTGGAGGACTCTTGTAGTGGTTTCTTTCAAAAATATAAATACAAATCCTACCATCTTCTATATAATTAATAGGCTTTAATCCATCAATTATTATTGATATTATATAGAATTTATTGATATGTAAAGCACATTATCCTATATTTAGATGATAAAAGTGAGTTACACGATAGCTAAATTTCACATTAAAATGGATATTGAGGATGCAATTTACAAAAATATTAGAATATACAGAAAAGGAATAAAATGATCAAACACTAAAGACATATAGATAAATAGGCCATTAGGATGCATGACTCAAGGAAGTAACATGTCAAGTAGGTTATGAGTTAACTCTCAGTCACTCCTATTGAAGAAGTGAATCGAATCAATCTAATAAATACATAGTTGGCCTTGATTAAAATAGGTGGCATGTGATTGCTATATTCAAGGATTGTTGAGACAATGGTGGCACTTGGTTACCTTAAAACAAGTTTTACACATATTACTAATAGCTTAAAATATCAAATCAAACTTACCTAAGTAAGTTTTTTATAACTGCATAATATTTAGTAAAGTAAATAACTATATAAAATGAAATAATATGCTAGAGATAGGATTTTATACATTTATATGTAGGAATACCCAAGCCAAACTATTTATAAATAATTAAAGTAAAAAAAAAAACAATTAATAAATGGAAATTAATTATCGTATAATTATATGAAATATTGTAAAAACTTAGATAAAATTACTTATCAACTTATACACAAAATGCATACCAACTAATATTATAAATAATGTATAAAAATAATCTAATAAAAGTAGACTCAAAATATAAAAGTAAAAGATATAAGTTTAAAAATTTCACCATTACAAATGAGAATCACAAATAATCCATCAAAATGTGATCCATAATTTTACGATAACAAATGCATGCCAACTAACATACTAAATAATGTATGTACACAATCTAATCAAGATAAAACCAAAATATAAAAGAAAAAGATATGAAGTTACAATTTTACCATTACAAATGAGAATCACAAAAGAATCCATCAAAACATTATCTATAACTTTATGATCACAAATACATGCCAACTAACGCACCCAATAATATTTGTAAACAATCTAATCAAGATAAAACCAAAATATTAAAATAAAAAGATATAAATTTAGAATTTTACCCTTACAAATGAGGATCACAAAGAATCTATCAAAACGTTATCTATAACTTTATGATCACAAATACATACCAACATATTAAATAAGGTGTAAAAATAATATAATCAAAATAAACCCAAAATATATAAATTTAAAATTTTCACCCTTACAAATTAGAATAAAAAAAAACCATCGAAACATTATCCATAACTTTAAGGTCACAAAGAATCCATCAAAAATTTACGATCACAAATAATCCATCAAAAAATTATCCTTTAGCTTTACGATCACCAATTATTCTTTAGTGGCTTACAACTCATGAAATATGAGATTCCCATTTGGCGAATGATTTTATTCTTTGAATATCTCTATTTAAAGACTATAATATTCAAGAATTACCCGCTATTGCTTCTTGAGAGACAAATTTCCTCTTTGAATGATGGATGTTTTATTTAGTGGAAAATCTGTAGTTCTGTAGTCGTCATATTTAGGTCCATTTGCAGTTATATTTTTTGTTTAGTGGGAAGCGCAGAACACCCCTCTACAGTATCAGTATTAATGATAGTGCGAGTAGATATTTGTTTTTAAGTCGAAAATCTGTTTTTGTAGTCGTCACAGCTCGTCCTTTTTCGGATTCCAACTTGGCAAAGAGTAAAATCAAGGTAAGGTTAGTTGGATCAGTATCCTGAGTTGTGAGGATACCTCTGACACAACAACAAAAGAAAAAAGAAAAGAAAGAATTATCCACGGTTGCTTTAACACTGCAATTTGAATTTTACTGCATGGAAAAGAATATGGTAGCTGATGAATTAAGTCCATGTAAGTGATCAATATTTTGGTTCTCAAATTTTTTGAAGCTTTTGTCATTTGATTTGGTTCAACAAGATTTGATACTAATGTTAATTTCTCTAGTAGCCTGATATGTATGCATTTCTCTATACTAAAATATGGGAACAGGCAGCGATGATCTGGCAGAAAGCATAGCTGCATATTTCCTAAATCAATCTATAGAATCTCCAATCACTCTGGGCATTGCTGGTGGGTCTGCTGAGGGAGTGACCAGTCTCATGAGTAAGGTATGTTATTATTATATTTGGCACCACATGAGACATTATATCGTATTGACATAATTATACCACTTAATATGTATGAGTGTTAAAATTTTACTACTGTGTGTGCTTCCAGATAAAATATCATCTCCTCCTCACAGCTGCTCAACGGGCATTTCCAAACGAGGATTTCAATGAAGAGAAGAAAGATATAAGTGAAAAGGGTAGAAGAATCAAGGAAGGAGTTTACAATTTATTGGCCAGAGAAAACAAAGAAAAGGGTAAAAGAATCAAGGAAGAAGTTAGCAATTTATCAGCCAGAGAACACCCACAAAAACAAGTAAGGTCAAGTTGTTGTTCATATTCATTTTGATCTAATATATAAGAATTTAAATTTATGTTTGACAATTGATAACAAACAGAAAGAGTTACTTGTCAAATTTCTGGCGGAATATCAACCAAAGCATGAAGCCGTTTACAAATCTTTGGCATGCATGGACTTGAACCAACTGGTGAGAGATCTGTAGAAAAACTTTTACGTAAATGATTTTTTGAAAATTGCAAACAGTCGTGCTCTAAAATAAATGTTTTTCTGTTGCGTTGTGAACCCTCCAGCTGAAACATCCAGTAAATAAGAGTGAGGAGGAAATTGCTAGGGTTTTAACTGTGAATTTCAGTGCTAAGAATTACCTCATAGATCACGAAGCTTGCAACGGTCTGGCAGTTGAGATAACAAAAGAAATTGAGGCGTGTATGACTTACGCCCAGAAGCGGAGGACTTTCTGGAGACATTTTCGGAGAGGAAATGGTCAAAGCTTTTACAGCAAATATGATCTCATTTTTCCTGCCATAGCATTTGTGATTGTCTGGATAGTCTGTGTAGCATGGATGTTTCTAGACCGTGCTAATTTCACCGATTGGAAAAAGCTACGTTATGGATCTATACCTGCAACTGTAATGGCAATTGTTGTATCTGCAATCAAGTCATCTGTTTCTTTTTTTAAGCTGAAGCCCGTGAGCCATTTTGTGGGCTTCCATTTCAGCTCTGACAATTCACAACAATATGACCCTCATCAGAAGGCTATTTCAGACATCAAGTTTTTGAAGGAAGAAATTGGAAAGAAACCCTTCTCTGTTATTTCTTTTATTTATGATGATAAATTCAAATTTTGGCCGAGTTTTCTAGACGACAAGATTGAGAAAACCTGTGTTCCCAGATTTGGCTCAGCTCCACAGGATAAGCTCCGTATAATAGCCTTTCTGAGTGACTTCGACCATTATGAATAGTCGGTTAAATCGCGGGTATGCTTTTGATATTAATTCTCAGTTTGACATTTAAATTTGCATTAGTCGTAATAAATAAAATTTGCTCCATTACCTGTAAAACACAGGTGTTGCAGGTCTTCAGCACGGTACTTACAGCCTGTGAAATCAACTTTATTTTAGCGCTGGGCAAGAATAGCATCCAAAAAGCGTCTTCAAAGAATATGGATGATGACGATCACTTTATCAGCAAAATTGTCCAGCTTCCAGTCACCTTACTACACCCAGCAGTCGATGAATGGGGAAGGAAAGCGAATCATGAATCTTTTCCGACAGAAGGTACGCATGCATGTAAATCACTTCTAATTATTTAATGTGGACTCACTATTGCTTCTACTGAATCTATTGTTTTTCGTGTATGAATCAATCTTGTTATACCATGATGTTTGTGTTGAGCCCATAAAAAGTGTTCTTCAATTTATAGACCTTGTCTTAATGTCCATGCACTAGTGAATGTTTCATATATATTTCTTCTTTTAGAAAATTATTCAAAAAAGTTGATTTGACATTCATTTGATAAAATTTTCAATTATTTTGTATAATTATAGTTAAAATCAATTTAATAGTATCAAGTCTAGCAACTAGAGCAAATGTTTCATTATAATCAATTAAATGTTCAAAACTTTTTGCAACTAACTTTGCCTTGTTCTTTTCAAATTTGTTTTCTACATTAAATTTGGCCTTATAAACTCGTTTGACTCCTATACAATCCTTACCTTTTGATAGGTCAATTAGCTCCCATGTTTGATTTCTCTTGATAAAATCCATCTCTTTCTTCATAGCATTGATCTAATAGCCATCTTTAACTTCTTCAAAATACAGAAGGTCATGAGAGAACAAAGAAAAATTTGAACACAAATCTAAATTTTCTTCTTCTAGATTGTAAATATCTTTCAATTTCCTCATTTACTTACCTTTATATTTTGATCTTAATGAGGAAAGAGTATGCTATGATTAATCACTTGTGAATTGGATGTAGGATGACATGCATTTCATGATAATTCACCTTTGTAAAAATTTCCTTGGAGTTCTTTTTGGAATACTTGCTCCTTGTGAATTTGATTGATCACCTTGTACATATTTTTCTTCATATTCTTCATATTGGGGTATTGGTGCTCCAATTGTGATTGATTTGTCAGCAGTTCCATTACATGTATCTTCTTCCATATATTCTACATTATTACTAATAATTATTTTATTTGTAATGGGATTATACAATTTATAAGCTTTTGATTCTTCACTATATTCAATAAAAATAAAAATTTAATCTCTATCATCAAGTTTTCCCCTCATTTCTACTACCACAAGAGAATATGCAATACAATAAAAAATTATTAAATGATATACACTATGTTTCTTACCACTCTAAACTTTTTGTGGAATTTAGTCCTTGACACTCTTTCTCGGGCTTATATTTATAATATACACCAAAAATTCTACTACTTCTACCCAATATTCATTTGGAAAATGTTCGGCCCTCAACATTTTATCTAGCCATCTTTAAGATTGTTCTATTCTTTCTTTTTGCTACAACATTTTATTGTGGTGTGTACCTTGTAGTAATTTTTTTTTTTATTGTCATGATATTTACAAAAACTAAAAATTCATTAGAAATATATTCACCTTCTCTAAGTACCTTGATGAAATGGACACTTTTCCACCATAGCTTTGAATTCTTTGAATTTTTCAAAGGCTTCAAACTACTGCTTAAGAAAATATATCCAGGTCTTCCTATGAAAATCATCAATGAAGGTTGTAAAATGAGTATTACCATTAGATGATGGAGTTTGTATTGGTAGACACAAAATAATCTCTTGCTCTATATGAAACTCCTATTGGAAAGCTCTCTCTATGTTGTTTTGCCAAAATGCAACTCTCATAAGAAATGGTTGGTTGCTCTATTGGTGGCACTCCTTTCACCTTATGTTTCTTCTATAAAAACTCAAACCTCTAAAATGTAAATGTCCATGCCTGAAATTCCATAGGCATGATTCAACTAAATACATAGTTTTAAAATTGACTTCCCCTTCTCCTTAGGTGCACTAAATTTGAAGGGTGAACATATTGTTAGATCAAATACTTTTTAAAGTTTTAATACTCATATCCAACAAGGTTATTCAAACTTAAAACCCTTGGCTTTTATTTTTAAATTTTTATGCTCTAAACTTCTAATTCAAAGAGGAATTTTCAAATTAGAGAATGATTAATTAAGTTGCTTCATGAATGCCTACAATCTCACTTTTTTACCAGCCTTCTCACTAAGATTGCTAGCTAATACCTTCTCTTTATTAAGCAAGGTGTATTTTATTATAAGTATACATCTTAAAGATTTCATGGTCCTTTCTTATTTTCCATGTGTTAAGTTTCAATTGAATCATGTGTAGGATAGTATAGTGTACTTCCATTAAGGAACATATGCTTGAATTTTCACTTTTTCACTCTATTGATATGTGTCCCTAGGAGTTTTTTCAATCTAGGGTCAACCCTAGTAAGAAAACATCCATGTTGGTTAGTTTTTTCACACTCATTGGTCATGTACATTCTCTTATGTCCATTTCTACAGATGAAGGTGGGTCAAGTTTCACCTCATTAAACAAAGTGGCAATATTCTCTTGTAATCCACCATCCCTTCAGTATACAATCTCATAACTGGGATTTCTTATCATTTTTATGTTGGGCCTAATAGAAATATTAAGGTATTTATTCAAAAAATGAGAGGATACACATGGTCAATCCTTATTGCAATGATCAAATTATTCCTAGTACAGTTTCTCACTACCACCCTACTTTCAAGGCTGTGAAGACATGATGTGTTGACACATGTATCCCATAGTGATTAGGCTTCAATAAAATGAGATTCTCTTATTGCACCAAATGTTTTAGTATGGTTCAACAATACTAAAAAAGGAAACCTAGAAAGGTGTCACACTCTAATTAGCATCCATGTTTCCTTTGTAGTATAACTTGAAAAAAAGAATTTTAAATCACTTGCACTAAAGGATGTGACCTGTACTATCTATTGACTTAAGTCTTCAAAAATAATCAACAATTAATATTCAATGAAGTAAACAACCTACAATGCACCAAAAAAAAATGGCTTGTATGAGAATTTAATGCTAAAGGTGTCAAAAGGCATTAAATTTTAAAATTACAATGGATATTTGTAAAGAAGGTTTTGAGTGAGAATTTTAAAAAGCAAGATACATTGTATTAGCTAGTTTTTGTTGGTTCAAATTTGAATTCATCAAAGCACTAGCAAAAGAAGTACATTTTAAAATCTCTATTTGTGTTGAAAAAGGTATTTCATTTCTAGGGTTTTAAATTTTAAGGAATTTTTCTACTCCTTGTAGCTACCATAAGTTGTACTTTCATAAAATAGGAGATTCCTATTATAAATAAGATGATAAAATTAAAAAATGAGTCAAACTATTATGAAGTGGTGAAATAGGATCTAGGGCTAATGACTAACCTTAATCACTCATTGACCATGAGACATTGGGGAACACAAATGAGACCAAAAGAAATTATTTGGCTATTTTCCTCAAAGAATACCTAGAACAAGTGGTTATGGTTTTGGTCCCCTTTTTAGTCTTTTTGGGATTGATTTGATGATGAAATGATGGATATTGGTATTACAAATCAGCTAACTTAAGACTAAGGGGATGAATTTTCATAGATCCTAAAAAGTAAAAACTACAAACACAAAAACTAAAAGAAAATATGAGTAGTGCAGATAGAGGTGAACATGTGATGTGAATTTGAGCCTTATTTAATTGGATAGGGGCATCAAGAGTTAAATTCCCAAAATCTGAAAATTGTTGTAGGTAAGTTGGGTCTATAGGACTTTGACTATGAAACTTTAGATCCAAAGTCTGATAGTTTCAGAATTATCATCTTTTCCATAATTCAATGAAAGAAGGTGCTTGAATGCTTGACCTAGGGTTTGATTCTTTTAGATCTTCAATCCTCTTCAATCCACTTAAGACCTATAACCTACAAGTTAAAGGGAAGAAGGGTTGTTCCATATATAGATTTTCCTTGGTCAAACCCCGTTTTGGTGTTTCCACATCCCTGAATGGCTATGATGATAAATGATAAAGAGTGCTTACCCTAGGTGGAGTAGAGGAGAATGGATAAAGATAAATGATAAATAAACACTATTGTAACTTACCACTCAAATTTGCAATCCTTACTCATCTCATACAAGGAGAAATTGATAATTTCTTGAAGATTTCATAAATGTTAGCATTCTTAATAATAACAAATATGAAACATAAAACATCATACTATGCATAAACATGGATTTGATGATGTGTTATGGACATGAATTGGGATGATAATGTGTTTTACATATTACACTTTTTTTGCTCTTGAAATTTCTTTAATTGCCTTTTGAATTTGATTGAGAGATCTATATTTTAATAGGTGTTCAAACATTTATATATATTTCAACATATTTTGCATTAATTGTTATGACAAGTTGACAAAGGATTTTCGATTTGTAAATTTATATTAATGCTAATGATCAAATATTAGATTTAAAGCCTAAATAGGGTGACAATAGTGTCGGGGTACCCTAGTCCAACCATATTTTAAATTTATGATAAATAAATATTTATTTTCATTTTCCATATTTAATTCAATTTTTCAAAAATGACAATAAAATTGGTCAAAAATAAGCATAATTAGGTACAAGGATTCTGGTGCGACCCAACTATAATGTGAAATTTTCAAGGGTGACAATTTACAAGGCTACAAGCATGTCTCAAGGTGGTAGGGAAAAGTGAAGTTGAGAACAAGATCTCTTGAACCAACTTCCCACTTCTACCAAGAGCTATAAGCATCCCCAAGGTTCAAGAACCCTCTCTAAGAGGATATTCTTTAACCATCATAGCATAATGGATAGCTATGTTTTGAACATCTAGGTATTTTATTTCAGGAAGTTAGTGGTCCTTAATGTATTGTAGAATCTCCAATTGATTCATGCTATTTGTAATGAATACAATGTCAACACTAGAAAATTGTGTAATTATGGGGTACATCAATTCTAATAACGAAAAAAATTTGATTAGAGAAGTTTTAAACCTCAACCCCATGGAAAAAGTTATAAATACTTTTGGTAAATTTCATAATAATTGTTTTTAAAAAAGGGACAAATCGAGATATAAGGTCAAATGGTTGTCATGCCATAGGAGGAAAGGCCTTGGTAAACCAATAAAATTTTCAAAACATAAATAAAATCCTTTCAATGAAGATATATTTGAAGAATATTTCAAAATGACATGCTACACTTTTTGCCATGTATGGGGAATTGATTTCAAGCCATAGATTCCAATCCATCTAATGATGTTGGCAACTAATATTCAGCATTGGCATATCAAGAGGGATTTTGACTTTACATTTTTATTTTATTCTAAGGCAATTCACAAGGAATTGGTGTCTTTAAATACATTGCTACAAGATAGAAAATTGTCATCTCTTATGGTTAAAACATAAGACAACAATCTTCTATGTTTTACATTCAAGGAAAGCCCTAGAGATCTCAATCCAAGGATGAAGTAAGGGAAAGAGATATTGCAATAGGGTTGTCCTAGGGTATGATTAATGATTAAAGAGGGGTTCACCACCAGTATAGGGCCTTGAAAAACTAATGAAATGCAAGATCAAATGTTTAAACCTATTGATGCATGAAACTTGAATGTCTGACCTAGAAATGCATGCAAAATAAAACATAAAGAAATCAGAATGATGCACATGAGAAGCTATGAAGACCTGGAAACAACTCTGAATTTTTGAAAAAGGTATGACTTAGATCACATTGGGACTCCTACATGACTTTTGGTGTATGAGTTCCAAATTGGGGTTTCTAGTCTAGAACAGGTTTCTGGCATTGTAGATTCCATATCTACAAAAATATTGAAAAATTCTTGTAGTGGGACTCATACGCCACTTTTGGTGTATCAATTTCCTTCTACTTTTTTGAAGAATTAAGGTTTGGATCTATTCTTCAATCTCCACTCTTTCTATTCCTCTTGATTTCCGGATCTGAAACTTTTGATTTCAAACATGTAGGTGACTTGCTGTGAAGATGACAACCTTGCAAGTGAGTGGAAAACTCCAAAAACTTCCTTCAAGATTGTAACCTAATCTTGAAATATCCTTCAAGCCCCAAGACACCTAGATCTAAAATTACAGATGCAAAGAGAGAAAAACTTGTTGATTGTAAGAGAATGGGGTTTTCCTTGGTCAAACCCCTTTTAGGTAATTAAAACAAATGATGAGATAATGCAATGACCATGAAACATGAAACATGAACAATGATACCTTGAATGATGTTTGTTAATCTAAAATCTAACATGAAATGACCATGAAGGATGTAGATCTAGATCTTTAACTTTGAGATGAAACGATGCTTGTAAATGGATCTTGAATGCTACATGACAACACTAGCTCAATAACATGCCTGATGCCTAATAATCTTGATATGATGATGGATCTTGAATTTATACAACAATTGATGAAGAATTATTCCCTTGAATTGCTTAGAAATGATCTTGAATGCTCCCTTGATGCTCTTGTAAAGTATTGTAATGCTTAACTCTTGATTGCTTGACTTGATATCATGAATGCTTATTCTTACTTTGGTGAAACAATGATTTGAGACATTGTTTATATAGGAGATCCATCTAATATTCTATTAATTGGATCCCACTGGCCAAAATTTATGAAATTTAAACTTAAACCCCAAATTTCCTACTCAAAACCCTAAAAAAGGGGTCAAATGGGACTCATATGCCACCTATGGAATATGGGTCCCACCTAGATGGGACGCATATGCCCAGGGTAGCATATGGGTTCCATAGGGCCTTTTTAGGTGGCAAAAGTATTTGGGTCTTAAGAAATTTAGTTTATTTATTGATATTGTCCAGATTTTCTTTAAAATATGCCTCGAGATGCACAATATAGGTCTTAGGGGCCTATTAATGATGATATAAAGGTCATAAATGTAGGAGGTCTCAAAAATCAATGTGAAAGTATAAATAAATATACTTTACAGCATCAAATTAATGCAAAATTAAGTCTATTTGGCTTAAAAGGGCCCTAAATCCAAAGTGAATCTGTACAACACATTACAATAGTAAATTTATTCACCATTAGGCCCAAGGGTCCTAAATTTAATGTGAAGGTGTAAATGAATACACTTTACAACATTAAATAAAGGAAAAGTTAAGTTTATTTAGCTTAAAAAGGGCCCAAGATGTAATGTGGATGTGTAAAACAACTCACAACACTAGATCCAAGCGACCTTAAGTTCATTTTAACATTAATAATTCCCAAATCAAGCATGGAAAACATGTACTTTTTCCATCATTACAGACATATAATAGGATACCATATTTCAAGTGGTACTTAATGTTGTCCCACATACTACTCTATAATGAAGTATTGGTAACAAAGCCTTATAATTAAGAAACTAAAATCTTGAAGTAAATCCCATGCCCATTCAAGGAAAAATTAATTTATAGAATTCACACTACCAAACACTAGATTATGCCCTATTTTAGGAGAAAAAAAATGTAATATTGTGGTTTTTGGGTCATCAAAGGATGAAGCTATCTGATATTTTTATAAATTTAATGAGACCTAAGGATTAATAGCCCAAGGAAGGATATGACCATAATTTGGATGATATTATTACATTCAAATAAAAAAAATATTAGTATTTATTGAGAAAATATTGAGCCATATATGTTTTTCCAATGTGTGTTCCAAATAGAGTGGTTTTCCTTGAAATAACGTGTCAATTGAATGAATTTGACAATATTCATTTGAGACAACAAAAAAAGGGTTCTTTGATATCTCTAACATTTGTGTTCTTAAACTTTGTAATTAATTGAAAAGAAGGAATATAAATCTTGAATTCTCAGCTATGGGTGTATAGGATGAGAGTAGAAAAGAGAAGGAAGTATGGCCTAGAGAATTTCTTATTAATGTATATAAAGTTAGACCATGTTGATAGAATAGGAATTTTTCCTTCAAGGATTTTTGCAAGGCCTTGTTCTTAGAACCTTATTGTAGAGGAACAAGAAGAAAAAGAGTGAGTGAAATATTTATTTTATTAGCCACCAATGATGGATGATATACATGAATAAGGGGTGACATTCCTAAAATAGAACCAATGTAACAATAATTAGTTCAATGTATAGTTGACTACCTAGTTATCAAGGAGGTTGTAGAAAATAAAATTGAATTTAATGTTCAATCTAATAAGGAATTACTTCTCTTCATACACTTGATTAGATTGATGCTCATTTAGAAAGGACACTACTAGATTTGAAATAAGGGGTTAGTTTGTACATTATGTAAGAACCTTAGCATGCAAATAATTCTTGTTTGATGATGAATTAGTCAAATCTAATCAATTCAAATATCTTGTACTTAAAAAAATTAGAGGACTTATTGCAAATAATGAATGAAGAAAATAGGAAAATTGGAGAAGATCAAATTAAGGAGGTAGATCAAAATATCCTTAGTGAAAATTAATTTTGATGCCAACAAGATCTCTCTATAAGAGGGAATGATATTAGTTAATAAGAGTGTGTTATTACTCTTACCAACATGGGATATAGCTTCTTCTATATAGACTTCAACACAATAAGATAGCAAGTTAATGGTGAAGATGTATTAATGTTTGAAGAGGAAAGTACAGGATTATACTTTGGATTAAGTTTTAGTACTAAAATTGAAACCTTAGATATATAAGAAATAGCTCCCAAAAATAGCAAGCCCTATATATCTAGATATACAAATGAGATTACATGAAATTTTATTGTCAAAATTTGATTGATGCTATTGCTTTGCAACTAGTATCTTTAGCAATACAAATGACACTATTTAGTGAGGTTGCAAAAAAGAAGCTAGAGACATATTTTGATAAAATGTAGAGTGGTCATATTAATTTATTTTGAGTAGAACAAGTTAAAATAATTGATAGCAACTGTTAGAAGTACTGCATTAGAGCCTAAAACTCCTCATGTTAGTTTTGGAGATATATCCTAATAGGGCTAAGATACCTTAATGTTGAGAATTGAAGATTTGAAAGAAAATATAAGGAAAATTTATAATGAGGAGATTAAGACAAGGAGGAGAAGAATTTTTTTTATCAATAACCTTTTCAATCACTATATGTCAAGCTTTCATCAATAACCTTTTTCAAATAATTTTTAATGAAAGTGTTCCATAAACTTGAAATATCAGGTTTTCTTATTATTTTAAAAACCTTTTATTAAAATATTTTTTTTGAAAACAAATAGGTGTGCACAATATTTAGACATTTATTTTCAATTTGAAAAAAAATAAAAAAATGATAATTTTAGGTCATCTTATGCATGACGTACATGAGATATTTTCAAAACAACAGTTACAACCAATAAAAAATTAATTAAAAAATATTTCAAAAATAAATATATCATGCATAATAATTTTTGTGTTATAGATATTTTCCTAAAAGGATTAATAAAAATACAATTATTTAGGTCAAAATATGGTTGATGTACATGTGCAAGGTATGGTAAAATAAACTCTTTCAAATAGTGGCTTTTAGACATGTCTATTAAAAATCAATTTATAACATGTGGGTATTGAAATAAATTACATATTTGGAAACTAGTCTCTGAGGACTATATTTCATATTGCTGATTTTTTTTAATATTCAATCTTTAAGTTCTTCAAATTTTAGATCAAATGTGAAAAAAATATGAAAATCAGGGAAAACACTTCCACTTTTTGGCAAACAAATCCTCTAAAATGATTCATGGTCAAAATGATTCAATTAGAAATGGAATTATTCTTATATAGGTATGGGAATTATTTCAATTCTATTACAATCATAGCATGATGGATAGACCTAATTTAAACATTTTGAGGTTTGATTCAAGGAATTACTTGTCCCTAATGTATTTATGAACATGAAATTGATTAATGTTATCTAAAAAGTACATCAACAACATAATATTGTATAATTATGATGACACGCGAGTGTTGGCAATAAACAATAAACTAATTAGAGATATTTTTAAACTCAACCCCATGAAAAGATTAAATTAATTTTAGTGGATTGCACAAGTAATACAAAGATACGTGCATCTATAGGGTCAAATGGTTGTCACACCATAGGAAGAAAGGACTTGGTAAGCTAATAACATTTGAAAAATTAAATCAAATACCTTCAGTGAAGATATAATTGAAGAATGTTTCAGAATGATATGCTATGTTTTGTTCCAAGTATTGGGAAGTGATTTCAAGCGACAAATGAAAATACCCCTAATGATGTAGGGTGTTGGCAAGAAGTTGAGTCCACTTTTTGGCCAAAAAAGTAGTTTTTTCCCTGGTTTTTGAAAATTTGACACATTTTACCTTAAAATTTGAAGCACTTAGAGATGGAATCTTCAAAAAAGTCACTAAGCATAAAATGTAGTACTCAAAGTCTAGTTTCCAAATATGTAATTTATTTCAATACCCAGATGGTACAAATTGAGTTTCAATGGGCATTTCTAAAAACCATTGTTTAAAAGTCACTTTTTTTTACCATACCATGCATGTGTACATCATTCATATTTTGACCTAAAGTATCGTATTTTCTAAATCCTTATGGGAAAATATTTTTAACTCACTGAAGCATGTTTTTCAATATTTTTTGTAATTTTTTACTGATTTTTTTTTAAATTTTTTATTAGACATATTTGGTGTTTTGAAATATCGTCATGTACGTCATGTATAAGATGACCTAAACTTATCATTTTTTGATTTTTTTTTAAATTGAAAAGAATTGACTAAAGTACATTCTCATGTAATTCATTCGTAAAAAAATTATGTTAATAAAAGGTTATTAAAATACTAAAAGACCCTGATAATTCAAGTTTATGGACCTGTTTCATCATAAATTAATTAAAAACTAAAAATAATTAATCCAATAGTAAAAAATTATATATTTGGAATCTACACTATCTCATCTATAATAGGTTATAATTTTGTCAAAAATTTCTGCAAAAAAGGTCTTTAGACATATGCCTAAAGTTGTTATTTTCTTGTGACATTGCTAAGACCTTCAACTTGTAGGTCAAACTAGGTCTAGAGCTTAGGTTTGGGTTCCCAAGCCTTTTCTTGAACTGAAAAATAAAGCAAAACCGGACCAAAAATCAAAATTTTTAAAACGAGATCCCAGTTCATAAAAGTATAATTTTTTTATAGTTGAATGAAACAGGATCTCATTTTGAAAATGAGATCTTGTTCTATAAAATGGGATGGTGTTTTGAAAAAAGGGATCCTATTTCTTAAAAGTAAAAAATAAATTAAAAAAATTAATGAAATAGGCCGTTAAAAAATAGGATTTCATTTTTTAATTGCTCATTTTTAGCAAGTTGTTTTATAACATGATCTCATTTCTTAAAAAATGAGATTCATTTTTCAGCTCAAGACCTTGAACCTAAATGGGATCCCATTTTCTCAAGGTTGATTTTAGATTTTTTTCTAAGGAAAAAACTTCCATGTTTTGTGGACTCATCTTCTTGCTTTTACCTTGTAGGTAGTTGATATTCAACATCAACATATCAATAGAAATTTTTTCTTTGCATCTTTTAAGATATTTTTTACTCCTTTTGCAATATAGATAGATTCCTTCATGAAAAAAAAGAATGAATAAAAGATAGGAAATAGAGAGGATGAGATTAAGGAGGTAGCTTAGAATTTCGTAAAGGACATTAAATTTGACATCATCAAGATTACACCAAAAGAGGTAAGGAGATTAGTCAAGAAGAGTGGGTGCTTCCTCTTATTAGGATGTGACATAGCTTCTACTATAGTCATGGACACAATAAGAAGATAAGATAATGATGAGGATTTATTAATCTATAAGGAGAAAACTAAAGGATTATATTTTGGCTTAAGTTTCAATACTAAATTTGAAACCTTAGCTATATGGGAAATAGCTCTTGAAAATAGCAAGCCCTAGGTAGCTACACATATAAATGATCTTATGTGAAATTTTATTGTTAAAATATTAAGTGATAGAATTTCTCCTCAAGCAACATCTTTGATAATAACCACATTCCTATCTAAAACCTAGGAAATAGGGGTCATATCTTTTAGGAGATGGGACTAAGGATAAGGGCCTCCTATTTCACTTAGTTTCACTCAAGGAAACCCTAGAGATATCAATCCAAGGATGGAATATGGGAAAGAGATCTCCTAAAGGCTATCCTAAGGTGTGATAAAAGAGTAAAGAGGGGTTCACCACCAAGCTAGGGCTTGGAAGCATAATAAGTGTAAAAGCTATGCAAAACCTAACTATATGACCTAAATTATGAAACTGAAATGAAAAATAAAGGATTGAGAAAGGATAGAGGTGCACCCAAAAATTGAAGAGGATTGAATGAAGGCCTAAAATCCTATAAATACTACTTTTTGATGTACATTGGGACTCATATGCTAGTAGGGGTGATTTAGTCCCAGTTTAGGGTTTCAGGTTGAAACTAGAATCTAGAATTACTGAATTAGGAACTATAGAAAAAGTTTGAAAATAGGTATACTGGGACTCATACACCACAAGTGGCAATCAAATAAAGTATTAGCCCAAATTCAATCTATACTTTGGCCAACTTAGACATTACTTTCCATCAAGATGAGTTACCCTCACTAGACACACAAACACAAAATGAAGTGTTCATGATAATAGCTAACTATGATGGATGGGGAATAAAGTGAACCATTTTTTATAGTGGCTTAGGTCTTAATGTCTATAGTGTGGCACTTTTGGACTTGGTGCATAGATAAATAAAAAATTCAATTTTCCTCTTTATCTATTGATGGGTTCGATAATGTAAGGAAACAACCACTTGGTGTGATTGCACTACTTATTATAGTTGGAAATGGTACATTACAAACTCCTATTCATGCTATGCCTCATGATATTTCATACAATCACCTTTTAGGAAGACCATGGATTCATAAGATGCATGTGGTGCCCTCTACTCTTCATTGTATCATGAAATATGTCTACAACAACAAAGTATATGCAATCAAAGCCAACCCTGAACCAAATAGTTGTTTGAACATTGAGAAAGGAAAGGATAATATTTTGGAAAAATTAACACCAACTACACAAGCAAAACTCATTTAAAGAGAAAGAAAAAATATATATTGAGGAATTAACAAAACTATTAGAAGATGATTGGGATTCCTTAGATTTCACAACATTCATGGGTGAATATAATATCATAAAAAGACTCTAAAAAGGGAAAAGAGAAAATGGTGATGTCAATGTAGTGTATGTGCGCAAGGATCATCATGGAAAAACAGCCCTTATGGCAAAAATTTTAGGAAAAATCAGAATTAGGCAAATTTGATGTAAAAAAAAATTGAATAAGTTATCTATATTATTTCAAAATGTGTAAGAATAGAATTTGTAGAAAATTGAATGTAGTTTCTAAACTACTAGCTATTTCTAAAAAAAAAAATCTATTTAGTGAAAATTTGAAATATCAATGCAGTGGTACTTAAATTTTAGGGAAAAAATGAGAAGTAGGTGTGTGTCTGACCACCCTAACCACAATAAAATGATAATATTTTTATAATATTTTAGATATATAAGTAGATTGGCTCCATGCCCTCGGATGTGATGCATATTTTTGTAATTCTGTTTTCAAGTAAATAATTAATTGCGAATTTTATTACAACTCTTTTAAAAATATAAAACTCTGGGAGGTCTAACCACCTTTAACTTGGTCAAAACTTCGCGGAAATCTAATTTTTCTTTTTAATCCTATAGTATGTGAAGCATAGAATGTATACATGTTTTGGATTCCAAAAAATGTGATACTGCTCAAAAGATATAGATTTTTTTCAATTAGCCTATATCAATCAAGATTGATTTTAGTCATAATTTGAATAGAAAAAAATGAATAATAATTACTTATTAAATTCAAAGTAAAAACATAATTATAACGGTGGAAATATGAGAATCTCTTTTAAAAACCCTTTTCATTTCATCAATTTTGGGTGTAAAAATATCACACCATACCCATCATGTTGCCACTTTTGGCCCATCATGATCCTTCTGGCTACATACCCCAACATAAAATTCAATTACCTCTCAAATCATCCACCCCAAAACTTTAGAAGAAGAAGAAAATTATACAAAATCCTTCTTGATGAAGCTGATTATAGACAACCATCAACTCCAAAAGAAATGAAAAAGATTTATGGAAAAGGTTATGATCCTATGAAACAATGTGTATATAGTGGAAAAGGTTATGAACTTATGAAACAGTATTACACTGAAAAGGATGTGGTCCTAGGAGAAAAGGTATTCATGTCCCCATAGAGCCTAACACACAAGGAACATCTAATGGTCTTGGTTATTATCCCTCAAAAGAAACAAACGGCCTTCTCTTAATGTCAATACTATTACACTAGTGGTATTGGTTACTATCCTTCAAAAGAAATGAAATAAACAACAAAATCCTTGCTTAACATTAATTTCATTAAAAAAAAAAAAATTATTCAAATTCGATAGATTTTACACCCTCCTATAAAGGAGAGTACAAAATCTCACAATCTAAAGAGCCTTGTGCAAGTATGACATCTTGTACTAAGCAAGAGAAATATTTTTTTCAAAATAAAGGGACATCCTCTACTATTGATCAAGAGGGTATCTTGTTGAGACTCCAAGATCATTTGATATCTCTCCCTCCAAGAACACAAAAGAAATTTTACTACAAGAGTTCATTTTATGCATATCATAGAGTTTCTAGTGATTCTACTAATGAATGGAAGGCTTTAAGTGATAAAATTCAACATATTAAGGAGTTTGGTACTCTTCCTTATGTTGAGGCACCTAATTCCTCTAATTCATATAGATTTTCACTCTAGCATGTTTCTCATCAATCATCTCGGCTCATCCTTGTTTTGCACTAAGTGTGGGCAATGGGTTAAGTAGATTTGTCCTTGTATGTCACTTGTCATTGTCTCTTTTGGCTAGTTGACCGCCTTACATGAATATATAAAAGAAATCTTGGGATGTGGATGACATGCCTTAAGTTGGCTCGCATATGACGTACTGAGTTTTGGGGCCATCCCCTTATTCATGATGTAGTTTCATTTGGGAACATATGACTGGGAATAGGGATTTTTGAACAACCTCTCCTATCTTCTTTGACTTTAAAGCAATTGATCACAACAATGCTGTTAGACACCACTTTAAAGTGGAGGCATACACTGACACTCATGTTTCACTATGTTATTTTCTTTATTCTTCTAGTGCATCTTTTTCTCGGTGGTGTCATTGCATTTGATTTCCTCTGAGAGTGTGATAACTTTGGTATGGTTGTATGTATGGGAGCCAAACTTAGGTGCTACTTTCCCATAGCCACTTGCTTGTGTGTGAGGGCACATACCAGCCATGTGTGTATGTGTCTCACCTCTCTGGGGGCTCACCTAGTGGATGCCTTGAGGTTCCACTAGCCCTTATGAGTTTGAATTTGGTTTGCATAGTGGACATCGTGTTCCACTTGTAAGCCACCCTTTTTGGATACTCACTCAGCCTAAAGCCTGAAGTTCTATTGCCTTAAAGTGAGTGTGTATTTTGGACAAACAACTTAGATGTGATCCACAATGTGTGGTACAAATGGTCAAATATTGATCCAGATTTTTCTTTTCCTTTCATTTTTATGTCTTTGACATTGTATGTTTATGTATCTTGATGCTACATATCATACAGCTTGTGTGTGTCCCTTTGTACTTATGTTTCTTTGACATAGGATCTTGAATCTTGGGGGCTTGACCACCCCCTTGATCTTGTTCATTCTATACCATATGCATTGGTACACTTGGACCCCTCTTGAATGTCTACTTTAGTGAAAGTTTGGAAGTGTTCCTCCTCTCAATTAAAGTGGGGGCCAAATGTAGTGTAGGAAAAAAGTAGCCCTTTTTTCACACTTAATTTGGGAACGAATAATTAATAATAAAATGGACTTAAGGATTCCTTATTTAGGGTGTTTTCCTAGCACTTTCACACTAATCCTAGGCTTTATTAATTAATTGGGATTGTTTATGCCTTAATTGGTCCTGTTTTTCACCCACAAGCCTTATTAATTGCATCTTTATGTGGATAATCCTAACACTTATCAAATAACCAATCATAATTTAATATTTTGGGTCATGTGTTCTAGATATAGTGATCTAGGACTCATATTCCACCTTGGGTGTATGAGTCTTACCTAGTTCTTGGGCCCTGATTTTAAATTTCACACTAAACTAAGCATTTCTTGAAATTTTTGTCCCAAGCTTAGCCTACTAGGACTCATACACCCCAACTGACATATGAGTCTTGCTTAGATTATACCTAAAATAAATTCAAAATTTTGGTTGGATTTTATTCTCCTAGATCTGATGTTGGCTTGTAGTGTTATAATTTTGGGAAATTCGGCATAAACAAGTATCATTACAAGGTTATTTTACATATTTTCTCCTAACAAGACCTAGAACAAGCTTACAAGCCATTGAGTTATCATAAGGGAGCTTACAAGAGAATTCAACAGTGATTATTAAGTATTTTGGAGTGTTATTCAAGTATCAAACATCATGTCAAAGTCATCATGCATCATGTTTGTTTTTGAGCTAACATGTGTGATGTAAGGTTTTATGATTCAAGCAAGCATTCAAGACACAAGATCTCTTTATCATCAACAAAAGCAAGATTCAAGATCCACATTCATGCTAGCCATTACTTATGAGGATTTCGCAACATCTTATTATTGAATGGTTTGATTTGGGTTGAAGAAACATTTAAGAGAAAGATTGAGAAAAGTTTTCAAGTTGTCAAAGTTGCCACCTTGTTTGCAAGATCACAAAAAGTCACAAAGCAAAATTTAGTATTTCAAATCTAGAGATTTGGCAGGAGGAAAGCTATAGAAAAGCACTAAAGGATAGTATAATTTTGGAGCAACCTTGATATTCGGACTAAATCACAACTTGTGGTATATGAGTCTTGCTTAGATTATACCTAAAATAAATTCAAAATTTTGGTTGGATTTTATTCTCCTAGATCTGATGTTGGCTTGTAGTGTTATAATTTTGGGAAATTCGGCATAAACAAGTATCATTACAAGGTTATTTTACATATTTTCTCCTAACAAGACCTAGAACAAGCTTACAAGCCATTGAGTTATCATAAGGGAGCTTACAAGAGAATTCAACAGTGATTATTAAGTATTTTGGAGTGTTATTCAAGTATCAAACATCATGTCAAAGTCATCATGCATCATGTTTGTTTTTGAGCTAACATGTGTGATGTAAGGTTTTATGATTCAAGCAAGCATTCAAGACAAGATCCATATCATCAAAGCAAGATTCAAGATCCACATTCATGCTAGCCATTACTTATGAGATTCCAACATCTTATTGAATGGTTTGAGAAAGATTGGAGAAAATTTGTCAAGTTGTCAAAGTTGTTACCTTGTTTGCAAGATCACAAAAAGTCACAAAGCAAAATTTAGTATTTCAAATCTAGAGATTTGGTAGGAGGAAAGCTACAGAAATGCAGTAAAGGATAGCATAATTTTGGAGCAACCTTGATATTCAAACTAAATCACAACTTGTTGCATATGAGTCCTAATATACCTATTTTTAGACATTTTAGGAACTATAGATCTTGATTCAACAGCTCTAGATTCTAATTTTGGTTTGAAACCCTAAACTGGGACTAAATCACCCCTACTTGTGTATGAGTCCCAATGTGCATGAAAAAATAATATTTATAGGATTTTAGGCCTTAATTCAAGTATCTTTAGTTTCTAGGTGCACCTATGTCCTTTCTTAATCCTTTATTTTGTATTTCAGTTTCATAATTTAGGTCATATAGTTAGGTTTTGCATAACTTTTACACTTCTTGTCTTTCTAAGCCCTAGCTTGGTGGTGAACCCCTCTTTATTATTTTATCACACCCTAGGATAGCCTTTAGGATATCTCTTTCCCTTATTCCATCCTTGGATTGAAATCTCTATGGTTTCCTTGAGTGAAACTAAGTGAAATAGGAGGCCCTTATCCTTAGTTTCAACTCCTAAAAGATAGTATCCCTATTTCACTTAGTTTCACTCAAGGAAACCCTAGAAATCTCAATCCAAGGATGGAATAAGGGAAATAGATCTCCTAAAGGATGTCCTAGGGTGTGATAAAGACTAAAGAGGGGTTCACCACCAAGCTAGGGCTTGAAAAGACTAGAAGTGTAAAAAATTTGCAAAACCTAACTATATGACCTAAATTATGAAATTGAAATATAGAAAAAAGGAATGAGAAAGGACAAAGGTGCACCTAGAAACTGAAGATGCTTTAATGAGGGCCTTAAATCCTAGAAATATTACTTTTTGATGGACACTAGGACTCATATTCTAGTAGGGGTGATTTAGTCCTAGTTTAGGGTTTCGAGATGAAACTGAAATTTAGAACTGCTAAATCATGATCTATAGAAAAACTCTAAAACTAGGTATACTAGACTCATACCCCACAAGTGGTGATTTAGTACTAGTATTAGGTTTGATTCAAAAAATTTCTATAGAATTTAATGCTTTGTTGTAGTTTGCCTCCTACCAAATCTCTAGCTTTGAAACACTAAATTTTGCTCTGTGACTTTCCATGATCTTGCAAACAAGGTGACAACATTGACAACTTCACAACTTATCTCCAATATTTCTCTTCAATGTGTCTTCAACTTAAATCAAACCCTTATAATAATAGGTTGCAATCTTCTAAGTAATCGCTAGCGTGAATGAAAATCTTGAATCTTGCTTTAATGATATGGATCTTTTCTTAAATGCTTGCTTGATTCATAAAACCCTACATCATAAATGTTATCTCAAAAACAAACATGATGCATGATGACTTTAACATGATGTTTGATACTTAATTAATGCTCCAAAATACTTTATAATCACTCTTGAATGCTCTTGTAAGTGATCTTATGATAAATTGATGATATGTAATCTTGTTAGGTCTTAAGATATATCAAGTTTCCACAATCCATAATCATGAATCAATTTTTCTTCTAGTTTTGATTGTGTTTGAGTTTTTGTCATCAACGTTTCAGATCACACTCCATGATCCATCATCAGGATGAAAGAGAGCATAAGGAAGAGAAATCATGGAGTGTGATCCAAAACATTGATGAGAAAAACTCAAACACAATCAAAACTAGAAGAAAAATTGATTCTTGTTAGGTCTTGTTAAGAGAAAATATGTTAAATAACCTCGCATGTATACTTGTTTATGCCAAATTTCCTAAAATTACAACACTACAAGAAAACATTAGATCTAGGAGAATAAAATACCATCAATAATTTAAATTTAATTTAGTTCTAAGCTAAGTAGGATTCATATTCCAATTGGGGTGAATGAGTCCCAGCAGGCTAAGCTTGGGACACAAAATTTAAAAAAACACTTAATTTAGTGTGAAATTCAAAATTAGGTCTCAAGACCTAGGTGGGACTCATATGCCCAAGGTGGCTAATGAGTCTGAGATCACCTAATCTGGAACAAATTACCCATAATATTTAATTATGATTGGTTATTTGATAAGTTTCGAGATTATCCATGGAAAGATGCAATTAATAAGGTTTGTGGGTGAAAAATAGGACCAATTAAGGCATAAATAAGCCCAATTAATTAATTAATCCCTAGATTAGTTTTAAAGTGTTAGGATACACTTTACAACACCTTAAACAAGGCACCCTTAAGTCAATTTTATTATTAATCATTCATTCCCAAATTAAGTGTGAAAAAGGGCTACTTTTTTCTACACTACACTATCTAGTAAGGATGTAGTAAAAAATGTAAACATAAATTTTTAAAAACTAAAAAATGATCACATTAAATTTTTGTAGGAGTAGAAAATGGAAAATTAATTGATGCCCCCTCCTATAAGTATTGCATTAGATCCTAAAAATCATAATATTAGTTCAAGAGATATATCTCAATAAGAAAGAGATACCTTCATCTTGAGAATTGAAGATGTGAAGGAAAAACTAGGGAAAAGTAAAAATACAGATATTAAGGAAAGGGAAAAGGGAAAATAAACTCTTACTGATTTAATCAATAACCTTTTGAATCATTGCATGTCATGTATTTTCAATAAAGTTGATGATGCTTGGGAATGTTATCACAACTTGAGAAAAGCTCGCATTAGCCAAGGCAACAATGAAGGATCTCTACATAATATTTTAAGTACATGGATTTCATATATATAGGTTGTGATTTATGTGTATAACTATACAATATTTGATCCTAATGCTCTAGTTTAGATCTTAAGTACTCATGGAGCTGCAAGTCTTTAAAATGACATTTCTATATTAAAAAGTAGATTTGATGTGATGTTGAGAGATAAAATGAATAGTTTTAAAGACCTCAAAGAGTGTTTGTTTCCTTTAATTATTGATGGTGGAAGTTGAGTGTAATCATTAGGTGACTTGAAAGTTGAATTATGCAATATTGCTCTAGGTTTAGTCACGAAGACAAGGTGGATTCATTTTTATGTAGTTTCAAAATAGATCTAGATTGTTAAAATGAGTTTTGATAATAACATCATTAGGGAAATGAATGTACTCTATGGTGCAAAGTATATAGTTTATTTTCACAAGGTGGAAAATTTCTTAGAGAAAAAATGGCCATAAAAAGAAGAATATGTCTCATGGATGCATAAATAAATGGTGTGACATGGATTTTATAAAATATTCAAACTATATATGCTAGTATTTAAATGTACTGTAGATGATGAAACAACAATTTTTTGGATATGAGATAATTAAAAGGAGCTAATCAAGATTAAGAACCTAACCAAAGAGTTATTTAATGTTGGATATTTGTTATGAAAGGAGAGTATGAATTTCAAAGTAACTATACTTAAATATTTTATGTATCTATAAAGGTGTGTCGTAGAAAAATGGACCCTTTGCTTGATATGGGATTAATTCATGATAAAATGGACTTAATGAGGTCTTAATCTAGTGTTGAGGCATTTTATGCATCCATGCTAGGTCTTCGACCCTTATAAATCGAATAACATGCTTTCAACGATGTCTTGTAAAGGTGTTGTAAAGTCTTGTAAAGGACTTTCATATTTTTTGGACTTAATTAACCTATTTCTCCCTAATTCAACATTATAAAAAATGTGTTTATAACATTATCACATCAATTTAGAAGGCTTGTAAGATAAATTTAATGTTGTAATGTGTCTTGCACATTCACCTTGATTTTGGTGCCTTCCTAGGCTATGTGGACCTCATTTTAGTGTTATAAAGTGTATTTAATCACACTTTCACGTTGAATTATGTGTCCCAAGCCCTATTTTACATTTACATCATCACTAATAGGCCCCTATTAACCCATATTGTGTATCTTGGGGCTTCAATTGATCAAATACTTGGCAAAGTTATAGTTTAAACCTTATTTCCTTATCTCCTAGCTTTTTAGCTGTTGGAATGGCCCCTATGGCACCCATTCACCATGCATGGTGAATTAGTCCAATCCAGGTGGGACCCATTCACCATGTGTGGTGAATGAGTCCTATCTGGCCCCATTTTAACCTTTGAGTAGGGAAAGGTGAAATTTAAAGTTTAATTTCACTACATGTGGGCCTATGATGAGGTATAATTACGATACTAAGGCACAATTGTCTATAAATAAGTGTTTTTATCCTCATTTTACATATAACAACTCATTTTTACATCTCTCATCATTAATTTATCATCTATCTTCTCATCTAAGTCAAGCAACTTAGGGTTTTGTCTTTGCAAGTCATTGAGAAAGCTTCTAAGGGCATTCAAAGGATGAATCTTCATGTATTGTTATAGAATTTCAAGATAAATCATCATGGAAAGATAATAAATTCCATTTTACATGTTTCCTTCCTTTCATCATTTTGGTTTAATTACCTAAAAGGGGTTTGACATAGGAAAACCCCCATGCCCTAACATTCAACATATCTCTCTTTTGTTTTGTTTGTATGTAGATTTAGGACTCTTGGATGTTTGTAAATCATTGAAGATAAAGTTGAAACATAATTCAACTCACCTCTTCATCATTCAAGTCAAAATATCAATAAAAATTCACTTTTAGACACGAATATGACAATTTCAGAACCAGACACCTATAGGAAGCAAAAGTGCAGATCTAGCTCCACATAATCAACTCTTGAATTTTTTGATCCTTGTAGGTAGAATAATTCACCACCCATGGTGAATGAGTCCCATCTGTAGGCTTGAAAAATGATTTTTTCAGAATTGAACTCTTGACAGTTAGAAATCTATTTCATGGGCTTTTCATTAGAAGCAAGATTGATTCACCATGCATGGTGAATCAGTCCTAGTGGCCATTAACAATGATTTTTAGAACATTCCAAAACCTTCCAACAATATTAATCTATCTCCAGGTGCACTTTGTATAGTTTCATCAATTTTTGTTTTCATTTGTTTAGGTTTCTAGTTCATATTTGCAATCAACACTGTGTTTTACAACATCTTGCATTAGACTAGTTTACATTCATTTATCTGCATTTGAAAGAATTCAAACATATACACACACACTTCACATCCATTTTCCATTCATCTTTACATCAATCCTAATTGAAACATTGTACATTTTGGCTCATCTTTCCTCTTTTAGGTGAAAAACCCTAAAAGAGCAAGGAAGGATTTAGGTGCCAAAATTATTTGTTTCAAAAGGTTAATATTTTCTTATGGTTCCTATATTTTTATGGTATTTTTCATTATTCTCTTATCTTCATTTGTTCCAATTTAAAGGAAGGGATAAGAAAGTTATTCCAAGAATAGATGGAATTGGAATGAGAATGGTCTAGTTTACTTGGTCCTTGTGTTAGGTTTTAAACTAAGATGTGGACTTCATATAGATTATATTGAATTCAATTGTACTATGAGGATTAAAGGTTTTCATTTATTTCTCTATGGGGGCTAACCACTTCCATAATATTCATATAGAGAAAGACACATTTCAATTCTTCCCCTAAATCCTTTGTTGTTCTCCTAGATCCATACTAATGTGTGTAGGTAATGTATTGACCCTTAGAGAGAAACCTTTGATTTTCAATTGCATCATTTTCTTTCTAGGTGACCTTTCTCTACAAGAATATGGTGATATCTCTTCTATGTCATTTTCATCTTCTTATTAAAACTACCTATTAAAGTAAAGGTGTTGCATATTGACCACTAGCATGGTCCAAATTGATTGTTATGGTTTACTGATTAAGTCTAGAAAGGTTAACCTCACTTATGCAAGTGTCTTTAAATCTAGGAAATTAATGAAAAATGTTTGTATTGATTCCTAGTCTCTGTTATTTATCAGCAGGCCTTGACAATTCAAAATAAGAATTCCTACAAATTCATTCTCCACCACCACGATTACTAGTAGTATACAATTCATCATACATCCTCATAGATCTTGGGTGATCTAGTTATCAAAGATCCTCCTAGTCCATCACACTAGAAATGGGCTATTAGAATCCACATTCAATTAGATCACAAGTTATTGCACTCATCCAATTTCATAAGAGTTCATAATGTCAAGTGTAAAAGTAAAATGTGTCACTCATCCATGAGATTGTACGCTCTTTTATCCTATAAAAGGTATGTATTTCCTTTGCAATAGGGCTGAAAAAGTGAGATAGTGGAACTATTTTAAGTTTGTATTGGGAATGAAATAGTTGTAGTTTTTATAAAAATATTTTGTAATAATAGGTTATTCATGGTAGAAGAAATATAATACATTTTGTATTGTTTACTTTTCTCCATATTTCAATGTAATATTTATTTAAAATACATAATCAAGAATCATGAATTTCTTGATGCGCATTTGTTGTATTGAATTATTTTTTATGTTCATTTATGTTCAAGGAATAATGCAATGCTTTCATGGAAAAAATAAGGATGGTTGTGTCATAAATTAATTATTAGGTATGACTATACATGTCTAAGACATTAACAAGTCATGTTATTACAAGATAGCAATATTTAGTTGAAATTAAATGACTATCAATAATATTTTGTATTAGGGTAGGATATTGTGCACTATCTTGACTCTTCGATCCCTAAATAAGCACAAATCAATCCTTGAGTGTTCTTCCAACCTAAAAACACTTTTAAAATGATAATTTTCAAGCATTTCATAATTTATTCTTAATTATGTTCTTTCTTTATACCAAAACTTGAAGATCATAAGGAATGAACCATTTATGTGTACAATTAACAAATCCTTGTCAATATGTATGAAGATTCATCTTCCCAGCACTATGATGTAATTCAATCATGCATTCTCAATCAGTGTTAGAAAGGGATACCCACCTTGGTTTCGTAGAGCCTAAAGTGTATAGAAGAATATTATAAGATATATCTTGCAGTTGTTACCCAATCCTCCAATGAATTTTTATCATAATATTAGATAAATCTTTTAAAACTATAGAGATATATTTTGGGGAACCAATACATCCAATTCCTAGTCATATCCACACTTGCAATCAACCTAAAAATCTATCCATTATAGAGAAAACATTATCCTTAAAATTTGTCATGTAAACTCTTTTGTACTAACTATCCTACACTCAAAAGATTATGATTTAGTCCAAGAGTAAAATATAAATCAGACATAAATCTTCTTTCACCATTTTATTTTTTTCAAACATTTATTATTCCTTTACCAATTATAATCATTTTCTAATTTCTTTTCTCACTTTATAGAATCACAAAGACTAGCAAACAATTCTTTATTCATTGTCACATGATTAATGCATCCACTATCTAAAAGTCAAACATCTCTAATAATTTCTTAAGCAATATGACAAGTGATGAATAGACTTCAAAAATTAGATTTAAATTTACTACTTGTATAGTTATCAGTTTATGTGTCCACATCTCCTTGTTTCTTTCTATATTCATATGCACAGTGTCCATATTTTTTGGAATAATGAGACAGAATGTTAGATTTCACAAACCTTTATAAATGTTGCTAGGAGTGATTGTTTCCACTTCCTCTATTGTTGTAGTTTTGATTATTCTTTTCACTTCAAAATCTGAATCACTCTTTCCACCTTTGGCTTTGCCTCTTCCTTTGAAGCTTCACCTTCCTCTTTCTTTGACAGATGACACCTGAGAAATGAAACCATTCTCAAAAGAAGTATTGTTATTTCCACTCATTCTGGATTCATTTGATAACAAAGATCTCATTAATTCACCTACTACTGATAATTGTGCCAATCCTTGGATAAATTTCTGAGAATATTTTCTATAATCTTTTGATCTATTATTTCTTCTCCATTGAATCTAATATTCATAATATACATGATTTGACTCATAAACAGGTGTCGAGAGATCCTAAATCATTCATTTGTAAATTTCAAATTTTCTCAAGTAGAACATAATTTAGTCACATTTACTTTATTAGTCCCTGATATGCAGTTTCTAAGATATCCCAAGCTCTTTTAGACTTAATGGCTGCTGCAAACCTAGGAAATATAGATTCATCTATTGCTTGTTGAGTAAAAAATAAATATTTAGAACCCGTTTTTCTATTCTCGCTTAATTGATTTATTTCTATTTGTGTGAAAGCCCGATAGACAGCCATATCTACATGCTCTATGAATCCGTTTTGAATAGATCTAATAGATATTGTGAACAAAACAGAGTTTTCATTGTGATTGCCCAAAAATTATAATTCTTACCAGTAAAAATCGGAATTTGAGACTGAGTGAGTCGATTTTTGCTGGTTGCCATGCCCATGAACTGATCTTCTGTAGCACTCCTCCTTTTAACCGTCGGCGGCTTCTTTCTTCTCAGCGACCTGCTTTTATTAATTTTATTTGAAATGGCCTATATCAATGTAGCTGCGACTAAATACTTTCTCTAATTTCTGCGTCTCTTTGACTGTTGCTAAGCAATGCTATGGCCTTTTTCTTCTCCAATTGGCGTCTGAATAACTATCTGCGATCTTAGATTTGGATGGCGGCGAAATCTCTGCACCTTAAAAAAAGAATCTTCGATGAAAAGGCTATGATTTATTGGCCTTTTAAACAGCTGGACGATATCTCCTTTTATTTTTTTGGGTCAATTTTCTGCAAATCTTCCTTTATGCATACAGCTATCTGATCTCTTCTGGATCTCCCACGATCACTGGCGGATTTCGCTTGAACCGGCTCTGCTACCACTCTGAAGGGGAGAAAATAGGCAAGCAAACACTCAACAAATTGTTACAACAGTGAATGTTATTCAATTTGCTTAAAATCATTATATAATACGTCAATAAATATAGCTTTTCATTTACAATGTTTTTCTACAAACTTACTATGCAGCTATACGCAAATTATTGAACTAAGATTCATTATCATGCAAATTTTATTCTAAATTTATTTTCATGCTAAAACTGTACTAGTTTTTCCCTACTTTTTTCCTTATCCAATTTGCCATAAATTACAATTAATAAAAGAATCTTCGATCAAAAGGCTGTGATTTATTTGTTTATGTTGCCTTTCATCAATAGCTTTAATATCTCTATTTCTCTTATGGTGGTATACAGTCAACACCACAGATGATATTGAGAAAGGAAGGCAGCTAACACCAACAAGTAACTGCAAGAAGGGTATTGCAATTCTAAAGAAACGGGTAAATCGGGTTCGAGATTTGTCGAAGATGGCATATAGTAAAGAAGAAATTGAAACAATTCGTAGATTTTATTGCTTTGTGAGAGATACCTCTGGATTTTATCAGAATTTTATAAACTACCACACTTTTACAAAGTATGTGATAAGCCAAACGATGGGGAGTGCCAGAGAGGATTGTGATCAATGGGAAGTGCAATTAATGGCCTGGATCTTTGTATGTTCTCAATGGAGACGAGAAATGGGCATTCTCATCCAGGTACCTTTATCATTTTTTTCTTTTCAAATTTTATAGCTTTCAAATTTCCGATTGTTGTTGTGACGGTGATATTTTTTTTCAAGGATTGGAACTCCTACACTCATGTCCAAAATGAACCTTCTCTCAAGGAAATTGTTGACAATTATAGAAACAAGAAACGTGATTCTAAGGAAAAACAGAATAAAGATGTGCGGAAAAGACTTAAAGAGACCTTAGCTACCATCGAAGATACACCAAAGGAGGACGCATTTGGTTTTCCAGAGATGCAATTTGATGGTCTTCTGTTAATGGACAAGGAGAAGAAGAAAATGGATGAGGAAAAGGAGGAACAAGATCGATGGGATAACCTGTACAATGCCTTAGACCAAGTCCAAGATGTACCAATGAAAAGTATTCAACGGTTTCAACACTTTAGATCTCATTGCGGTGTAGGGTATCTTACACCTCTTGAAGTAAAACTTCAATTCAATTAGCTTTATCTTGAAGTCGAACTCTAATACAATTAACTTTATCTTAAAACTTATTTTAAGTTAAAATAAAAATTTAAAGAAAAAATCTATTATATCATGTATTAAATTATTATTGTATTATATTTAGTGCTATGTAAAGTTTCTTATTTAATAATATTAATTACATTAGAAAAAATATTTGTAGTACTTGTTGTTGGTTTTTCAATTCATTTTGTAAATTAATTATTAATAAGTGGGTTTTAAATCAATTTACAATTAGAATTTTATGTTCTTTTTTAAGTGAATATATTAAATACTTAACTTTAAAATTTGTTAAAATTATTTTTCTTTAACATAATTGTCTAAGAAATTTGGGGTGTTATGGGAAAATTTGTAGGAAAACAAGATTAAAATATTTTTAAAAATGATTTTTAATTTTTGTTTTATAAAATCATTTTATTAAATCTTTCTAGAATAAATAAATGTTATTTATTTTAACATTTTTTTTACAAAAATAATTCACTATTTTATAGAGATTTGAATTCACATTATGAAAATAATAAAATAAAACTTAAATTATAGCACATCATAAATTAACATATAAAATAAAAAATTAAATTATATCTTAAACTATTTATATTGACACTTTTTTATTTTCCAAATTTAGTACATAAATACAACTAAAAATTAAATTAAAATAACTACAATTATTATAATTATTAATTAAATCATAATTCTAATCCTATCATTATTAATTATTATAATCCTAAAAGCAATATGATTAGGATTAGGATTTGAATTAAGAATAAGGTAAAAATTATGGTTAGAACTATTCAAAAATTAAAATAAATTAAAAATAAAATACTACTAATAAAAATCACTAAAATATGATTAATAATATAATGCTCCAAAATTTTATTCATCTAATATTTATTTCAAATCTTATTCCCAATATTATTTCATAGAATTTTTTTCGTAATGTTACTCTATAATTCTTTATTGTTAAGGTTAGGGTTATGACCATAGTTAGAATTAGAGATAAGCCTAGAATTAGGATAATGGTTTAGAAATTAATGGTTACGGTTAAGATTATTATAAGGATCGGGTTTAGAGTTAGGGTGTGAGTTAAAGTTACACCATAATTAACAAAACTTACATTTATTTTTATTCACATTAATAAAAATTACATTTATTTTATTCCAAGCAAGTGCTAGCCACTACTTGTTAATTGATTGATAACACAAGTTTTAAAAGTGTAAATGAAGAAATTATTTGTATTTTTTGTTTAGTTCATTATATTTATAATTTATTTGTTTGTAGCTAATAATATGAATCTGTAATATTAAAAGTTTGAGCTAGATCTTCAAGTTAAGCATGTCATATTTTTAACATCTAAAAAAATAAATCTCATGAGTATATTGTTTATTGTATTTTATGAACACAACTTGTACAAAAACTAAGACAATATTATAGTATTAATATGACCATCACATCATGAAAATAAATTTATTTTGATAGTTATGCTTTAAGACAACAATGAACACTCTTATTGTAAGTAAGAAGGCCAAAGTTAATGGAAAAAGAATTCCATTGAATGTTTATTTGAATTATTATCTTATAGTCAAGGATTGCAATTATGTCACATCCCATGCAACTGAAGGCTAGGAATAAAATAAAATAATAAAAAATATTTGAGAGATGAGAAAGAAGAGCACAAAGGAGACATTAATTGCAAAGGTATGGACCAACCTACTGTCACTTGTAACACCATAGATAGAGTCATTAGCCATAATTAATGTTGAGTGACCCAAGCCAGGAGACAACCTAGATTAAAGAAGAGTGATAGAGATAGAAGACTCCAGCTTGAATTCTTCCCTTCCCACCTTCAATTATATTTTGATGGATTTCTATTCCCATGATTTACATGCTTTTAGGGAAGGAAAATGGTGGAAAAAGAAACTGAAGATTCATATTTATATTTGGGATCACTTTAGTGGCTGGACTTTGGGTATTCGGTTAGTAGTTTATGATATTTTTTTAGAGTAGGCTTTTGGAGTATTTTGGTGCAACAAATTAGGGGAGATGTCCTAGTTACTACCTCCCATCCAATTACTACTCACTCCATGCTCATAAGAAAATGTGTAACTAACCAGTGTGGGTATTCAACTACACATGCATTTGTATTTATATATCCAAGTCTACTTGCACACAAAAAAATCCCATTTACAATTTATTTAAAACTTTTGTTGTTACATATACCCCCACTAGAAAAAGGTGCCACCCTCAATACATATATTAATAAATACTCATGCACACTCCATGGTACTTTACATGACAACCACAATCTCCTATCAACTCTATGGGATTTGAAATGCACATTCTTCCACACTCTCCTTGGAAGCTACATGTATTAACATCATTCCCTATAGGTCCTTGCATAATTAAATACTAGTGTAAGGCTCCCCAAATAAACATCAAATCCAAATATAATGGAGAATTATGTCAATTCACCTTTAAAAACCTACGTAATTGGTAGCTGCAAATTCAAATGATTAAACAAAGTCAAATTTGAAATAGAACAACCAAATTGAATGCATTCAATTGTCAAATTCAAATTTCTAAATAAGAGGGGAAAAGCGGCCAATGACTTTCACAACTTTTGGAGTGAAGAATTATTCTCTACAAACTACATAGCATTGGCGAGAATCCTCTGCAAATTCCTCCAATATCCCTAGTTTTTTTAGGTTGGTATATTCTATATTCCAGTTATATTTATTTTCACGAACTATACATTTAACATTTATATTTATGCAGTGTATTTTTATATTTTATAAGTAAATGAGGGTCTTTTTTGGTAACAAGTTTTTCCTTACAAACCCCATTTAAAAATTCAATAATTTGTGTGTTCATTTACTATTTTTTGTTATTTGTCAAATTTTTTAATTTTCATTTATTTCATAAAGAGGTCATTTATATTTTGCGTCTCATGTTCATTCTACGAATTGATAAGAGAATGCTAAATCATCCATTAGACTCATTTATATTTAAAATAAGTGTGCACATCAGCTTGCATTTTCATTATATATGTATATTTTTATATATGAGTGTGTCTATATGTGTGTGTGTGTGTGTGTGTGTGTCCGTGTGTGTATAAACTATTCTTTTGAATTTACTATTTTTGTTTATTTCTCAAGGTTTATATTTTTCATTTATTTCATAAGCAGATCCCTTATATTATGTTTCTCTTGTTCATTTAGAAAATTGATATAAGCATGTTGAATCATCCATTATACTCTTTTATATTCAATAAGTGGACACATCAACTGGAATTTTCATTATATATCTATATACGTGTATATATATACATATATATATAGATACATATATATATTTGTGTCTATATATACATGTATATATTATACATATATATATACATATAGATATATATATATACATATATATCTATAGATATATATCCATATATATATATATATATATGTATATATGTCTATATATATATATGTATATATATATATATATATATATATATATATATATATATATATATATATATATATATATATATATATATATATATATATATACTACATATATATATATATATATATATTGAACCATGGAAAGGGGAATCACAATACAAGAAGGGGGTCCCTAATCTTGGACTTTCCCTTTTCTATTATTAGCGGATGGCTCATTTAAGGAAACCTAGGATCCCAAATTTGATTGACTATCAACACAAAGGTGATTCAATTCTCAAAAAGGAAGACCTAGGAAGGTTCCTTAGTCTTTGAAGGGTTCACCACTAAGCAAAATCCTAGAAAAGACAAATTGATATCTAACTCACAAAATGTAGTAATGTAAGCCAAATAATGAGTGCAAATGACAAAATTAAGTAACAAGTTAGGATGTATGTACCTAGGAAGTATAGAAATGTGGGAAGGATTCTAGAAATGTGAAAAATTTCTCAAAATAGGTTAGGGAGGACCAAGATGCTCTTACTGTTGTCTTAGTCTCGCTACTATTTTTCAGGGAAAATGTAAAATGTTTGGATATCAAAACAAAATCTAAGGAAATCTCTACAAAATACCTCTAGGAGGACTATGATGCCCTTGCTACCGACTTTGTCCCAATCTAAATTTCTACTACTTCAAAATATGATCTTGGGGATTAATGTCTACACTTCCTTATCATATCTCAGTTCATGAAACCTCCAAATCTGACCTATAGGTGACTTTCTATGAAGATGACAACTTCACAATGCAATTTTGAAACTTTGCAATTTTTCACTTCAAATAATCTTCAACCTAAATCTTCAAACACAAACACACAAGAGAGGAAAAACTTGTTGAATGTTAGTAAATGGGGGCTTGCCTTGGTCAAATCCCCTTTTGCTAGTTAAACCTTGGAATGAAATGATATAATTAAGGGAAATGATGAATGAACAAAGTATTATGTTACAACTCACCAAACCCTTATTATGAAATATGAAAACTTGTGTGAAGTGGCTAGCTTGAATGTAGACCTTAAATTGAATGAATGCTTGAAATATATTGACTTGAATTGATTACTCAAATCAAAATCCTACATAACAAAGGTTAGCTCAAAAGCACACATGATGCAAGAATATATTTGACATGATGCTTCAATCTTGATGATGGCTCCAAATGCCTAATGAATTTCTCTTGAATGCTCTCTTGATCACAAATATGCCATTAGGAATACTCATTCGACTTCATAAGAGAAAATGAGTGGAAGAACCTTGTATTTATACTTATCCATGCTAAATATCTCGAAAATACCCACAATAAGATGACATATGAATTCATTAATTAAAGGAGGATAAATCTTGCCAATATTTGAAATTAAATCCCAAAAATAACTTAAGGAGGACTATGACGCCCAAGGTGGTGTCTTAGTCTTGAGGCTTGAAACTCAGGACACATACTCCAAAAAGTGGGCCCTTTAAGGTGCTTTTAAAAAGGGGGTCCCAAGACCTTTGGGGGACAAATACTCCCTAGGTGACATTTTAGTCTTAATCCAAAAATTAGGGACACACAACCATGATCATTAAATTATTGTTTCTCCTTTGATGTTTGTTGGGATTAGCCATAAAAGATATAATTTATTAGGCTTGTGGATACAAAATAAGACAAATTAAAACATAAATAGGGATAAATAAAGCAAGGCAGGCCCAAAAAAATGTGAAAATGCAAGGGTGTGCATTTTCCTACACTACATTTAGCCCCCAATTTAGCAAGAGGGTGAACTTGCTTCAAACTCACACTAAAGTAGTCAACCACACAATAAAGGGGGGTTCAAATGTATGAATCTTAGTAAGATAGGATGACTATAATGAAGAGGGTGGTCAAGCCCCCAAGATTAAGATACTATGATAGACCAACATAGGCACAAAGGAACACACTTGTAGATGATATATGAAGCCATAACCAGATCACAAGCATACACCATCAAAGATAGGAAAAGGATAAGAAGAAAAAGAAAAAAATGTAATGGATCATGTTTTGAATGGTTGTCCAATGTGTTGTGGACTAGGTCTAGGTTGTTTTCCCAAAAAGGGTTTACAAGTGGAATGCACTGTCCACTATGCAAACAAAAGGCATGCTCACAAGGGCTAGTGAAGGTAGTTGTCCACTAGGTGAGCCCCAAGAGATCCAAATCAAAGTCATAACCCTATGACTATGATAAAGAAAAAAAGAAAATGCACACTCACAAGTACTAGTGAAGCTAGTTTTCCACTAGGTGAGCCCCAAGGAACCATATCAAATCCATACCTCCATGACTTTAATAAGGTAAAAAAATGCAATGCAACAAGAAAGAGGGATGTTTGAAGGGATTTTTCTTAGTTCATGGAAGGTCTCTTCTTAGGGAACATTGTATCTAATGTCTCCAAGAGAGGAAAAGTCAAAGAAATATCACGCTCTTGGAGGAAATAAAACATAATGAAGCCACTAAGAAAAGGACACATCGCAAGAAAAAATAAAATCACACAATGAAACATGAGTGTCAATGTATGCCACCACTTTAGAGCAGTTGCTAACACTATTATTGTGAGCAATTGCTTTAAAGTAGAAGAAGACATGTGAGGTTATTTTGAAATCCCTATTCCAATTCATATGTTTCTGAATCAAAGTATGTCACATGTGAGCCAACTTAAGGCATGTTGTACACATCCCAAGCTTGCTCTTTTATGTGCATGAAAGGTGGCCAACTAGCCAAAAGAGACAATGAGAAGTTACATACAAGGATAAGGCTAACTAACCCCTTGCCCATACTTAGTGTAGGACAAGGATGAGCCAAAATAATTGACGAGAAACATGCTAGAGTGAAAATTAGTATCAATTAGAGGAATTAGGTGCATCAATACAAGGAAGAGCACCACAATCCTTAAGATGTTAAATTTAGTCACTTAAAGCATTACATTCATAAGTAGAATGACCATGAACTCTATTATATACACAAAATGAACTCTTGTAGTAAAATTTATTTTGTTTTCTTGGAGGGAGAGATATCAAAACATCTTGGAGGAGTTTCAACAAGATATTTTCTTGATCAAAATTAGATGATGCTTCATTATTTTGCACCAAATATATTTCTTTCTTAGTATTAGTTGTCATACCTACACAAGACTCTTTATATTGTGATATTTTGTATTCTCCTTCACAGGAGTGTGAAAAATCTATCAAAATCAAATTATAAGTGCTTTATGTGATGACATTAATGTTAAGCGAGGACTTCTTGTTTGTTTCTTTTGAGGGGCAATAACCAAGACCACTAGTATTTTCTTGTGTGTGAGGTTCTATAGGGACATGGATACCTTGCTCTTTAACACCACATCCTTTTCTACTATATCCCAGTTGTTTCATAAGCTCATAACCTTTCCTTAGAATTTCTTCATTTATTCAGATTTAGTGGTGGCTCATAATTGTTTGTGTCAAAATAAGTTGTATAATTGTTGCATGTTGAAGATTCACCTTTTGTAAGCTCTTTTTGTGTTGATATTATTGTTTTCCCTTTTTTTTTTGCACTATTGTTGATTTTGTATTCTCCCATGAATGAAGATCTAAAATATAATGAACCCCAATCATAATTTTGATTTGTTTCAATCTCTTATTGTGTAGTTGTTAGGGGTTCTATCTTTGAGGTTGGAGTTATTTTTTTTAGAGGACTTGGTGTCCTTTTCCTACTTGTAAGAAAATTTCAGGTTAAGATCAATTTCCACTTTGTACACCTTATTATTGTAAACATACTTCATTATGCCATGAAGAGTTGAAGCCACAACATCCATCTCATGAATCCACAGTCTTCCTAAAAGAAGCTTATAGGAAAGATCTTGAGGCATAAAATGAATAGGATTTTTTAAGGTATCCTTTCTAAGTGTAATAGGTAAAGTGATCACTCCAAGTGGTTGTTTTCCTATGTTTTCAAATGCTTGAATTGATAAGGAATTAGGTTAAATTTGTGACTTGTCTATGCGAAGTTTATCCAAAAGAGTTACACTACACACATTAAGAGTTGATCCATTATCAAAAAGGGTACTCTTAATCCCTATCATCTTGTGGATAGCTATTATCATGAAATCCTCATGTTTTTTTTTTCACTTACAAAGCAGGGAACTCACTTTGGTAGAAAATAATGTTAGCATGTATTCCTTGTATCAGGGATGCTATGTCATTTAGTTGCACATTAGAAGGGATAGAAACTTGTAAGGAATTTTGAATCATGTTATGATAGTGGGGGGAGGCTTGGATAAGGTCCCACAATGATATCTTAGCAGGAGTATTCTTTAGTTGTTCAACAAGATTATACTCCTTTCCATTTTGTGCTAAGCAAACAAGGAGGACCAAGAAAGATAGGATTAGGTAGGATAAGATTATTCAATGGGAGGTATGTTGAGTTTTTTTCCTTGGTTGTGGATTATTTCTAGTGTTATATGTGTGAGCAATGATATTAGCACTCAACTATTGCAAAACAATGTTCTTAGATGGCTAAAGGATAAGTTCGGGTTTTTTTTTAAGTTTTTTTTTTTTTGAGAGGGTGGATAATGATAAGTTTAGGCTTAGGAGAGTATGTGAAGGGGTATCTAAAGTGCAAAACCTCAGGATACTTATCCTTATTTTCATGATCTCTTAGTGAAGGGGAGTCTAATGTCACTTCACCATATTCATCTAAGGAATTACTATTGTCAATGTTCTCGTTTTCTTCCACCATGATATCTTCCCTAGTAGGAGTGTTTTAGGAGAACTACAAACCAAATGTTCTTGAAATTCAAGGATTGGTTATTCCAGAATGACTTCATCACAGGTAGGGGAATGATCAATGGTTGAATTGTCTTGCTCAATAAGTTTTTCCTTAGGTAAAAAGGGACAACTAAAATTATCTACAGTTCCATCCATAAAAGTATCCTCTTCCAAAATAGAAGAGATACTAGGAGGAGGAAAAGTATGATTTTCATGATCATTTATGATCTCATTTTTTTTTTTCCTAATGTCTTCCAAAATTGGATAGGTAGAGGAAGGATCATAAAGAGGGTCATCATTGTCTTGTCCACTAAGAGAGGTAGAAGGAGAGAAACAACTAGGATTCTCAAAACTCTCATTGACTGCTTCTTCTAACACCAAAATGTCTTCTTCACAAATAGGAGAGCTATTATGAGAAGAATGAATTTTGTTGTTAGGATTGTCCATGGTTGTATTCACTTTCACTAAAACACTCTCATAGGGAAAGGATATGAACTTTTTCTTAGCGTTCCTAGAAAGGTAAGGTCCTAAGATTATTTGAGCAAAAATGAAAATCACTTTTAACCATGTCATTCAATAATTTGATAATATAAATAATGTGTATCCTAAGATGCAAAACACTTTTATCCAATGTATGAAAAACTTTAAGAATGCAAACAATGTATATCCACAAATGAAAAGCACTTATATCAAATACATGCAAATTTTTATGAATGTAAACCTTGTATATCCAAAAGTGAAAAGTACTTTTATCCATATTATGCAAAGTTTCAGAAATGTGAGCATTTTCAGATCTAGTGATGCTTGTAATTGTAATGATTTCAAAAATGAGTACCCTAAATTGATGTTTTTAATCTTGATGCACAAAATAGATGTTCCCTAAGCTTTCCAAACTTATAGTATATGTTACAAGGAGGCTTAGGAAGTACAAAAGAGAAAATTTAAACCCTAATAACTACAACTTCAAAATCCATAGGGACTAAGATGCTATTAAGGGCATATTGGTCCTATTGATGTAATTTTGAGGTTCCAAAAACTGAAACATCTACACATAACTCAGACAGAGTTCTAAGCCGAAAACCCATAGAGGGACTAAGACACCAGTAAGGGAATTTTACTCCCAATAGAGGTTTTTTTTAGAAAGAAAAAAAAACTGGATTAATGATAGTGTTTCTAGGTTTCCTACTCAGGGACCTGATGTTTAGAAATAGAAAACTATGCAAATGAATATAAGAAAGAGTGGATAATAACAAGCAAATGAATGCAAAGTTGAATGCAATTTTTTCAATTTTGAATGCAATAAAAATGTTCCTTAATGCAAATAGGATGATTAACAATGCACTTTTTTAGTTTTTAAAGGAGATAAGATGATGCAAGAAATAAAAAATATAACATACATGCACTTTGACTATTGCAATATGCAATGCAAGAATGAATGCAACCTATATTTAGGGCCTTAATGAACTCCAAATCAAAAAATGAATGTCCAAAATTTTGGGTTCACCAAAATGAACCATGGGGAAAATGGACCGTGGAAAGAGGGCTCATAATATAAGAAGGGTGATCCCACAATACTGCTTAACAATCTTTGTCCAAACTAGACACTAAATTGATTTTTTTCTAATTAAATCTTCAATTTCGGGCACCTATAGTGGCTAAACCGTGAGGAATTTCAAGATGATGCAAACTAGTGATTTGTAACTATAGAGGCTAAATCTGCATTTTTCTCAAAAACAAACAAACATGAGTATTGTTAGTTGAATAAATAAAATCAAATAGAGTATCCCTATGAAATAATTGATCATGCTACCTTTGCAAATGAAGAAGTAAGATATTAACATAAACTAAGCGAAAGCATAAGAAAGCAAGAGTCAAACTCTATCTCATAGTGGATTGGTGCTTCTGTGGAAAGAATCCCTTTCCCAATCCTTGCTAAGCTAAATGATGAAAATGATATGAAATGCTATGAAGATGATATGGAATGTTAAGAAGGTATGATATGGATTCAAATGACAATGATGCATTTGTGCATGAGATTGTAGAGGATTTGTTGAAAAATGAAGCTTCCATTTATAGACTCTCAAGTTGAAAGGGTGTTCAAAAGAGAGAAATGTGGGATAAAGATTTGACCAATGAGATGAAGCCACTTGTCACCTTGTGATAGGTTGAGGAAAGAGCACATTTTGGTCAATGTGCCAAATAGGGGGAGATTCAAATTTGAATTTGAGAGTTAAATGCTAAGTGGGGGACATGTAGGAGAGAAGTTATTGCCATATTGGAAGGGACAAGTCAACTTTCCTTCATATTCAAACTTGAGGAATATTCTCAAAAAGATGCTTTGTTGAGAGAAAATTATAATTTTAATAAATCAATAAATTGATTTATTTGTGCAAGTGGGAAAAGCTAGAGTATGTGATGGGTGATTAGATTAGGTTAATAAGGATTAGATTAACTTAGATGATGATTAGATGATTTTGACCCATTTGACTTAGATATTTGGATTTAAATTAAATCAAAGGGAGATGAAAGGTGATAAAGATTTAGTTAAATAAATATTTGATTTATTTAGCTAAGGGGGATAATGATAGGATCAAATTAAATAAAGTTGATTTATTTAATTTAAATGGATGACCTAAGGAGATTAATCAATTAAACTAGGTTTATTTAATTGATGAGCGAATATGATTATGCATGATGTCAATTTTGCATGTCTATAGTAACATTTTGTCTTTAGATTCCAAATATATATTTTTCAAGATTTTTGGAATTAGATTCCACTTCTTTCTCCATCTCCTTTGAAAACTAGTTTTTTTCAGTAAACACCATTTTTAAGGAGTGACGCTCACCATATAACACATAACCTTTTTTCCATGAAGGATAAAATTCTTCTTTTGTTTAATTAAGATTTGTAAGTAAAATATCTAGTGATTCTAATTGGTTTCATAGTGTTTTATAAAATATTTTTTCCTTAATCAAGTTTCGAAGTCAAACCAATTAGAATTTAGACATAGGTGGGCTATCGGTACTTGCAAGATCATCATGGAAAAAACAAGCCCTTAAGTGGCAAAAATTTCAGAAAAAATCAGTGTTAGAAAACTTGACATAAAAATTTAAATAAGTTATCTATATTATTTCAAAAATATGTAAGAATAGAATCTGTAGAAAATTGAATATAGTTTCTAAACTACTAGGTTTATTTAAAAATAAATAAAATCTATTTGGTGAAAATTTGAAATTTCAATGCAGTAGTACTTAAATTTCAAGGAAAAAATAAGAAGTAGGTGTTTGTCTGACCGCCCTAACCATAATAAAATGATAGTATTTTTTATAAGATTTTATATTTAAGCAGAGGACTCATTTCTAGATGTGATGCATATTTTTTTGTAATTTTTTTCCAAGTAAATAATTAATTATGAATTTTTTTATTACAACTTTTAAAAAATATAAAAACTCATATGTATGACCACCTTGATTTGGCCAAAACTTCATGAAATTTAATTTTTCTTTTTTTAATCCTATAGTATGTGAAGCATAGAATGTGACACATGTTTCGAATTGAAAAAAAATTATACCGTTTGAAAGTTATAGATGTTTTTCAATCAACCTATTGATCAGGAATTTAGTCATAATTCTAATAGAAAATGAATAATAATTATTTATTAAATTAAAATTAAAGTATAATTTATATTGGTGGAAAGTTGAGAATCTCCTCTAAAAACCCTTTTTGTTTCATCAATTTTGGGCTAAAAAAAAGTCTCCAGCTACATACCCTACAAATACCCATAATATTGCCACTTTTTGGCCCGTCATGATCTTGCACATACCCCATTATAACACAACTTTTTTTTATGTATCAAAATTCATTATTTATTTTTTTGAATCAAGGACTTCAATATCTAGTGCACTCATATTTTTCAATTTTTTTTAATAATCTTCTATTTTTCCACATGTACAAAACAAAGAGCTTGATTTTTGGTTAAAAACATACATTCACAAGAAATAAAAAATAAATATAATAATAAAATGAAATTTATTTAAAATTATACTTTTTAGGAAGCTTATAATAAGTACTACATACTTACAAAAAATAAATTTTAAATGAATTAATTTGATCCCCCAAAAGGTAAATCAAAAGTTATTTTTTATCATCATTTTGTTAGGTGTAAAGGAGACTCTGTTATAGGTATGGTTTAAAACTAGTGGGGTTCTATCCAAGGGGATTTGATCTAAGGTAGTTTGATCAAACCCTCTTCAATTGGAATGATCTAAATGAATTTTTTTAAGGCTTAACTTAGTATATTTTCTAAAAATATGTGATTTTAGCAAAAAATAGAATCTCCCAAAAATTGTAAACCAGTTTTATGGGATCACCCAAAAAGAGGTCCCCAATCCTAGATTTTCCCGTTTTCATTATGATGGGATGGTTCATTCAAAGAAACCTAGGATACCAAATTGGATTGACTATCAACATAAAGGTGAGTCAACTCTCAACAAGGAAGACCTAGGGAGGTTCTTTAGGCTTTGAAGGGTTCACCACAAAGAAACATCTTGGGAAAGATAAATTGATATCTAACTCATAGAACTTAGTAATGTAAGCCAAATAATGAATGAAAATAACGAAATTCAGTAACAAAAAATTAGGATGTATGTACCTGGGAAGTCTAGAAATGTGATAAGGATTCTAGAAATTTTAAAATGTTGTCAAAATATACTAGGGATGACAAATACGCCCTTACCGTTGTCTTATTCCTACTGCTATTTTTCAAGGAAAATGTAGAATCTTCATATGTTAGAATAGAATCTGAATAAATCTCTATAGAATAACTCTAGGAGGAATAATATGCCCTTGCTGCTGACTTAGTCTCAATCTAAATTTCTACAACTTTCAAATGTGATCCTGGGGCTCAATGTTTGCACTTCCTTCTCAGATCTCAGGTCCTAAAACCTCTAGATTTGACCTATAGGTAATTTTTTGTGAAGATGACAACTTTTCAAGGCATGTTTGCAAATTTTCAATTTTCACTTCAAATGATCTTCAACCTAAATTTGTAAACACAAACACAAAAAGAGGAAAAACGTGTTGATTGTTAGTAAATGGGGGTTTTCCTTGGTCAAACCCCTTGTTGGTAATTAAACCTTGGAATAAAATGAAATAATGAAGGGAAATGATGAATGAACAAAGTACTATGTTACAACTCACCAAACCCTTATTATGAAATCTACAAACTTGTGTGAAGTAGCTAGCTTCAATGTAGATCTTTAATTGAATGAATGCTCGAAAGATCTTGATTTGAATTACCTACTTGAATCAAAACCCTACATCATAAATTTTAGCTCAAAAACACACATGATGCAAGAATATATTTGAAACGATGCTTGAATCTTGATGATAGCTCCAAATGCTTGATGAATTTCTCTTGAGTGTTGTCTTGATAAAAAATATGCCATTAGGAATGCTCATTCAACTTGCTAGGAGAAAATGAGTGGGAGAACCTTGTCTTATTCCTGACGCTTGAAACTTGGGGCACAAACTCCAAAAAGAGGGCCCTTTAAGATGCTTTTAAAAAGGGGGTCCCAAGACCTTTGGGGGACAAAGACACCCTAGGTGGCATTTTAGTATCAATCCAAAAATCAGGGACATGCAATGACAATCATTAAATTACCATTTATGGACTTTGATGTTTGTTAGGATTAGACTTAAAAAGATATAATTTATTAGGCTTTTGGATGCAAAATAGAACCAATTAATACAAATAGCCCAATAAATAAAGCAAGGAGGGCCCAAACAAGTTTGAAAATGCAAGGGTATGCATTTTCCTACACTACATATATATATGTCTCTCTGTATATATTTATATTATTATATATGTGTATATATGTGCACTATGTACTTAAAAACATACACACACACACACACACACACACATATATACATATACATACATATAGATACATACATATAAATACATATATACATACATATACATACGTATGTACATACACACATACACGTATATAACTATATAGATATATTCATACATACATCTAAATGTCATTGTCTTATTTGGTGTGATTAAGGAATTATTCTAATGAAAACCTTGATTAGTTTTTTCAATACATATCTAAAAGCCCATGTCTATTTTTATGTGACCAAGGAATTATTATCATTAAATCATTGCTTACATTTTTGGGCATATCTCTCAAAACCCAAGTCTATATTCATTTTACCTCAATTGAAATTTCCATCATTTGCTTGTTGAATACAATAGACTAGCATTTGTTTAGTGTAAAATATGTTACTATTTTTCTACTTTCTATTGCACATACAATAGGCCACCATACATATATTTTTCATTTGTTTCATTAAAGACTCCTTTATATTTTATGTCTCTTGTTCATTCCACAAATTGATATGTGTGTGTTTGTGTGCGTGTCTGTGTGTCCTTTGGTTATCAGATACAATAGAGTAGCATTCATTTAATGTAAAATGTGTTACTAATTCTTATTAAATTTTTTACTTTTGTTGTGTTGGTTGAAATATTTATCACTTGACTCTATGTTCTTATGCCCACTAAGGTGACAAATGTAACTATATACACATAAATATATCGATTGACATTGTGCAGCTGATCCTGACTTACTAACATCACTTCATCCTAAATCATCCCTCAGTCTAATCATTTAATCAGGTCTCCTTATCTGATTAAATTCATCAACATTCCTCTCTTGATTGAATAAATCATTTCATCTAATTAATTCAATCTCTTTTGTTAATTAATTCAATCCATCTGATCTAATTGTCCCTATTTAATTAAATAATCAACTTATTTGATTAAGTCCCTAAAAGTCTATCTATTAAATTAAATAAACTAAAACCTTATTTGATTTAATCTAACACCATCTCTTTTAATTAAATAAATCAAAATCCTTATTTAATTAGCCCCTTATCATATTCCTCTCTTATTTGATTTAAATAAATCCATAAATTTGAGTCAAATAGGTCACATCATCTAACCTCTCTCATTAAGTTAATTAACCCTTGATTAATTTAATCTCATCTCATGTCCCATCCTCTAGATAATGCAAGTTGCACATGAAAATAGATTTAATTCATTTATTAAATCTCTATTTTCCTCATAAGGGATCTTTTGGAATATTCTCTCAATTTGAATTCAAAAATTCCAAGTCAACATGTATATCCAACAAGGCAATAAATCCATCTTACATGTCCTTTTACTTGAGCAAAGTGGCATTTATTTCATTTTCCCTTCCCTCTTACATGTCATTTCAACAAATTTGAAATTCAAAATTATGCATTTATTGACACATTCCCCAAATCTTACACATCCTTTATCCATTCATAGTTTGACAAGTGGCATCATGCCATTGGATGAATGTTAGTCCCACATTGCTCAAATTTTGACATTCATCCATCTTTCCATTCTATAAATAAAGAGCTCATATCCTCATTTGATCATCCACAATTTATGCAAAGTTACCATGCTCAAATATCTCACAAATTTCATGCATCACCATTGAGTTCTTAGTTAGCTTTTTGCAAAAATTTTAGCTAGGAACTCTCATCTTTCATCAACAAAGTGGATCAATCACCATATAAATCTCAAGCTTGCATCTTAGGAATTGGGAAAGGGACAATTTTCACATCAAATTGGCACCAATTCCCCCATGAAATCATTAGTTTGCACATTTAAATTAGGATTCAATCTAGTTTGTCATTTATTTTGTGTTCATTGTTTTCTTTCCTATTTTGAGTTTGTAAATGGATTTCATAGGGAATTCTTGTTTTGGCTTGCAATATCTAACTTGAGGTGTTTATTCTCTTTGTTTTGTAGGTACCAAGGCTAGGGTTCACACATTTGGTGCTAGAAGGAGGGATTGATATCATTCTTTCTCACTTTTTCCCAAAATTTCCATGTTTTCGTTCACACAGAAAATTTCAACGCTGAGAGCTCAGTGTCACTATTTTGGCATTGTTGTCACTTCAGCATTGCTATATAGCACCACGAGAGATTCAAAGTGCGACGTTGGACTCGTCCTGCCAAGAAAATTTGAATTATAAACTCCGCCGCTAGACTTGTCGACTCGTAGGAAGTTTCAAAATTTTCAAACTCCGACGCTGGAAGAAAACTGTGACATTGGGTGAAAAGTGTGATGCAATTGATCTCTTTATCCTGACACAAAGTGACTAACTGGCAAGCAGCGTTGTGAGAGCACTGCTTGGAAATCAATCTGCGACGCAATTACAAACTCTAACGCTGGAAGGGAGTAAAAAGTTGAATTTTAATTTTAGCACATGCCTTTTGATTAATGATTAATTTGTCTTATGTTTTATGTTTCTTGGTCTCTGTATTTTCTAGAATCTGATTGATTTTTATTCCTTGTAGGTTGGAAATCAAAATTGAAGAAAGAAGAAGCATGAGGAGAATGGTTCGTCAAATCAAAGTGTTTTTAAACACTTTAGTGTTTGCTTAACACTTTATTAAGAAATTGTTATCTTTTTCTTCCTTAGGATACTAGTTTTCATTTGGGTTTAAAAAGAGTCTTTCAATTTCTTCTTGCAAAGGCTAAAATGAACATTAGGATCACAACACACTAGAGTTTGTTTCTTTGGATAAAAATTGAGCAAATGGCTCTCACTTATCTTTTGGTGCTTAAAAATAACTCACATTTTGCTTTGTGGATCTAAAAAGAACAAGTACAACTTTGTTTGTTGTGAAAGCTTACTTAAACTAAAGGAATTGAAAAAGGACATATGCACTTCTCTCGTGCTTCATAGCAATCTTGAGAATCAAAAGGCCTTTTTCATGACTTTAGGGTGAGACAAAGCAATCACCTCCACACTTTGATTTGGGTTTAAAATTGAACATCTTGTGCGAGTGTGAGGGAATTTTGCATATATTCTCTCTCTTTGTTTCTAACAAAGATTGATCGAGTTACGAACATTGTTCTTCATTCGATTTTGTTTATCCTAGAGGGCCTACCTTGGGGAAAAAGTACTCACCCAAGGGAATGACTCAACTAGTAACACTCTGAACCGAGAGTATTTCCAGCCGAGATATAAATGTGGATATTAGAAGAAATGCCAATATCACGCAGTTGATTCCAACAAGATGGATCCAAAATGGGACTCTTGTCGTATGGGTCAATCTCCATGAATGGAAAGTCCTTACTAGAACCCATGTGCTAGAATTGGCCAAAATCCTTTAATCTATTTGTTGGTGCAAGAACGGTCATTTTGAAGCCACCCCACACTTTTACAGTCTTTTAGTAGAAATGGAAAACATGCCGTGGGACTTTCATGGGTGTTGATGCTTGGCTGCCCCGTATAAGTGAGTGTCATGGAGGGGAGCCAGTGGGGTCAATCATCTAACCATTTGCTAAAGATAAGAGTAGCTAGACTTGTCCAAGTGGGAATCCAACAAATATTGTCTTACACATCCATAGGATTGTACTTACTCTTGGGTTACAAAATGCATTACTTGATTGAAAACATCTTGAGAACAAACACTTAACATTTTCATCCAAATTTCAAGCCCTTTGGAAGAAAAATACAATTGACTCAATCCATATGTTATTGCTTTCCCTTGGGATTTACATCCTTAGAGGTTTCTAAACATTGGGTTACATCTTGATTTTTCTACTAAAGTAAACAATAGGAAAACCTTTGCCTTAAGTTCATAAAATTTCCACATAATATATCTTGTGGGGTTTGAAGAAATTTAGACATTGGACATCTTAGTTTGAGCACTTAATCAAAGAAAGTGTTTTTGGTAAAATCAATCCATTAAGTAAAGCTAAGGAAAATAAAACTTCATGTGTGATTGAAGCCTCGTGATTCTCAAAAATCCAAATCCCAAAGTCATTGGTTCAAAATCCAAAAATTTGTGTTCAAAAGAAATCATTCTTTGGTTATAAAGGTCTCTAGGAAGCATTTGCATGTTCTACAATACCTAGGTCTAGGCAAACAAAGTGTCTTTTCTAGGTTCATCTTAGGATCAAAGAAAATCAAAATCTTTTTCATCCATCCTTCATCCACCAAAACAAAAATCATCTCACAATCAACTTTTAGAAAATATTTAAATCATCCTTGCTACTAGGATCTTTGGAAAAATCAAAAACAACAAAATCATTGAGACTAAATCCTCGAAAATGGTATCAAAATCACCTTTGGCTAGGTATGTGTAGATACATCCTTTTGCATATGCTTACTCAAATTTATCAAAATAATCTTGTTTAACTTAGTATATGTAGATGAATCCTTCTTCATATGCTTAGTGAAACTATCATCTTGTTTGAATAGGTGTGGGTTGATGCATCCTTCTCCCCACACATATACAAACTATCATCCTTTGATCAAATTTATCCCTTAGTTAAATCATCCAACATCTTAGGGTCTTTTTGCTCAAAATCAAAAGGCAATCAAAATCAAAATCAAGGACAAATCTCAAAATCAAAATATATCCAAAAGTCACAAAATCCTAGTATCTCCTTCAAGATTTATCAAAAGATCATAACATCTGCATCATTCATCTCTTACATCATCACCATATCACTGTTTGATCCTCATGATATCCTAATTTTTTTCTACTTTGAGGTAGAAAGTAAAGATCAATCCAAATAATCAAGATATTCATCTCTCATTCTTAAAAATTGATCCTTGTTTTATGGTTCAAACCATATCTCAATACAAGAAGAGCATGGAAGCCAACAAAGAAACACCCGCTTCAAGTGATCTTAGCCAAACAAATGTTGAAATTAATCTCACTGAATCAAGCAATCCTTTGACTCTCACAAAATCAACAAAAGGAAAGCCAAGGAGAAGATCTCACCTTTGGGATGTTTCACGATGAAATAACTAAAATGCTTCAAAATCTAGAAAACCATAAAATTGTCAATATCATGATGAGGCTTAACCATTCACTATACATGCTTGAATTACCAAAATAGGGAGCCAAACTGCCTTCGGATTTTGACACAAGTACCATAGTGGACACATCTTTTTCCATCTCATCCACCATTCCCATCTCATCTACACCCCCATCACAAAACATTACTTAAGACATTCTGCAAATCACAACATCTTTTGCTCCAACCCAACCCAATATTAATAAGGGAAATTCATTTCTTAATGCTATCCAAACAAACCCCCTTGTTAATAATCAAAACATGGATGCAAATACCACCTTGGAATAAAACATACTTGAAAACCCACTACATAAAAATGCTCCTCTCACTTTCCATCATGATCCATCATCATCATTCTTTCACGTAGCACCTCAAACTTCTCTCCTCAAAAATACCCACGAGGAGGGAGACATGTCCAGGCCAGGGGGCATCTTTGACACCACAACTTTTTCACAAGAAATTGCTCCCCTCACATTTCCACCTCTTCCACCATTACTATCATCATCCACATCACTCCTTTGTTTAAGGCTTCCCCCTTACCAAGTATCGATCAAATTAACATCCCAAGCATCAATCAAAGAAGTATACCAAATGCTCACAACTTGTCATCAATATTGCAATAGACAAAAAATGCACAAACAATTACAACCACGTCAACAATACCATCCATCACGCAAAACACCAACACCACCTTCACAAACACCATCCCAAATCCACCACCACCCCCACCACCACCAGGTTCTACCATGCATCAAGCCAATAAAATGCAACATTGCAAGCTACTTTCCAAAGAGGATTCCAACAAGTACAAAAAAAAAATTCACACAACTCATTGTTCAGCAAGCCACCCAAGCCGCACAAGTTGCTCAAGCAGCACAAGCCACATTAAAAGTGCAACAAGCCCAAGCATTATTACAACAACAACAAGAAGAAGCCCAAGCCATGCAAACATTGCAAGCACTACAAGCACAAAAGGTTTCCCAAGCAAAAGCTCTATTACAACAGCAAGTAGCACAAGCACAAGCCCAAGCACAAGCATAATAAGCACAAACGCAGGAAAAACTTCTTGCACAGTGACAAACAACACAATTGCAAGCATATCAACAAGCAATTAAGTAATATCAAGAGCAACAATAAGCAGCTAAATTAACAGCCCAACAACAAGCATTTTTGGAACAACAATAGGCACAACAGCAAGCACAAACCTTAGCACAACAACAACAAGATCAACAACATGCATTGTTCATACAACAACAGATGGAAGCTTACCTAGCTCAGAAAAAAATACATATACCATCAAAAAACACACCAACCAACCCGCCCATCCAACCCATGATTGAAACACCTCAAAACACCTTCATCCCACCCCCTGATCTGCAACACGATGTGACAACACAAATCAAGTTGCTCTCGCAAAAAGATCTTGATCTTCAATTAGGGAAAACAACGAAGACACCAAGCAACTTGTGTCCCTATCCATTTGATAGGAGCCTAGTAATGAAACTATTCCCCAAGGGATTTGAGATTCCCAAATTTGACAAATATCGAGGGACGGGAAACCCTGAAGATCACATCAGGGAATTCCAGGTTCATTGCATGGAAGTCGCATATGATGATACTTATCTGATGCAACTATTTCCTAGGAGCTTGGCAGGCCACACTATGGAATGGTTCTCTTGTCTACCTTCAGGCATTAGAACATTTCAAGAAATTATAGATGCATTCATTAAGAACTACGCATGTAACATTGCAATGGATGTTAGTCTAGAAGAACTCTGAGCTCTAACGCAAGGAAAGAATGAATCTTTTGCTTCATTCTTACAATGATGGTGATCCAAGGCCAATCGGAGGAAGTGGACCATGCCTAAAGAACAACAAGTTTGCACCATCATAGCCAACATTGACAGCTTCTTGGCGTTCCATCTCAAGGTCCAAGGAATCACCACATATGATCAATTGATCCCTAAAGCACTCAGTATCAAACGAGCCCTCATGACTTAACCCGCAGGATCATCATCATAACCTGAACAACAAAACAACCACCCACCATCCAATTACAACGATAAACCTTGCACATGGAAAAGGAACAAAAACATTACTAATGATGGTGTCGTTGATGCCAAGGTGGTCATTAGTACTCTTTTCCAAAACACACCCACACCCCAAGGCCAATTTCAAAACAATCATCACACAACACAACAACCAAATCACAACAATCTGACAATCAACAATCTCAATGACCAAAGAGGACCACCCCAACACAAGAGTTATCCCAAATGAAAGTATACCACTTTGGGAGAACCACTTGAGGACATCATGAAAAAGCTAATAGACAAAAAAATAATCAAAGCACCTAAATTTGAGAATTACCAAGAACTGGATGTGAAACCTCCTTGGTATAACAAGAATCAACTTTGCGAATTCCATAAAATCAAAGGCCATACCACAAATAGTTGCATGAGATTGAAAAATATTATTCAATATCTTATCAATAAAAAAATCATAAACGTGGAACAACCTACAGTAAATTAGGATCTTAAGATATACACAAATCTAATGCCAAGTCATGGCAATAAAGGGAATAAAAAACATAAAGGGAAAGGTACCCACACAAACGTAAATCATGTGTATGAAACAATTGTTGCCTCCCTAGATGAAAATTGCATGGTCATTACTATCAAGGGTTCCTACGCTGAAGATTGTGGAGTCACAACAAGAGGTGGTACAGTAACCATGGTAGGATCATCACAGTAAAAAAAAATCCCAACATCTTGATCATGGAGCATCTTGATCCTAACATCCCTTCATCCTGAATCATCCCTCGGTCTACTAATTTAATCAAGTCTCCTTATCTAATTAAATTCATCAACATTCCACTCTTAATTGAATAAATCATTTCATCTAATTAAGTCAATCTCTTTTGTTAATTAATTCAATCCATCTGATCTAATTATCCCTATTTAATTAAATAATCAACTTATTTGATTAAGTCCCTAAAAGTCTATCTATTAAATTAAATAAACTAAAACCTTATTTGATTTAATCTAACACCATCTCTTTTAATTAAATAAATCAAAATCCTTATTTAATTAGCCCCTTATCATATTCCTCTCTTATTTGATTTAAATAAATCCATAAATTTGAGTCAAATAGGTCACATCATCTAACCTCTCACATTAAGTTAATTAACCCTTGATTAATTTAATCTCATCTCATGTCCCATCCTCTAGATAATGCAAGTTGCACATGAAAATAGATTTAATTCATTTATTAAATCTCTATTTTCCTCACAAGGCATCTTTTGGAATATTCTCTCAATTTGAATTCAAAAATTCCAAGTCAACATGTACATCCAACAAGGAAATAAATCCATCTTACATGTCCTTTTCCTTGAGCCAAGTGGCATTTATTGCATTTTCCCTTCCCTCTTACATGTCATTTCAACAAATTTAAAATTCAAAATTATGCATTTATTGGCACATTCCCCAAATCTTGCACTTCCTTTATTCATTCATAGTTTGACAAGTGGCATCATGCCATTGGATGAATGTTAGTCCCACATTGCTCAAATTTGGACATTCATCCATCTTGCCATTCTATAAATAAATAGCTCATATCCTCATTTGATCATCCACAATTTATGCAAAGTTACCATGCTCAAATATCTCACAAATTTCATACATCACCATTGAGTTCTTAGTTAGGTTTTTGCAGATTTTTAGCTTGGAACTCTCATCTTTCATCAACAAAGTGGATCAATCACCATCAAAATCTCAAGCTTGCATCTTAGGAACTGGGAAAGGGCCTATTTTCACATCAAATTGGCACCAATTCCCCCACGGGATCATGAGTTTGCACATTTAAATTAGGATTTAATCTAGTTTGTCATTTATTTTGTGTTCTTCATTATTTTTTTTCCTATTTTGAGTTTGTAAATGGATTTCATGGGGAATTCTTGTTTTGGCTTGCAATATCTAACTTGAGGTGTTTATTCTCTTTGTTTTGCAGGTACCAAGGCTGGGGTTCACATAGTAACCATAGTTGAATCAGTAATAATAGAATTCTTAGATTGATTCTTTGCTTATTTTAAAAGGTCACAGCTACCTTCATTTGATATTCAATGAATAATTTTTTTAACTAATGTTTCTTTTAACTAGAAAGAAAATAAAGGAAGGGTCTCTTAACCAGAAAGATTTAAAGGTATTCATTCACTTCATATGATAAAACTGAAAAATACTCCACAATTAAAATTAAATAAAAAATCACCACATAATCCTTATTCACAAATAAATGATACTACAATGATACAACAAACCAAAGTATCTATCATTCCAATAATAGATCACACATAGGTAGAATATTCAACATAAGTAGAACAAAGTCATACACCATAACTCAAAGATTACAAATGAATAAATTCCACCATTGTCTTCTATATCTAAAGAACATAAAGAAATAAATCAAAGTAACAAAGTTTTCTCTAATGAGCAAATCAAATCTTCCCCAAAAGATCTAAATCACATCAGCCAAACCCATATTTAAAGCATAAGCTACTTGTCTTTGGTAATAGTTTCTTGAAAGTAATCGTAACGGATAATTAAAAATAGTATTTAACTTAAAAGATCCAAATTAAAAGAAAGTATCATGAAATGCTAAAAATAACTGGGTATGTGCAGGATCATGATGGGCCAAAAAGTGGCAATATTATGGGTATTTGTAGGCTATGTGGTTGATGGCTTTTTTTTTACTTGAAATTGATGAAACAAAATGGGTTTTTAGAGGAGATTCTCAGCTTTCCACCAATATAAATTATGCTTTAATTTGAATTTAATAAATAATTATTATTTATTTTCTATTAGAATTACGACTAAAGTCCTGATCGATAGGCTAATTGAAAAATATCTATAACTTTCAAACGGTATCCCATTTTTTGAATCCAAAACATGCATCACATTATATGCTTCACATACTATAGGATTAAAAAAAGAAAAATTAAATGTGATGAAGTTTTGACCAAGTTAAGGTGGTCAGACATACGAGTTTTTATATTTTTTAAATGTTGTAATAAAAAAATCATAATTAACTATTTACTTGGAAAAAAATTAAAAAAATATATACATCACATCTACACGACTCCTCTACTTATACATAAAATCTTAAAAAAAAATATTATCATTTTATTATGGTTAGGGTGGTCAGACAGACACCTACTTATTTTTTTCCTAAAATTTAAGTACTATTGCATTGAAATTTCAAAGTTTCACCAAATAGATTTTATTTATTTTTAAATAAACCTAGTAGTTTAGAAACTAAATTCAATTTTGTATAAATTCTATTCTTACATATTTTTGAAATAATATAGATAACTTATTCAAATTTTTACATCAAGTTGCCTAACACTGATTTTTCTAAATATTTTGCCACTTAAGGGCCTATTTTTTCCATGATGATCCTACACATACCCAACTATGCATCATTTCCCTTTGCCTCAACGTCTTCATCTTCTATATCCTTGACTACTTCTAGCTGTAACAGTTATTCTTGTGCCTTCATCCTAGATTTGTAGTTTTTGTACCTAGTAATAATTATGAATATCTCTTTGCTCCCTAGTGATATGGTGATTTGAATTCTGGTTCTCACATTGGTTAGAGTAGCCTCAAACTCATTCAGAGTGTCAACCCTCCTATTTACTTCAGCTTTAAGGGAATTGACGTAGACTTGCAATCTACCAAGCTTTTAGAAACATTCTCTGGTCATTGTGGCAGGTTTTTCCATCTCCTTGTTGAATACTTCTTTGAATTTCAAAAAAAAATCCTTTGAATCTAGAATCTCCTCATCAAACTCATCAGTTATCTCTACTTTTAGGTCATGAAAATTTCCTTTAATCTCCACCAGCATGTTTAGAAACTTTTTGAGTGTTGCAAAAATATCCTTTACCATGCTATCATAAATGGTTAATTTGAACTCCAATGGGTTGGACCAAGAGGGATTTAACTCCTTTGTATCATTCACAATTTGTTCATTGATTAATTCCATTTGATCCATGGAAATCAACTCTTTGACTTCTTGTGAGAGCACATAGAGGCTGTTCTGATCTTTCCTAACTTGTAGTAGCTCTGTCATCAATGGTGTAGCTTGTATATTCATATTCAAAACTTTATTTTTACTCCAATCAACCTTCAGATGATATTTATCAGATAATTTTTCATGTTCGGGGTCAATGACCACTGAATCTTTAGTTGCACTTTCAAGAATTTGGAAAGAAAGACCAAAAACCTATATTTTCCTAAGGGTTAACCTCATATAATCTCTTTTGAAGACTGCATTTTCATCAACACAATCTTCCCAAAATTCCTCAATAGAAGGATGATGCTGATATGAACCCCCTCCATATAAATTTTGTCTCATGAAACCCTTGCTATCAAAATTAGCCCTCATGAATAATTGTTGGAGGTTCTACTCTTTAAGAATTCCTTTAGCACATTTTTCCATTTGATTATTTTTAGATGTGAAGGAAATGGTTTTCAATGGAAAAACATACCCCCGCTTCCCCATATTAATGTACTTTACATTTACCATGGCCATTTGTCTATAGACCTTCAGGAATACCAACAAATCTTCAAGAAATCTAGGCAATTTTAATGGGGTTTTCTCAAAACCTCCTATCCTCAAGTAGGAAAACCTATCAAATTGAATATAGGAACTTCCAAACTTTGATACAAAATACATTGACTAAGGAGAAAGATGCATTTCACGGTTTCCATCTAATTTCCTCACAACTTCCATCAAGAATGCATCATTGACAAGGAAAAAATCTCCAATTCCAACTTTCTTGGTAAACTATAGAAAACACTTATATACAGGAATGCCAGAAGATGGAGGTACCTATGGTTTTAATCCCAACCAAAAGGATCTTTGACTAGTACAATGTATATTAAGGAAGAACACAGATGGAAGGTAGTAGTTTTCTAGAAATTGACTAATTGTTCATTCAAATGAAAGCAAATTATCTTAGCCCAATGAATGAACACATTCTCATCACAAATAACCAAAATAAACTGACACATCCAATCTTCGAAAGACTCAATTTGTTCATTTCCAACAATATGATGTAATAAAGCAGTGGAATTTGTGATTTCCCCTTTCAAATGCATTCTTTTAAGTTTGGTAGGTAACTGTGACTTACCTCTTTTCTCCAAATTTAGCCACTGTTTGGCTATAGAATTCTTGCACGAATGCTTATTAGCTTTGAAAAACTCACTAGCCACCACAATAGACATATCCTTTATGGGAACCCTCCTAAGAATCCTTAGCATGTGGGAAACTACTTCAAGAGAAATTTTAGCAATGACAATCCTATCCACAACTTTGATTTGCTGAGTTTCTAGAATATACCTTCTCACGCATGTACCTATTAGGTCCACACTCAACAGTACTTCTAAAAAACCCTCAATGTGAGCTAATCTGATTTCTAATAATTTTGTGTCAACAATAGATCTTCTGTTACTTTCCAAACATGTCAAGAATTCCTCAACTTAAAGGATCTGAGCCCTATGTCCCTTATGCCAAGCCAATGATTTTCAATTTTAGATTGCATGACCTCATAGTACCCAAAGGAAAACTCACATGTTTGAAGAAATAATTGTAGAAGGTTGAGGTACAATTGAAGACTCAAACAAATAAATCCCCACCACCTTAAGTCATGTAAAATGACAAGACGTGTGCTTGGTGCTAAATTAATATGGCGCTTTATTTTAATCCTCAGTAAAGAAAACCCTAAGATTTGTGTGTTGTGTAAAAATACTTGATAATACATCTCCAAGTTGTACTGTACACCTCATTAAATGCATAGGTGGAACCTTAAAACACATGAGATAGATAGCATATTACCTTGTCAAGGAAAAATGAAACTTTATAACCAAAAGTCAGGAGTTACAAAGTGATGAAAACCTTTGACTCGTCGACTACATAATAGACAAACACACTTAACACTATGAAACGAGAACAAGTCAGGCCATCAGGAGGTTAGGAAAAACACAAACCCAATGACAATGTTTAAGGCCATTGGGCACCAATGCTTTAGGTTTCAAGACATAAAGAACACATGACAAGGGGTTAGAAACTTAGAGGATCTTGTGAAAAGGGATAAAATGAAGGAAAATACTTTAGACTTGGGTGGAAAGTAAGAAATTAAAGACCTTGGAAGACAAAATTTAAAAGTACATGATACATAGTATACCTATGGGTAATATTGGCTCTAAATGGGGACTAGGGCTAACAAGATGCAAAGAATCCAAAAACATGGCACAAAGCCTTATTCATTGGGAAATGGAGTAAAAAACCAAACAAGCCAAAATTTGAGCAAAAAAAACAAGAAACTATATACAAGGACAAACCCAACAAAAAAATTATTCAAGAAGTTTAAAATCTTTCCCATTGTAGGAAAGAGATATAACAGTATCATCAGGATAAGCCAATTGGAAAGCATGATCACCAACAAGGTTTTGATCAAGAAAGGCCCTTTCCAAGGAGAATCAAATTTTTTATGTGCTCCTTTTGCTTCCATCCTCATATCCTAGAGAAGAACTAAATCATCAACTAAAAAGTCTCTTTGTCTAGCCCTTTTATCAAAAACCTCCTTCACCATCTATTGATGTTTGGTAATATTATCCACCACAACCTCCCTTTCTTCTTCTAGCTTATTCAAATACATAATCTATTCTTCCAAGGTCATCTAAAATTTCCCATCTTTTATGGCCTTCTGTAAATTGAGTGTTGAAATCTCCAATGATGTAGGAAAAGTTCTATCAATGCCATATGCTAATTGGAAGGGGGACATTTCAATAGCTCTTTTGTAGGTAACCCTATTAGCCCATAGAACATTGTATAGCTTTTTATGCCATGCCCTTTGATTTTCATAAACCAACTTCTTAATAATACAAATTAAAGTCTTATTGCTTGACTCAGCTTGCCCATTGCCTTGCGGATGCTAATCAAATGAATGAGCAAGACTAATGTCATAGGCATAGTAGAAAAGGGTAATTTCAATAGAGGAAAAAGAGATAGCTTTATCGGTGAATATTTTATTGGGCACTCCAAACCTTACAAAAATATTCTCCTTTAGAAAATTACATATGACTTTAGTAGTGGTATGCTTCACTTGAATAGATTCCACCCATTTGGTGAAATAATCTATGGCAATCAATATGTGTGTATGTCCCACACTAGAACTTGTTAATTGGCCCAATGAAATCCAGACCCCATTGTTGAAAGGGCTCGTCAATTACCATAGGTTTCAAGGGTAAATCAGAAATTTGTGGTATGCCAATGAATTTTAAACACTTTTCAAATTTCAACACCCACTCATAAGCATCTTTAAATATACCTGGCCAATAGAATCTATGACATAGGATTTAAAAAGCTATCATAGAAGCCAAAAAATGCCAACCACATGCCTCACTATGAAGGGCTTCCAATAGCCTTTTTTTCTACTCTCTGTCAACACACCTTAAGAAGGTCCCATCCACACCCTTTTTATACAAATTCCATTCCTAGAGAATGTAATTGTTTGCTTTAATTTTTAAGTTTCTCTTTTCTTTTGATGAAAAATGTGATGGGAAATCACAATAGGTTAGGAAATAAGAGACATCAGAAAACCAATCATTAGTTGTGCTTGTGAATAGTACTAATGGTAACTCTTCTTCATCAATAGGTTTACTTTCAACAATCATTTTAGCCAGACCCTTTCCCCTAACTAGATTAGTGGGTTTAATATCCATATCATATTCTTGAATCTAGGCTATCTAAGATCCTCTTTTGTTGCATTTGATATCTTGTTGAGTAAGAATCATTTTCACAACAGTTTTAGGAACAAAAATAGTAGTATGAGAATGAATAATATCGAACCTGAAACTCTTGAGAGCCTTCACAAAAATGCATGCATTTTTTTCAAGAGGTGGATATTTGAGTTCATACTCATTCAAACGAGTGCTCATAAAAGAGATAGGGGCTTCAATACCTTAATCATTCTTTTGTAGTAAGAAGGATGGAAAGTTGTGTTCAAAGGCATAACTATATATGATCAAATCTTTAGCAAAATTAGGATGAAATAAAGTGGGAGCATTTGCAATTGTAGTTTTAATGTCTAAAAAATATTATTTTCTATCATTGCTCCATTTAAACACCGTGTGGTATTTCATCATCTCATAAATGGGCTTCGTTAGCTCAACAAAATTAGGAACAAACCTCATAAAGTTCACCTGACCAAAGAAAGACCTAGTACACCATCTTTGTTTGTAGGTAATCTAAACTGCATGATTTCCTTCACTCTCTCTGGATCTATCTTGATTCCATCTTTTGAAACAATGTAACCTAAGAGTTTTCCCTAGTCACAGTAAAGATAGAGTTCTTATGGTTTAAAGAGATACCTTCTTCTCTACAATCTTGCGATACTACTTCCAAATCATGTAAATGATTGGCTCTCTTTTTAGAAAAAATATTAGGTCATCCAAACAAATCACTATAATTTTATTCCTGATATCACCAAAAGATAAATCCATATCCCTTTGAAAAGTGGCTCCTACATTAATAAGGTTGAATGGCATTCTACTATAGGAAAAAATACCAATGGGTGTGGTGGATTCCATTTTATGTTTGTCTTCTAGAGCTACTTTGACCTAATTACAACCTGAGAAACCATCAAGCATGGACATCATTTCTGAGCGATAAATTGTTTGCAGAATATGGTCCATCACATGTAGTGGGTATCTATCCCTTAGAGATGCTTGATTTAAATTCTTGAAGTCAACACATTTCCTTTTTTCTCCATTTTTCTTTCTCATAGGAACTATATTGGGTACCCACGTGGAATGATGGATGTGATAAATAATCCCTACCTTGAGAATTTTATCAATTTCATTTCAAATAGCTTCTACAACCTTGGGATTATATGTCCATTGTTCTTGTCTATAAGGTGTGGCACTAGGTTTCAATGGAATTTTATGCTAGAATTCTCCATTTCTAAACTTTTAAAAATCTACATAACACCATGCAAAGGCATCCCTGTAATGTGTCAATAGAGAGATCTGTCTCTCTCTCTCCTCTTTGGAATAACACTTCCAAATACAAAAAATCTTAGGATCATCTTTTGTACCAATATTCACCTTATCATACTTAGTAGATGCTTCAACAAATACTTTACCCTTCTACTTCAAATATTCATCATGCATGTTGAATAATTTTTTGAGAGAAACTAAACCCTAGAATCTTGTTACCTTTCAATTACATAATTTTCCTCTCCCTCCTATCAGGGGAAAAAATGTCACCTTCTAAAACATCATTGATTTTATCATCACTACCTTCAAAATAGATGTGATAAAAGGCTACAAATTTCTCCAAAAATTCAATAATCTACTAATCATCATTGAACACTTTCCAATGCTTTACATTGTTAGGAACATTGGGTTTGTACACAATTTTAATTCTATAGGACTCATCTTTGAAATTTGTATGCAGCAAGAGCAATGATGCTAAGACTACTAGGAATTCAACTCTAGTGTTTTGTTCCTTGGGAATAGACTCTATAGAAAAAGCATAAAAATATTCTATACAATCCCAAACTCTATTCCTCTAATACTTAAACCAACCATTTTTTGCAGTGTAAATCTTTCTCACCTACTTCACCACTAATTTTGCGTCTCCCACAAACCTCAATTGTTTGATACCCTTTTCTTTGGCTACACTTAGACCAAGCAATAGAGCTTCATACTCGACCATATTATTGGTATTAGAAAACTCCAATTTGAAATAAAAGAGGAACTTATAGCTATCAGACGAAATCAAAACTACTCCAGCACTTGACTCAAAATTAGCACAACTTCCATCAAATTCAAGTGTCCACAATTCATTGAACAAATTAAGGAGAATAGGATTCAAATTTTCCTCTCGATCAGAAGTGCACATATAGCTTCTTGGTCCTATTTGAACAAAAAAAATATCTACTCTTAGATCGCCAGAGTTTAAGACAATGAACTTGGCCTTGGATTCAAGATTTAGGCATATTTTCTTTCCATCCAAGGGTATTAAGGCATGAGACCAGTGCATCTAGATTTCTCCACCCAAATCCTTACAAAAAATCCTACTCAAAAGCATACTATAACTTGCAGGAATGTCAACAACCATTATAGTTAGTTTCAACCTTATTTTAGGAAAAGCAACTAGGGCTACTTGAACATCTTTAATTTGACCTATAATAGGAACTGGAGATCCATCCATGGAATAAAATTTTCCATGAGAAGAGGTATAAGATAAACCTAAGGCTTTAGCTATTTAGGCATGCATCACATTCTCAGAAGCTCCAGAGTCAGTGATACAATTACTCAGTCTAAAACTAGTAATGTATAATGATATAAAGAAAGGTTATAGTTTCATGAATGGGTTTTGTGAGCTTCAACATTTATCTATAGTGTTACAAAAAATCTAGTTCCCAAGGTTGGCTTCATTATCATCAAAAATTTGAGCATTATATTGGGATGGTAAAGGCTCTTGCTTAACATATTTCACTAGCCTATCTAGTTCTAAGGGATTGAGTCTCAAGTATTTAGCTTGTGAAATTTAGATTTTGGTATTCTTATAGGACTCAACTATATCAAATGAACCAGAAGGAAGGGTAATAGAAGATGAAGGAGATGGTAGCTCAACTTGTACACTATTGGGAGCAATTTGTTCTTACTTTTTCTGCCTTGTTAAAATGTACTTTAGGGCTAAAGACAAGCTAGCATCATTGGACAAGCTAGGATCTTCTACATATGGTTCTACAGTGTGATCATTTTTTGAAAACATTTGCATGAATCTAATAATCTTCAGACAATTAGCTCCATCATGGTTTGAAGTTAGATGAAAATTACAATGTTTCCCCTTATTGGAAGAAGAAGGACCCTCAATTGCCAGCCTTTCATTTGGAGCAGCCAATGAAAGTATCTTGTTGGGATCTCCTTGATAATTCCTAGAAACATCTTGATAAGGTGTTTGTGAGGGACTAGGTATGTGTAGGATCATGATGGGCCTAAAAGTGGCAATTGTGATGGGTATGTGTAGGGTATGTGGCTGATGACTTTTTTTTACCCAAAATTGATGAAACAAAAAGGGTTTTTAAAGGAGATTCTTAGCTTTCCACCAATATAAATTATGATTTAATTTGAACTTAATAAATAATTATTATTCATTTTCTATCTAAATTATGGCTAAAGTCCTGATTGGTAGGTTGATTGAAAAAAATCTATAGCTTTCAAATAGTATCACATTTTTAGAATCTGAAACACGAATCACATTTTATGCTTCACATACTGTAGGATTAAAAATAAATAAAATGAATTTCATGAAGTTTTGACCAAGTTAAGGTGGTCAGACATATGAGTTATTATATTTTTTAAAATTTGTAATAAAAAAATCATAATTAATTATTTACTTGGAAAAGAAATACAAAAAAATATGCATCACATCTAGACATGAGTCCTCTACTTATATCTAAAATCTTATAAAAAAATATTATCATTTTATTATGGCTAGGTTGGTCAAACAGACACCCACTTCTTATTTTTCCCCGAAATTTAAGTACTACTGCATTGAAATTTCAATTTTTCACCAAATAGATTTTTGTTTTTAAAAATAAACCTAGTAGTTTAGAAACTACATTCAATTTTATACAGATTCTATTCTTACACATTTTTGAAATAATATAGATAACTTATTCAAATTTTTATGTCAAGTTTCCTAAATCTAAGTTTTTGGAATTTTTTTCCATGATGATCCTGCACATACCCAACCCTTTTGTATTTGTTTCTTAAGAGTGATTATGTCATTTTCTAGTCTTTGAATGACTAGGTCAGTAGAATTTATTGGTGAAGGTCTACTAGTTTGTAGTTCTTTCTTCCATTTTCCAAAGGCAATCAAATCATCCTCTATGGATATGACTCTATCTTGTGCATCAACTACATTAGCCACACCTTCCCTTTTAATAATGAAACTCATGTCTAGTGGAAGAGTGTTAATTAACATTACCTTCAACAATTCAGGACTAGGCCTCATGTTCATAGTAATTCTATTATAGAACTTATTAAACTTGGCCCCAAAATCCCTCATTGACTCATGAATATCCTTTTTCATTGAACCTAATTGAGCAACTAGGACTTGATCATCTTCTACAAACTTAAATTTATTCTCAAACCTTGTTCTTAGGGTAGCCCAATTTTTAATAGAACCATTGGGAAGAAAATAAAAATAGTTAGCAGTAGCGTTCATCAAAGATTCTACAAAGAGCCTCATAGAAACATCTTCATGTTGTATTGCAAGAATGGACGAGGTAGGAAAGAAAGCCTTCATATGCTCATCAGGACAAACTTTCCCATCTCCACTGAGTTTGGGTATAATCTTCCCCGAACCTTTGGGTATGTCATGGAGTTGTGCACCAACTTCAAAGCTTAGAGGATCTATGAAAACTTCCCATTTGACTAGTTGGGGTTGTTCCATTACTAAAGGAAAATTTACTTGTGTAGGAAGGGTAGTGCTACACAAAAAAAGACCTTGGCAAGATATCTTTGGAACCCCAAATACACTAGGTTTAGGAGGAGGAGGAGAATATGGTTTGTTGATAGAATTAACTTTTTGAGTCAATGGAAAAAATGAAAAATCAATAGTTTCTAAGAAATAAAAATATTTATCCATAATCATTTTTTTCTTATCACCCCTAGTATACCATTTAGAAGCTAGGCTTCGATAGGAAGCTGATAGGCCAATGAAGTCACCAAATTTTGTTTATTGATGGTTTCGTGGGGGATTTTTCCTATTGTTTACCTAGTTTCTAGGAGCTTGAGTGGGAGGGGCTCTTACTCTTCTAGCCGGAGGTGGGATATTTTCTACGAACACAATCTTCTGAGCATTCTCAAAATGCATCAAGAATTTTCTCTAATAATATCTCCAAGTTCGTCCTCTTCTTCCAATACTTCATTAACTCTATGATATTGATAGTCGGTTCTTCTCTATTTCCAACCAACCAATCTATGTTAGGCTAAAGAATAGGAGCATTACACTTCTGAAGAACCATTACTATTAACAATAGAGAAACTCATCATACAATTTTTTTTTTTGAGTTATTCCCCAACAAAGTAACCAAAATCTATTGGTTGACAGATTTATCACCTAACTCTATATTCTCACACTCACTAAGGTGACAAATGTAAACACAATTGAATCAATAATAATATAATTTTCAGACCAATTCTTTGCTTATTTTAAAAGGTGGTAGTTACCTTCATTTGATATTAAATGAATAATTTTTTTTAACTAATGTTGCTTTTAACTAGAAAACAAATAAAGGAAGGTTCTTTTAACCAAAAATCTTTAAAGGAATTCATTGAGTTCATATGATAAAACTGAAAATACTCTACAATTGAAATTAAATCAAAAGTCACCACATAATCCTTATTCATAGATAAACGATACTATAGTGATGTAACAAACCAAAGTATCTATCATTCCAATAATAGATCACACATAGGTAGAACATTCAACATAGGTAGAACATTCAACATAAGCAGAACATATTTATACACCATAACTAAAAGATTATAGATGCATAAATTCTGCCATTGTCTTCTATATCAGAATAACAGAAAGCAGTAAATCAGAATAACAAAGTTTTCTCTAATGAGTAAATCAAAGTTTTCCCAAAAGATCCAAATCGCATTATCCAAACTCCTATTTAAAGCATAAGCTACTTGTCTTTGGTAACAGTTTCTTGAGAGTAACTATATCGAATAGTTAAAAATAGTCTTTAACTTAAAAGAGCCAAATTAAAAGAATGTATCATGAAATACTAAAAATAACTATGCATCATTTCCCTTCGCCTCAACCTCTTCATCTTCAAAATCCTCGACTGCTTCTTGTTGCAACAATTTTTCTTTTGCCTTCATCCTAGATTTGTAGTCTTTGTACCTGGTAATAATTTAAAAAAAAAAAATTCTCCCTGGTGTTACGGTGATCTATAGTCCAGTTCTCACTTTGGTTAGAGCAACCTCAAACTCATTCAAAGTGTTAGACCTCCTATTTTCTTTAGCTTTAAAGGAACTAAGGTAGACTTGGAATCTACCGAGCTTTGAGAAAGATTCTCTGGTCATTGTGGCAGGGTCTACCATCTCATTTTTGAATACTTCTTTGAATATTAAACAAATTTCCTTCCAATCCTAAATCATGTCATCAAACTCATCAGTTATCTAAACTTTTAGGTCATGACAATTTCCTTTAATCTCCACGAGCATGTCTAGATACTTTTCGAGTGTTGCAAAAATCTCCTTTACTAGGCTGTCATAAATGCTTAATTTCCACTCCAATGAGTCAGACTAAGAAGGATCTAATTCCTTTGGATCATTCACAATTTTTTCATTGATTAAGTTCATTTGATCCATGGAAATCAACTCTTTCACTTCTTGTGAGAGCATGTAAAGGCTATTCTGATATTTCCTAACCTATTGTAGCTTTGTCAACATTGGTGTAGCTTGTATATTTATATTCAAAACTTTATTTTTACTTCAATCAACATTGGGATGAGATTTACCAGATAGTTTTTAATATTCAGGGTTAATGACCATCAAATGTTTAGTTGCACTTTCAAGAATCTAGAAAGAAATACCAAAACCCTATATTTTCTTGAGGGTTAACCTCATATAATCTCTTTTCAAGACTTCATTTGCATCAATGCAATCTTCCCAAAAGTGTTGAATAGAAGGTTGATGTTGATATGAACCCTCTCCATATATATTCTATCTCATGAAACCCTTGCTATCAAAATTAGCCCTCATGAATAAATGTTGGAGGTTATAAAGAATTCCTTCAGCACATTTGGCCATCTGCTTATTTTTACACATGAAGGAAGGAGTTTCCAACAAGAAAACATACCCCTGCTTCCCCATATTCATGCACTTTACCTTCACCATGACCATTTGTCTATAGACCTCCAGGAATACCAACAAATCTTTAGGATATGAAGGAAATTTTAATGGGGCTTTCTCAAAACCTCCTACCCTCAAGTAGGAAAACCTATCAAATTGAATATAGAAACTTCCAAAATTTGATACAAAAGACATTGACTCAGGAGAAAGATGCATTTCGGGGTTTCCATCTAGTTTCCTCATAGCTTCCATCCAAAATGCATCATTAACAAGGAAAAAACCTCCCATTCCAACTTTCTTGGTAAACTGTGGATAACACTTATATATAGGCATGCTAGAAGATGGAGGTGCATGTGGCTTTTATCTTAGCCAAAAGGATCTTTGACTAGCTATAATGTATATTAAGCAAGAACATAGATGGAAGGTAGTAGTTTTCTAGAAATTGACTAATTGTTCATTAAAATGAAAGAAAATTATCTTATCCCAACCATTGAACACATTCTCATCATAGATAACCAAAATAAATCGACACATCCAAACTTCAAAAGACTCAAATTGCACATTTCCTATAATGCAATGTGACAAAGAAATGGCATTTGTGATTTCCCCTTTGAAATGCATTCTTTTAAGTTTGGCAGGTAATTGTGACTTACCTCTTTTCTCATACTTCAACCACCCATTGGCTATAGAATTATTGCACTAGTCCTCATTAGCTTTGAAAAAATAACTAGCCACCACAATAGACATTTCCTTTACAGGTGCCCTCCTAGGAGTCTTTACCGCATGGGAAACTACTTCAGGAGAAATTTTAGCAATGATAGTCTTGTCCAAGGCTTTGATTTCTTGCATTTTTGTAATATACCTTCTCACACATGCACCTATCAGGTCCATGCTCAACACTGCTTCTAAAAAATCCCCTATGTGAGCTAATCCACTTTCTAATAATTTTGCATAAACAATAGATCTTTTGTTACTTTCCAAACATTCCCAAAATTCCTCCAGCTTAATGGATCCCAGTTGTGTGTCCCTTACACCAAGCCAATTATTTTCAATTTCATACTGCATGAGCTCATAGTACACAAAGGAACACTTGTATACATCAAGAAATAATTGTAGAAGGTGGAGGTACAACTGAAGACTCAAACAAATAAATCCCCACTTCCTTACGTCATGTAAAATGACAAGACATGTGTTTGGTGTTAAATTAATATGATGCTTTATTTTAATCCTTGGTAAAGAAAACCCTAGGATTTGCATGATTTGAAAAAAACCTTGATAAGACATCTCCATGTTGTACCATACACCTCATTAAAAGCATAGGCAACACCTTCAAACACATGGGATGGACAACATATCACCTTGTCACAAAAAAAGGAAACTTTATAGCCCAAAGTCAGGAGTTATGAAGTTATGAAAACCTTCGACTCTCTGAATACACAATAGACCAACACACTTGACACTATGAAAGGAGAACAAGTACAAACTCGATGACAAGGTTTACAGACATCGAGTGCCAATGACTTAGGTTTCAAGACTTAAAGAACTCATGACAAGGGGTTAGAAACTTAGAGGATCCCAGGAAAAATGCTAAAATGGAGGAAAAGACTTTAGACTTGGGTAGAAAGTAAGAAATTAAAGACCAAGGAAGAAAAAATTTAAAATTACATGATACATAGTATACCTGCAAGTAACATGTTGAAATCTCAATAGTTTGTATCATATATTCTTTACTTCACAGCTTACATTTTCATTGTACTCCTATATGTTCACACATACATATATATCTTTACATATATACATGTATACATATAAATACATGTATATATATGTGTGTATATATATATATATATATTTATATGTATACATACATATATATATATATAGATATATATGCATACATATATATATATATATACATATATATATATATATATATATATGTATATATATATATATATATATATATATATATATATATATATATATATATATATATATATATATATATATATATATATATATATATATATATATATATATATATATATATATATATATATGTATATATAGATGTATATGTGTGTGTGTGTTGTTGTGTTACTCTCCATGGTGTGAGGTAACAATAGACATCATTCTCCTTTTAGAATGAAAAAAATGCTACTCCTAAATATTTTTATTCATCATTTTTGTTGACCCTTGAAGGGTTTGTTGGCTATTTGAATAATGATTACTACTTCTTTTTACCAATTTCATCATTATTTATCTGAAATTTTCTAGCTTACATTTTATAGGTTTAGTGATAATCATGGCACATGGGAAGAAGACAAAATGATTTAGTGGGATGCACTTAATTAAATTACCTTGTGGACTAAGGTTCAATGTTCCAAATGTTGCTAAGGAAGAGCTAGCAGTCAGCATCAACAAAGATCTTATTTCTAAAAATGCAGATTAGACAAGTGAAAATTTAGGTTTTGAACCTGTTGTTCATAATAATGAAGCAAAAATGGAACCTCCTATGCATGTTCAAGAGTTAGCTACTGACCATGTGACATACCCAAATCTATCCACAGAAAATTGGACCATGTGTCACATGGAAAAAAATTATAGATGTTGAGCATAATTGAATGTCAATCAAAGTTGTAGTGATCAAATGGGGAATCTCAACTAGAAGTTTGAGGGCATGGATTAATGGTGTGACAACCACAAAAAGGAAGGGGCCACAAAAAATCCTATCTGATGAAGAAGAAGTTGAAATAGTGCAATGGTGTAAGGACATGGCTAATATTGGTCATGGCCTTCAAGTCTCCCAACTTAACTCAACGGTGGCCCAAATGGTTGGAGTGAGGCCTAACCCATTCACAAATGGGATACCAAGGAGGTCATGGTGGGTTTTCTTTTGGAAAAGGCATCCTAATTTGACAATTTGACTACTAGGAGTGTCCACACAAACATAGCTATAATGTTATGCCCTAAAATAGTCTCTTTCTTCTATGGAAAATTAGAGGATTTGTACAACAAACATAATTATGGGTCAGCAGAATATGGAACTATGAAAAAATAGGTGTGTAGGATGGCAGAAAATTGTGTAATGAGAGCTATTGCAAAGATGAGGAATAAATGTGTTCCAAAATTAATCTCTAAAAGCAACAAATGGATCATTATTCTAGCTTATGTTAGTGCACCAGGTCAAGCCATACCAGGTTATTATTTGTTCAAGTCAAAGAGGCACATTAAGAACTATATTATTAATAGTGAGTCAAGGGTAAATATGGAAATCCAAGATTATTCTTGGATGACCAAAGAATTGTTTGTTGAATTATTAAAACACTTTGATAGAAATGTCCCAGGAGGGGTGTCATGAACAAATAGATAGCTTCTCATATTTGATGGTCATGGAAGCCATGTGGTATTCAAGGTGATCAAAGAAGCAAAGAGTATGGGAATATATTTTATCATGCTTCTAGTACATACCAGCTACAATTTGCAACCCCTTGATGTTAGTGTATTCTCACAATTCAAAAACTACTTCAAATAGCATAGGAGTGTATGCCTGTATGCACATCCTCAACTTGAAATTTGAAGAGAATGTTGATGGTGTTTTTAGCATTGCAAAAAATCAAATAGAATACAAGTATCTTTTCTCTCTTCAAAGGTAAATTTCTTTCAACAAGCCTCAAGAAACAATCCCAAGGTCTCTAGTATCAGGTCTTGACAATGTAACAAACAACTTAGTGATAATGTGAAAGTGTGGGTAATCACAAGGCGCCTTACAAATCAAAAGTTGCAAGCTTCAAATTCTTCAAATTTAGCAATAGTGGTGATGCTTTGTGAATCTTTCTCTAATAATGATTTAATGATCAATTGTGCAAATAGTAGAGAATTTGAAAGGTAGACCAATCTTCCAAAAATAGTCCTTGCTTAACCAAGATTAAATCCAATCCACAATATCAAAAAGACAGTGCAATTTCCAAAAGAACTAACAATTTTTCAGATTGTAAATGTTCAAACATACATTCAAACATTCACAATTGAACTTGAGTGCAAAACAGAGTAGGCTCGGGCTAACTTTACAAAGAAATTCACAATTTGTAAATCACCAAAAGTATGGACTAGAGATTCCTCAAAACCTTAAATACTTTATCATAAACACAAATGAATTGCAACTAGCTCTAAGATTAACCATGAAATCACTTACTCAACAGATAAAAAGTTAGAGACACAAGAAACACGCATAGAAGAAATAACACAAAGAAGAGCAACAAATGACAATATCTTCACTTGTATTCACTTCACCAAAAATTTGCAACAGTTCAAGTATCTCAGGCTCAGTAGCATCAACAACTTGCAACTATTAACAACCTTAAAAATGAGAAAGAGTCCTCAAGAAGGAGAAAAATTTAATTAGGTTTTACATTAGGTCGGCCAGATACGCCATCCTTAACACTTTCTAAAATTCCTAATTTAATTCTACAATAAAATATTACAAAGTCAGCCCAAAAGGGACTTTACAATTAAATTTAAAGATGTTCGCACATAAATCTATATGTATCCAACTTATAACCTTAATGCCCTTGATGAGGTATGCACATTATTCAAGGTGGCTAGGCTAGGTCATCCTCCTTATCCTTATCTTCTTGATTTATGGAAATTTCCTAAACCTTAGAAAGAAAATCATCTTGGTTAGTTGTATCTAGGACTAGGATAAAATTTATTCTTAACTTAAGTGTTCTTAACTCTTCCTCACATTTAATCAAAGACTTCTCACATTTAGTCTACAATCCTTGGTATTTATCCAAGTTAGAGATATAAATAGCCACATCCTCAAGTTGATCCTTAATTATTGGTCCACTGCTAACTGGAGAGTAAACCTCATGCCACCATTTCTGTAATTGATCCACACTTAAATTCATATTCCCAAATTTCTTCCTTCGAGTGACAATTTTGAAAAATGCAACACAACTATCAAATGTCTACTTTAATACTTTGTTTTGGATCTTAGATATCTTCTTCAGAGATTTCACCATAAGTTCCTTCCTAAAATTCCATGCTTCCATCTATTCCATTGATTTACCAATATCTTCCTAAAGATGTGAAGACATTCTTCTTGACCAGTTCCTCTTTAGGAATATCTATGATTTTCTTTAGCTCAACAATGATGGAATCATCTGCCTTCTGGAAATCTGATGTGAACTAAAATATGTCCTCAAGAGATGATGAAACCTTCTCATATAAGCACAATATCCTTTCAATAATTTCATCCCTTCTTTTACTTACACTATCAAGCCATCCTTGAGTAACCTACATGGATGTTCTCATCTTTTCAATCTCACAAACTAACTCCTTTGATAGTAATATTTTAGAAAATGAAGTCCCTTCACTAGATTGAGTTTACAAAGGCTTTATTAGATGTTGAACATATCTATGTACCTCTCTTCATTGTCTTTGCAACTCCTCCCTCTCCATGGTCTCATTGTCTAACCGTTGTGATAGTGTTTCTACTGAGTCTTGGAGGTCTTCCTTCTCCTACTCCTTAGTAGTTGGACCTAGAATAATGGTTTCCACCTTATAATTTTAGGGCCTTACCTCATCCCTATATTTGTCAGCAACATAGGTAGCAATGTGAACAACCCTATTTTTAGATTCATCCCTTGTGAGCTTTAAAACTATTCTAACTTTCTTCCTTTCTTTGGGTTGACCCAAATCAGTTAGAAACTTATCCCAATCAGGAATCTCTTCTTCTACTATGATTGGATTAGGTTTCAATATTTCTTTCATCCAATCAAGAAAATCAAACTCTGCATCCTCTTGAGAAACATTTTGTTCTTGTTGATCCTTGGAGATATTATCTTCATTGTCCTTTGTATTTTCGTCAGCTTCATCCTAACTTTATTTCCTCTCATCCTTATCTTATCTATCTGACATGTCTATATGTTCTTTCATAGGATATTGGCAAGGTATTTCCCCTCTTTCTTCTAATTTTCTCTCTTTACTCTATACTTGTACAACCTTTTCTTCTAATTGTCTCCTATAAGCATTCAATTCTCCACTCTTGGGTGTGGGAACATCTTCACTTTTGGTGTAGTCAAGGATGGAGGGTCTAAAAATAGGACTCCCCAACCTTACAACAAGAGTACACACAACAAAAACTCAATGAATTGAAATAGTAATCACACATGGATATAAGAAGAATGATCAATTATTTACTAACAACATGCCCTGCCTTTTGGCTTATAGATTATCGAAAGTTATGGTGCTAAGCCCAGACATTCATGTGGGTCAAAACCCTTAAAAAATTTCTCTACTTCTATTTCTATTCTTGTTGTTGATTCTCTCTAACTAATTATCTACAACTATGTAGTTCCTATATATATCAATCCCCAACTCCAAGAAAGGTCTGCATCGGCCTTAAGAGGTCTTAAACCCCAAAGTAGATGAAACATGTGAAGGTCAACAAAACATATGGTTCTTCATTAATTCTTGGAGAAATATGATGTGAATTGGAACGAAGGTTCCTTAATGAATGTGCATCCTTGAGAAATGATTCTCGAAGCTCTGCAAGTCATGGAATAGGTCCACACACTTGAAAATCCAAGACTTGTCGATGAATTCTCTTTGTCCAATTACAACTAATATTATTTTAGTGATAAATTCTTATTGGAATCTCCAAAACACATGAATTCTAGATATGATGTAGATGTTGTAGTGAAGATCATATATGCTGCTCCATAAGCTCTGATGTTACAATGTGGTAAAATGTGGAATGAAACACTGAGATTGGGTCTAACGAATAACTACTAAATTGCAAGAAAATAACATGAATGCAAATTTTTTGGTTGATGCAAGATTGCTTGCAACAAGGGATGCTCCTGCATCAGACACCCAATGTTGAAGAAAAGTGATCCTCTCACTTTCCAAGGACTAGAGGAAAACCAATGCAGTTCACCTTAGCCTAAGAAATCCATGATGAATCTTCCTCTAGTCTTCCTTTCCATCTCACTAGATATTCCTTGTATTTCCTTCCTCTAGTACTACATGCAACTCTACTATCTATAATTTCATCAATTTCATTTGGATGATGTGTTATATAGTCTGGAAAACCAACTTCTTTGTCCTCTGGTAACTTTGCTTCATGGTATTGGTATAGGTTTGCAATGTTGAATATAGGTGATATGCAAAATTATTCCAGTAGCTCCACTCCATATGCATTTCCATAATCAAAATTTTTGATTATCTTACAAGGTCTAAACTTCTTCATCTTCAACTTATTATATGTCCCAACTAGAAATCTCTCTTTTCTTAGATATACCATCACTTCCTCTCCTTCTACAAATTCCTTATGCCTTATCTTCTTTTCTACTCTCTCTCCTTGTATGTATTGTGAATTTTCTCTAGATGCTCCTTAACTTACGTATACATTAAATCTCGATGAATCCTACAAATTATTCTAACTTTGTACTCCTTATATTCTCCATAGTAGTATCTCTCAACTCTGCTACTCCTTTGGGTTGTTGTCCTATCACAATTTCAAATGGTATCTTCCTTGTACTCTAGTTTACTAAATTTTTGTATGATAATTCTTCTTGTGGTAGTATCAAGTCCCAATTTCCTACTTTACCTTCAATCGAACATCTCAAAAAATTTCCCAAACTACTATTTACCACTTTTTTTTGTCCATCTATATGTGGGTGAAATGCTGAACTATACTTCATATCTATCTTCATCTTCTTCCACAATTTCTTCCAGGAATATCCAATGATCTTAGTGTCTTTATCTAATACTATACTCTTTGGTAGTCCATGTAATCTCACAATCTCCTTCAAAAATATGTTTACAACATGTACTTCTTGACTACTTTTCTTAGAAGGTATGAAATTTGTCATCTTAGAAAATATATCCACAACCAAAATAATAGAATCAAATAACCTTGGTGTCTTCATTAATCCCAACAAAAAATCCATTCTAGTGTCTTCCCAAGGTCTCTCTGGTACTGTAAGTGATGTGTACATTACAATGTTCTAAATGTTCCCTTTTGCAACTTGACAAATATTGCAAATTTTAACATATTTCCTAACATCCTTACGCAATTGTGGCCAAAAATATTTCTCACTCACTAATGCTATAGTCTTTCCAATTCCAAAATGTCTTGCTAATCCTTTGCTATGCTTTTTCTTGATCAAATTCTCTCATTGAACTTCTAGGAATACATAATTGATTGTTCTTGAATAAAATACCTTCCTGAATAAAATCATCCAACCATTTGCTTCTATCTGTCACTATAGGTTTCTTTGCATGCCTTCCATTCCTCAGCAAAATCAATTTCATCCTCATACATATGCTTCAATTCTCCAAAACCTAATACTTTAGTTATCATCTCTACCAACAAACTCCTTCTCCTACTCAATGCATCTACAACCTTGTTTGAATTTCAACTTCAGCATTTCAACACAAATGTACAACTCTTCAAGAATTCTACCCATCTCATATGTCTCTGGTTCAAATTCCCTTGACTATTTAGCTATTGAAAAGCTTGATGATCTGTATACAACACAAATTCCTTAGGAAACAAGTAATGTCTCCACTTCTTGAAGAAATGTATTATTGCATAGAACTATTGATCATAAATTGAATATCTTCTCCTGGCATCATTCAATTTCTCACTGAAATAAGCTATGGGTCTCCCTTTTTGACTCAACACAACTACTATTAAACTTCCACTAGCATCACAATCCACTTGAAATACCTTATCAAAGTTCTGTAATGCCAAAACAAGTTGTTCTATTACTTTTTTCTTCAATAATTAAAAACTCTTTTGTGTTCTAGATGTCCACTTGAATTCCTTCCATTCACCCCTCACTGTCTTTATCATAGGTGTGAAAACACTACTAAAAGTTACAATTTTTTTGATGAACTTCTAATAAAAGATTGCTAGTCCATGAAATGATCTAATGTCTCCAACATTCACAAGTGTAGGCCATTCAACTATTGCTCTAACCTTCTCAAGGTCCATCTTCAATCCTTCCGTAGATATCAAAAATCCCAAATACATTAGTTCTCCCTTTATGAAACTATACTTCTTGATGTTTATCAACTTCTCATCCCTCAAGTCCTTTGGAATACTTTTCTGATGTGCTCCAAATTTTCTTCCTTACTCCTACTAAAAATCAAAATATCATCCAGATAAACAATGACAGACTTACCCAAGAATTTCTTCAAGACTCTCATAAATGTGCTAGGTGTATTCATTAGTCCAAATGGCATGACTAACCACTCATAAAATTCCTTATTTGTCTTGAAATATGTCTTCCATTCATCTCCTTCCCTGATCTTGATCTGATGGTATCCACTCTTTAGATCTATCTTGGTAAAATACTAAGTTGCTCCACTCAAACTATCCATAATGTCAACCATCCTAGGCAATGGGAATCTATACTTCACTGTGATCTTATTGATAGCTCTTGAATCCATACACATCCTCCATTCTCCATCTTTCTTGGGTGTAGGTACAAGTACCACACATGGGCTCATAATTTCTTTGATCAATCCCTTCTTCAACAATTAATATATCTATCTATTTATCCTTGAATTCTCTACTAGTGTCATCTGGTGTGCAACTTTGTTTGGAAAATTGGCTCCTTGAATAAGATCCATATGATGACTAATACTCTAGATTGGTGGTAATCCATCTTGCACATTCTACGATACAAGATCTTGGTACTCTGTCAATAGTTCAGTAACTTCCTTCTCTAGTGATTCTTCTGCATCTAGGGCTCCACACTTCTTAGGGATCAAATAAAAACACATGTTTTCATGTCTCAATCCATCCAAAAAATTTCTTCCATCCACCAAATTGATTCTAGTTGTACCACATACTTCACTTTCAAGTTCATGTTCCAAAGGTGTCAAGGTAATTCTCTTTCCATCGCATGTTATGGTATAAGGATTATTTCCCCCATCATGTATAACCATCTTATCATACTACCAAGGTCTACCAACCAACATATGACATACATCCATCGACATAATATCACATAGCACTTCATCATGATATGATCGTATACGAAATTTTACTAGACTTTTCTCACTTACTAGTATCTTGTGGTCATCTTAAATCTTATAAGGCTTTTGTTGGTTTCTCCTTTCCAAATTCAACTTTGTCACCATTTCCTTAGAAATTAGGTTATATTTACTACCACTATCAATGATAACTTTGAAACACTTACCTCCTACTTTGCATCTTGTCTAGAACAAAATTTTTGTTTGTGGTGCTTCCTTAGGTACTTCTTTCTCCTAGATCAATTTTTTCCTCATGAATAATGGTTTTCCCTTCTTAGGAATTCCTCCAAAACTTGGTGGTTCCACTAGTTCTTCCTCTACATATCCAGTTCTTGCATAATTTTCAATTTTCATGCTTTATTGGTGACACTCAAATGCTTTATGTTCTTCTCCTCCACATTTGAAACAGGTTCCTTTGAATGTTCTCTTGTCATATCCCTTATCATCTCTCTAGTATCCTCTATTGTTGTGGTAAGAATTTTGGTCATCTCTCCCCTTATGGTATGAATTTGAATCCTTCATCTCCTTGTGGTATGAATCTTTGTCCTTGCTTTGCTCTGCAAATGGCATGCCTACTCTGAAATGTGTCCCTCCTCTTTGAAATCTACCTCCTCTTGCTCTTTGCCTTTGTTCATGCCTTTTGTTTAGCTTCTCCTCTACCTTCAATGAAAATTGATATGCTTCTTGTAACCAATTAATCATTACGAAACTCAATTCTTCCTAAATGTCCATTCTTAGCCCATTGATATATCTTGCCACTTTCTCCTTGCTTGCTTCACTATGTCCAGTATGGATAATGATCTTATGAAATTTATCAATATACTCTTTCACATTCTTTTCCTTTTGTCTTAGGTTTTTCAATCTCTTCAACAGCTCCAACTCATAGTCTGTATGTATAAACTGGTTCTTCAATTTTGTCACCATTCTATCCCGTTGAACACAATCTTCTCTTTACCTAAGTTTCTATTCCTTTCCAATTGAACTTCCTTCCACCCTATTGCAACATGTCCTTTCATAGTGGTCTTTGCAAATATCACTCTCTCTGTATCTTTAAATTCCTCATATTCAAAGTATTCTTCAATTCCATTTATCCAATCAATCAAATATTTAGGGTTTATGTTATTGATATAGTTCATAATCTCCATTCTAGATCAAATTTTGATCTTTGAAATCACCTTCAATATCTTTATCTAATCTAATTCTTCTTCTTCTAGAACTTCTTTAGCTAGGTTTGTAGCTTGAACTGCATCATCATCACTTTCATCATTAGGTTGAGGGTTTAATCCATTTCTTCTATCTTCCTCAACAATATCCAATCTCACTTTTATAGTTCACATCATTTCCATCATCTCATCCATATTTATAGCACCATTAATAGAAGTATGAATTCTCCTCAGTGACATATTTTCCTAAGATCTAGTGCAACTACCTCAAGTCGATAATCTGGCTATAGGATCACAACCACCTCACAATCGGTGATCTATTGACAAACACAAGTAGGTTGCCTCAAGTTAGTGATCTTTCCACACAAAGATCTTACAAAATGACTTGTCCAACTTCACTCTTCTCTCCAAAGGTTCACAAACTTGCTCTAATACCACTTGATGTTGTCAAGAAAGGAGGGTCTGGAAATAGGACTCTCCAACCTTGCAGCAAGAGTAAACACAATGGTAACTCAATGAATTGAAATAGAAATCACACATAGATATAATGAGAATGATCAATTATTTGCTAGCAACATGCCCTACCTTCTAGCTTACATATTACAAAAATATATGGCTCTAAGCTCGGACATACATCCGAGTTGAAACCCTTAACAAAGATCTCTCTACTTCTATCTCTATTCTTGGTGATGATTCTCTCTAACTAGCTATCTATAGCTATGAAATTCCTATATATATCAATCCCCAACTCTAGAAAAGGTGTTTTTCAACCTCAAGAGGTCTCAAAACCCAAACTACGTGAAACATGTGAAGTTCAGCCAAACATATGGTTCTTCATTAATTCTAGGACAAACATGATGCAGATCAAAATGAAGGTTCCTTGATGAATGTGCATCCTTGAGAAATGATTCTTGGAGCTTTACATGTCATGGAATAGTTCCACAAACTTGAAAATCCAAGACTGGTCAATGAATACTCTCTTTCCAATTACAACTAATATTCTATTAGTGATAACTTCTTATTGGAATCTCCAAAACACATGAATTTTGGATATGATGTAGATGTTACAATGAAGATCATATATTCTACTCTATGATCTTTGATGTTATAATGTGTTAAAATTTGGAGTGAAACATTAAGACTCAATCTAACAGATAACTACTAAAATGCAAGAAAAAAACATGAAAGCAAATGTTTTTGGTTGATGCAAGATTGCTTCCAACTATGGATGCTCCTCCATCAACTTTCCTCTTCTTCTTAAGGGTACTTAGAGACATTCTCCTCTTCATTAGCAACCTCTTCCTCTATTGGCATGTTTTGAATAGGAGATGCAGGATGATTACTATTTCTTGTAGAATGTGCTCTCTTTTCCTCCTCCTGAGGTGCATCAATAGATGCCTCTTTAGTATTTTCCTTATCTACATCCTTCACATTCTCTACAGGAGGAGTTTTCTATATAGGGGAACCCATTATTTCATAGACTTGTGGTTTCTCCCTAGAACTCTCTATGTCTACCACCTTTGCTTGAGGGGATTCAGTAACCTTTTCCCTCTTAGATTTAGCTATCTTTTGACCCTCGGTAATAATTTTCCTTTTCTTGGAAGGTTGGGCTTCTTCAGATCCTTCTTCAATAATTTCTTTTGAGGGCCCCCTTGCCTTAGCAATAGGTTGTCTCTTAGATCCTTTACCCTTGTCCCAACTCCCGGTTCTTCTATTGATTATAAATTATGTTTCCTTTGTTTCCTCCTCTTCATGAGATTCAACAACATCACTTTTAGTGGTTTCTATTTCTTACTCTGAATGGGACTTTAGATCTCCCATCATGTCAAAGGTGAACTTGGTACCTATTTTCTCTAATTCTAAAATATTATGCTTCACTCACAACTTAGAATACTTCAATATAGGCATGGTGAGTTGATTCAAGTCAGTTATCCCAACCTTTGACTAGTTCATACAGTAGGGAGTGGCTTATCTTTGTATTTCTCAAAGTCATGATGTTGTAAATAGTCCTCTTCATCATCTACCTAATGAGGAATATTGACTATTTTATGAAGTTTTATTAATCTTAAGGGTAGCTTTGAGAATTTTCTTCTTATCACTTCCACCTCATTCTATATTTGTCCCAATAGTCTTGAATGTGATCCTTATGATTAAATTCCTACTGGCCATTCTCAATGCAATACCATAGGGATCAAAGTTTACCCTATCTATGTGAGAATATAAATGATAATTAACCATTTCATTTTTAGAACAATGGGAACTCTATACAGAAGGAAAAGATTTCAAAATTCCAATCCTCAAAGGAAACTCACCTCAAAGTCCCATTTAGTGTTTATTCTTTAGAACAACATCAAATGCAACAACATTCCTAGTTGCTTCCAACAATATGAGCTTATCAGTTGGGCACCTTGGAAGTCTAAAGGGCACTGCAAGTGAACCATGCACTCTGATGTAAGGAAACCTTGGAAATTAGATGAACCAATATCCACACTTCTTGATTAAATTCATTGCTTCTACTGAGATCCTAACATGGAGTGCATCTTGCAACACTCTTGTAATGTACATGAGAAAAACATCATTGACCCTCCTATAATTAAAAGTATTGAACTGTAGCTGAGGGTATACATCATATATTCTATCCTTACCCAAGACTCCTTTGTAGCTCAAACCCTTGTATTTTCTCTTTCTAGCAAGCAAGTACACAAGATATGAATTCATGATGAATTTCTTTATGTCTTGTACACTTCTCAGTTGCATCTCTAGATTGTCACTGATGATGCCAACCAAATGGTAGTGAGTTCCATTGAAAATTTGTGAGATGACATAAAAAATCCATTTCCTGAACATGAATACTTCATCTAGACCCATTACTCTACAAAAAAGTGTAATCATGTCATTGTATTCCTACTTGAAGTATGCTCTATACAATTTCTTGTGAAATTTGGAATAGTGTGATTTAGGCTTCTCAATCCAGGATCTATTCATGATTTCCAAAGCCTTGGAGGGATCATTTTCATAGAACTCTTTAGCTTCTTTTATTCTTATCTTCACCAACTTCTTATGTGACTCAATGTTAAAAGTTCCAGCTATGAATTCCTCTATTATTTTTGCTATTATTCTTCCTTGAGGGCCCACAATTACCCTTTTATCTGAGTCATAATGCTTGACACATTCCATAACAAGCTTAGGGCACTGCATTAAAGGTGAGAACCCAATAGCTTGATCCAATCTTGTATAAGTAATGGCGTGAGCAAGGGGGTTTTGTGCTCCACCAAACATCCTTTGCTTAAAATAATCATAGTCTACGTGACCCATGTTGGTGTCTCCACCTTACTCCATATGTAAATGAACTTAGTCTCTTGCTTTATACCCTTGAAATTATACTTCCTTTTCTTTGCTCTAGTTAGAGAACCTTCCTTAATTGGGTTAGCTAATTTTTCCTTAGAATTTGTACCTGTGTTGGATTCACCCTATATTTTTTTAAGAAAATATTGTAATTACCAAAATATTAAGGAAAAAAAACTAATTGCATCATTGATTGAATCATTAAAATACATATGAAACTAAAAATCCATATCTAACTAATGCCAAGATAATGAAAACCAATCTTAAACCCTTCAAAATACATCTTAAGAAAACTTCGAGTTTATCCAACTCTCATGCATTTTAGTGATGAATACATTTTAAGGGAATTCACCCTTGAGTAGATTCCATGAAGGTCTAGAGGCTTGTGGAATTACCTCACAGGTGGATTTTCACAAAATATCAGAAACTTAACCAAAAATTTGACATCAAATATCTTAATTCCATGGAGATTCATCATTTATCCATTTCAACAATTTCACTCAAAGACCCATTACACATCTCATAAATTTGAGGATTTTCACTTGGATTAGATTTGGGAAAATATGTGACCCAAGGATTCTCATAAAGGAAGTAACTCTTAGGGAATCCATTCTATGAAGAAGACAAGGTTTAGAGAAATCTATGGAGGATGGAATTTAGGAAAGAAAAATTCTATCAGGTTTCTCCATCAATTGTAGATTTTCGTGAAGTTTTCACTCATCACACATTTTCAACTTGTCATGAATTTTTGGAAACTTCTAACTCAAAATTTGACTCAAATTTGAGATCTCTCGCTCCTAAGTCAAGATTGGACTCGAATGCTAATAATTTTGTCAAAATCCAAAACAACTTCAATGCACTGTTTACCATAAATAAACTAACCATCATCGATTTCTCCAAATAAAACTAGGGTTTGAACGTGACTAGGTTTATCACTTCAATTCACATATCCAAGTTATCAATAAATAAAACTCTTAAGCATGGATGCACATTACATGGGTAATAAACATAGTTTAAGTGTGGAACCCTAACCTTGTCAAAACATGGGTGCCCTAGCTCATAATTGATTAAACCTGAAAACCCTAATGATCAAGAATAACACCCTAACAAATTCTATCTTGAATCAAGGCCACTGCAGCAAAATGTGAGGGCTCATTCAAGTATCAATCATTCTTGACTGTTTATTGATAAAATTAAATGCAAATGGTAGTTTTCAAATCAAATGGTGATAAAATTAAGGTAACAATATAAAATGTACCATTTGATTATCAAATGAAATCAAGAAACATCATTAAAATTATTAGAGGTCACAAAAAACCCTACCTTTTAAGCTCAAAAGACCAAAACACTGACACCCATATACTTGCTTTGAGTAAACCCTAGTTGGAAAATTTGAGCACCAATGCACAAATTGCTTATCTTCGAAATGCAAGAGATACCAAGTGCTCCACAGATGCAATGATTGAAAAATGATGAAAGTGAAGTGAAAAAGACCCTTTAAATTACACCCAAAGGAGCTTTAATGACCAAATAGGCAACTATCACGGCTATAAGTTCATCAACAAGACTGTCTAAAAGTTTGGGGATTCGAGGCCATGACAGATTCAAAGAAATCTGGGCACTAGGGATTTTAGTAAAAGTATTGACACCTAGAGAATCCGTGAGGAGGTGGATTCTGTGAAAGACAAGTCCCTTAGGAAAATCAACCTAGGGCAGATTTCTGCAATAGACTAATCCTTCGAGAAAATACACTTGGGACAAATTTTCACAAAACCCTCCAACACTTGCAAATTTTGACACTTTAATGATTCTTTTTGTGAAACTTCCAAGCTTGGGTTAGCAAAGACGGGAATCTTATAAAATGAGACACCTAAAGTGTAGATAAAAACTATAAAAGCTCAATGAAGTGAAGAAAATAAAAAAAAAGCAACCTATCCCTTGAGGGGAAAAAAGGGAACCTAAAAAATAGAGCATGAAAGAAAAGAAAACAAAAGAGGGTCCCTACCTCTGGTGGGGCGTGTGTCCAAAAAGTGTACAAAAAATGGTGACTCCATTGGGAAAATGCTCTATGTTTCAATGAAAAACTAGAATCAAGAACCTATAATCTCTCATTTTGAGCTTCACATTAGGTCAACCAATAAACTAAAGGTTCAAAATCAATGAACAAGCTAGCCCTTCCCATGCTAGAAATCCCAGTGTGTGGAAAAGTATTAATTTCCTTCCCTAAGTTATTGCATAGACTAGGTTTAGTCAAGTTAAGCTACATGAATGATTCTAACTCCAAAAGTATCCTAGATAGAGCCTTGCTACCAGCGAGGATTCCATAGCCCTGACAAGGTTATCGTTGTGATTCTCCCAAACATAGTTCTACTACCAACCAGGCATCCATAGCCCCCAATAGAGATATTAAAATCCTCCTAAAAAGCTAAATTTTCTCTTTTGATTTTCAATATTTTCTTTTCACTTCTTTTTATTTTCAACCTATAAGCAATGAATCTCACACTCAAGGCTAAGAATCATAGTGATGTTGAAGCATAAATCTAATATTTTTCACTTAACAAGACCTTACAAGGAAACTAAAACAACCTTATGATTCTTAAGACGTGTGTAAAATGTAAGATTTGAGCACATTCAAGAACTAATTCAATTAAATGACTTATCCACTTTGTACGTCTAGCACATGTGACACCAAATAGAGGATTTCCACCATCCCATCCAAAAAAAATATTAGATTTTGTAAAAGAAATACTTGAAGCAATCCTAGATAAATGTTTATTGTGTAGATAAAACACTCCCCAACCAAAAGACCAAGAAGACCCCAAAATGAGAAAAAAGAAAAGAAAAGAAACTTAAACTAACCAAAACAAAAGTAAAAGAAAACCAAAATAAAGAAAACACCTAAACTAACTATAGACTTCCAAATTTGCACACTTAATTTATCCAAATTTATCACTTTTCATCTAAACATCCTCTTATCCAGGTTAATTAAGTAATATTACTATTATTTAATTAATACCCTTAATTCTGCCAAATCTCTAAGGTATTTAATTAATAATTAAATACTTTACTCTTTTAATCCTCTTTTCATCAAATAAATTAAATAAATAATACATTTATTTAATTCCTCACATGTCATTTTCATCTAATCCTAATCCATCTCCTAATTTCTTCATTAGGGATGTGCACATGCCTAATCCTTGATTAGGATGTGTCACATCCTCCAACTTTTGCAAGTTGGCTTCTAATCCTCATTTATCTTATAATTATTGATTAATTAATCTTAATCGGTACCTTGGTCAACTCTCCATCCCCCAAGGAGTTTTAATTCCTTTTATTCCTCCAAGAATCCCCTTTTCCCATGCATCTTCTAGAACCTTTGACTTGTCACATCAAGTCACATGTGACAAACTCCCACCTTTTGGGAACATTGTCTTATCCACTAGATTCTTCCAATCATTGTGAATTTAAAATTCACTTTTATTCACCCAAGATTCTTCCCATCTCCCAATGTACTTGCAAGGTACTTGTCCTTCCTCCACCTCATGTACCTTTTGGCCACCTCACTTACACCTCATCTCCTCTTAGCCACTTCACCATCCACATGTCAAGATGTGAGGGCTTGTGAGTTCTCAACCCACCATAGCCCTTCATCTTGACCTTGTTGGATGAATCTCAACCGTTGAATTCTCTAGAGAATTCAAATTCTTCTATAAATACCTCCTCCTCAAGTGCATTTTCAACACTTTCATTTTTGAGCAACCTTATGCTGCCAATTTGCATTCTCAAGCATTTGCTACCATTTAGCCATCCATTTAGTCATTTTGCATTATCAATCTTGCATCTAGTAACATCAAAATCCATCTAAAGAGCACACAAATTCATCAAAATCAAGGGCCAACCAAGGAGTCTTCAATAGCAAGGAAGGTATAATCGATTTACGTTTGTATTTCATCTATTTTCCTTGTTTTATCACTCTTTAGGCTAATTTTTGGAGTGTTCTTAGTGTTTTATCATTTGCATTTTTAGTTATTTTGCACATTAGAATAGGCTAAAATTCCAAGGTACACACTAACTATTTAAAAGGAGCGAGTTGAAATAGCTTAGGAAAGGAAATTATACTTTAAATATTTCCCATTGACTACAAATGAGACATCCTCTCCAATGAGGGTTTTGAGATTGAAAGCATTATCTCCAAGATTTCAAAAATATGAAAGGGGCCAAGCCATACCTTGTCAAATTTACCAGGTTCCCCTTTCTTCTCATGTGCCTCATCCTAGTACAGAACTAAATCAAAAATCTTGAAGGCTTTGACTTTGGCTCTTTGATCAAACCATATCTCAACAATACCCTGATGTTTGGAAAAATTCTATAATGCCTCATCTCTTTTCTCTTCTAGCTGTAACAACTCATCTAGGCAGGCCTCGAAATGAGCCCCTTCCTCATAATATTCATTGATAAATTTGAGAGTAGGGATTCTCAATTGAACAGGAAACACAAGCTCAATTCAATAAACCAAATGATAAGGAGAGGTTCCAAGTGCAGTTTTCTATTGGGTATGATATTGCCATAAAGAAAATATCAACTGGGTATGCCACTCTCTTGGATTCTTATCAATTAACTTGTAAATGATAGTAAGTAGGTTCTTTTTGGTAGATTATACTAAGAGAATTCCCTTGGGGATAGTAGTTAGATGAAAACTTAATTATGATCCCATGATCAAATGCCCACCCAAAAAATTTCAAGGATGAAAAGGCAGGACCAAATTATCAGATACAATAGAAAAAGGACATCCAAAACGATTAGTAATATAGGCTTCAAGGAAATTGATCACTACCTCTATCATACATTTCTTGCAAGGGATTACTTTAGTCCACCTAGTAAAGTAATTAGTAGTAGTTAAAACATACCTATGTCTAGCTAAAGATGGTGGGTTAATAGGACCAATAAAGTCCAGTCCCCACTATGCAAATGGTCTTACCTCAATCACCAATTGTAATGGCAAAGGAGATTTATTTTCCCTCGTGGCAGAAGTTTGACAAATATGATATGATATCACATGATTGTATGTATCTTTGAATATAGTTGGCTAGTAGTATCCAACATGCATGATTCGAGTTGGAGTAGCCATATCAAATCCATGACCTAGGCCATACTTGTCATGGAGTTTTTCCATAATCTAGGCTACCTCCTCCTTTCCAAGAAATTAGAGGTTCACCCCTTCATGATTCTTCTTGTACAAAATTGCCCCTTTAAGCATGTAGTTGGCACTCTTCAAGTGCAACACTCTTGGTTGCACTAGATTCAATTAATTAGGACATTTATAATTCAACAAGTAATAGACCAAATCATCATACCATTCATTAGGTGAAGCATCTTGGAGTTGGTACTACTGTGCTACAATTTTAGGGCATGTTTTAGCCATTTTCCTTGTTAAAGCTTTTCCTCTCACTAGTTTCATAGGCTGAACCTCAATGTCGTATTCTTGTAGCATTGTAACCCATTTGGCTCTCCTTTAACCCATTTCATTTTTCATTAGCAAAATTCTCACTACTAGATCAAGCACAATGGAAAACACTTTATTCCTTAAAATGTAATGCTTGAACTTATTGACTCTAGAAACTAGTGCATAACCCTGTTTCTCTACATTTGGGTATTTCAATTCAACATCCTTAATAAGGACAATCATGAAGGCTAGATAAAATTCTCATTTCCTTTGTCTCATCTTTGTGTCAACATGCTAACACAAGAATTATATGATGCAAATGAATATATATAAAATGGATTTGTATATTTTGGACCTACCAATATGGGAGCAACAACTATGGCCCTCATTATTTCATCAAATGCTTGTTTTTCTTCAACATTCCACTCTACCTTTGCATCTTGCTTCAACATTGCATTAAATGGATTGAATGTTTCTACAAAACTGGTGATGAATTTCTAGATGAAATTTATCTTCCTAAAGAAATAATTCATCTCCGTCTTGCTAGCTAGGGGTTGTATCTTCAAGATTGCTTGGATTCACTTAGGATCAATAGAAATTCAATGTTCAGAGATTACATGACCTAAGAGCTTTCCTTATGTTACCTTGAATATACATTTTTTTGGGATTTAGGGAGATACCAAATTCGTTGCATCTTTGGAATACCTTGGGCAGATCTAAAATATGATCTCCCCTATTTTTAGAGAAAATGGTCAAGTCATCCATATAGATAATAATTCTCTTACCAATTATATGTTTGAGGGAAATTTCCATAGCTCTTTGGAAAGTGGCACTTGCATTGATTAGCCTGAAAGGAATTCTTCTATAAGCAAATGTGACCCATTTAGTTGTGAAATAAGTATTGTACCATTACTTAGTTGTAACCTAAGTAACCATCCAGGAAGGAAATCATTTGTGAACCATTCACAATATGTAAGACCTTATCCAGTGAATATATTGGATAGTTTTCCTTCTCTAAAGCACAATTAATGTTCTTGAAGTCTACGCATAATTTAATCTCACCATTTTTCTTTCTAATTGGAACCAAATTGGCTACCCATGTTGAGTGTCTAACAAGGAAGATGATACAAGTAGAAAGAAACTTTTGTACCTCCTTCTAAATAATAGGTTCCAACAATGTATTGATAGGTGTATGTCTTTGCCAGAAAGGCTTGGCATCACACTTGAAAGGAATAGTATGTGTGATTATAGACATATCATAAGTTTTCAGATCTTCAGACCCCCAAGCTATAAAATGTTGATACACATGTAATGCATTTATTATTCCTTCCCTTTCCTCAGAAGTGAAAACTTTTCCTATGAATACATTCTTCACCTCCTCTAGAGTGCCCATATTATAAGTAGATCACATTGGCTACTTAATGATGTTGTCTTTGACTATTTTTCTTGATCCCTTATTTTTTCTAGATCAAAAATCCTTTCTAGCTATACCATACCCCTAGGAATTATATTTTTCTTTAAGTTGATCACCCCTTCCATATCTAGTTCTTCCTCCTTAGGTTCTGTCTCATCAATTATGTGAGAGTTAAAGACATCAAAACTAGTGATAAAGTCTAGAATGTTTTTGTCATCTTCAAATACCTAAAATTTTGTCACATTATATGGCATGGAAGGGATCAACATAATTTCAAATATGAATCTTTTCAACCTTGATAATGAGAATGGCTCTAAGGTGTTGGTTTCCTATGCTAAAGCATCAACAATGTGGTTCATACTTTGGGGAATCAGTTGGATGTTAAATGCATTGAATCCCTTTATGAGGTCCCATACTCTATGCCAACAATTTGTAATTCTTTAGAACAACATCAAATGGAACGACCTGCCTAGTTACTTCCAACAATATGAGCTTATCAGTTGGGTACCTTGGAAGTCTAAAGGGCACTACTAGTGAACCATGCACTTTGATGTAGGAAAACCTTGGAAATTGGATGAACTAATAACCATGCTTCTTGATTAAATTCATTTCTTTTATTGAGATCCTGGCATAGAGTGCATCTTGCAACATTCTTGTAATGTACATGACGAAAGCATCATTGACCCTCCTATAATTGGAAGTATTAAATTTTAGTTGAGGGTATAGATCATAGATTCTATCCTTACCTAGGACTCCTTTGCAGCTCAAACCCTTGTATTTTTTTTTTCCAACAAGGAAACTGTACACAAGATATGAGCCCATGGTGAATTTCTTTGTTTCTTGTACACTTATCAGTTGCATGTCCATATTATCACTGAATGCCAACCCAGTGGTAGTGAGTGCCTTTGAAAATTTGTGAGATGACATAAAACATCCATTCCTTGAACATGAATTCTTCATCTAGCCCCATTACTTTTCCCAAAAGAGTAATCATGTCATTGTATTCTTGCTTGAAGTCTATCTATACAATTACCTAGGTAATTTGGAATAGTGTAGTTTAGGCTTCTTGATCTAGGAGTTAGTCATGATGTCCAAAGCCTTGGAGGGATCCTTATCATAGAACTCTTGAGCCTCTTTTATTCTTATCTTCACTAGCTTTTGAGGTGATCTATAACAACCTCACCATGAGACCCTAGAGGACAACACTCTAACTCCTCAAATAGAACAATGCTTTTTTGAAAGAGAATTGTTCACACAATTGCAAATGAAATATAATATTATATTCTATCCTAAGTCCTCTAAGGTCTGTGACTATGCTACTAGATTCCCATAATCTAACTAACATGAAGCTATAAATTGTTACATTAAATAAATGCTAACATCAATAATGAATTAAATATAGTCCTCTCATTAATCAAGAAAACAATGTGATACAACCATAACATGTATTCAAAGAGATCAAATGAATCAATCCATAAATTACATAATAGAGTTCAACATCAGTTTTCATCATTACATTTATACTTCTGAACAATAATATATCATTGTATACATATGAGGAATTTACATCTAGTATGATATGACATCAAATTATGTTACAATACAAGTACAAGGGTACAATACATATGAGTTGGTACAATGCAGAATTCTTCAATCCCGAAGGAGTCACCACAATCATGAACAAGGAGGGGGAACCCAATGGAGTACAATGCACTTTCCACCCAACCATGTGGAACCCAAAGGTCCAACCCCCATTCTAGGAGATAGAAAAGGGTCCCACCATCACAATAATGGAAAATTCAATAGACAACACAAGGCTAGCATGACATCAATGAAAAATTAAAGTGCAACATCAAACGATAGTAACATCACTTCCATCTAGGCACAAAAACATCCTAGAGAAACAAGAAACAATGGAATACTAGACTGTCGTAGGAGGAGTGTCATCACATAGTTCGCCATGGGCTACCCAAGTAGATCTTCCTAGGTCTTGGCATATCATCACATAGTTTGTCATGGGTTACACATAAAGAACTCCCATAAAGGACATTCACACTCAACATCTCATTATACAATTATTTTACACAATAAGACATAACTTCACATCAACTCTACATTAAATAGTTTACAACTCAACTAATTACAAGGATGGAAAAGGAATACCACTCCAAGGATCATTTAATTCATTTCTTAAAATCAATTTCGTAGTGGTCTAAACATATGCTATAATGTGACACTCTTTTATCCAAAAAAATGATTGACTCATGTAAATACAAGAGAATACTTCCTTTATATTACAATAAAATACAACTATCTAAAAGCAGATTTCCATACATATAAACACATACATATATTTATTTATACATGAATCTAGAGAACAATTGCCATAAAAAATCTTACCATCGAACTTCTATTTCCATTGAATATATAGAATGTAAGACATGACCGTGTATAGATCAAATACATAATTCTTGAACATACATATATATATAATCAAAATTTTAAGTGAATGCCAAAATGTTTTTATATATATTGATCAGCAATTTCAATCAAATTCATTTTACTTTTTATTTACAGAGATTACTAACACAATACACATCTATTTATTTGTTGTTAAATCAACATTGATATATATATATATATATACACACACACACAAATTCTATAGTAAAAGGAACTTTTGTTCTCACGTAACCAATTACACAATAACCATATATATCAATACAGTTCAATAACTACAATTACTTCTCAAGGGAGACAGATATTACGTAAATCCCTACACTACCAACCAAAATAATATTACATGCAATTTATATTTATGCAAATTGAATGGTTTTCTAAATCTTCTATCAATAATGGTTACTTAACATGCATTAAAAAAAGATTAAATCTGGTTCCACCGATTTCTATAGGACAATGCAAGCAATGGACAAAGAATTATATAAGAATACACAAAGAAAAAATCACCAAATTCAATGGGGGTAAGTAGGATGCGAAAAGAATAGAGTTTTCAATTTAATTATGATATGAATATTTAGCCGATAGGCTTTACCTCTAGGATCGCCAGAGCATTATATCCCTGAAAGCCTGTCTCATGCTCCTAAACTGCTGTCTCACGCTGCTAAACAATCTTCTTTACAAATTTCAGGCGCACAGGAAATCTGTCAAACTACCGGAAAGTTGTGTCATGCCTGAAAATCTTTTCTTAGATCTTGAAATATTCCCACCTGCTGGCGCACCCACCTCATCCTCCCCGATCCTGCTACGGAGCTGCTTGTCGACCGCCTCGGACCTGCTTCTTCATGGTGAAAATTTGCTATAAATAGGCTTCAGATCTACATTGCATTTACTGTGAATAGATTGAAGTATCCGCTATAGCGAGATTGGTTTGGGTTCGTCTCCTTCAAAAAGATTTCAGCATAGGTAGGGTTTCGTAACAATATTTTTGCAATTTAAATTTGCTCGTTTAATTGCTTTGGTTTCATCTCATTTAAAAAAAATTGTGCTTTGGTAGGGTTTCGTAATAGTATTTCTGCAAAGCCTGCTTTAGACATATGGCCATCGTTGATAGCAGGAGGTAGTTTGTGCAGAATTTCAAGGTAATGTTGTGGGTGTTGTTTGTTCAAAATAGGGGATTCAAATTAGGGTTTTATTTTTTCATAGAATGTTGGGTTTCTTCTTCAAAAATCACCAGCCAAGGAAATTGCACCCTTAATAGCATTCAGTGACATTGCATGGTACTTCTGCTATCAGAAGGAATCACCTTAGCACTGAAAACAGGATATTTTTGTGGGCTGTTTGTGTCCTTTTGGTTAATTTTTCACAAAATTTTCTAAAAATAGGTATGCCAGATGGAAATTTCAAGAAATTTCCCTGAGTTATCACGTAAAATTTATATCTAATAATATCATCGCCAAAAGACACATGTATTAACCATAAACCCTATGGATAGAATTATTCTATAATAATAATAACAAAGATTCACTGACCATTCTATGAAGATTCAAATACTATGCTAAAATCCTCCTAATTCACCCACTGTTTCAAGGTGTAAAGTTTTAGCTTGATTGATGCCTTTAATGCTTCCCTAGCCAGTCAGGAAATTACCTGTTATACACATTGGTCTGTATGCTTTGGCTGCACGAGAAAACCTATTATTTGACACCATACCAAGGAAACATCTGAGAAAGAAGAGCCCTTGGACCTGTATACCATGGTACACTGGCTATGTAAGGGGTGAATTTATATATACTTTCTATCACTAGGTTCATTGATTCTAAATTCTCGGCAAATTTGTCACCATTGGCAGCTTCACAAATTTTTTATCATTGAAGGCCTTCATCCCTTTGTATCTCTATCTCAATCAGACCTCTAATCATTTTGAAAAAGAATCTTGGGTTCATTAGACTATCCCAGGGCTGTTAGGACTATCAACATGCAATTTAAAGACAACTACATGATATTTTTTAGGTAAACAGTGATTAGCATTTGTAGTTAGATACCTATGAAACACTTATCATTGTAAATGTTGGGTTTTCTCTATATTCTGGTCAGTATTATTACTTTGCACCCTTTGGATATGATGACTGGTATGAGATGGATGATTCACAGGTTATTAACCTTCAACCACTATGCATGCAATCCCACGCCAGAACTTGGAAGTACTGTCTCCTCTGTTGAATTCCATTTTCTGTAGCTTATGACTTGTATCTGTTGAAAATGTTACAAATGACTTTATGGAGGGTTGCAGACATTTGTTTGTGGTTTTGTATCTCTGTATAACGGGGTTCCTACAATTTTTGAAACCTTTCCTGCTTGGTTTTGTGTAATGTAGATGGGTGGCTGATTTATGCACTCAAATGAATCTTGGGTTCATTAGACTATCCTAGGGCTGTTAGGACTATCCACATGCAATTTAAAGACAACTACATGATATTTTTCAGCTAAACAGTGATTAGTGTTTGTAGTTAGATACCTATGAAACACTTATCGTTGATTAATTTAGCAAATGGTGAGGTTATTTATAGGATTTATGGTTCCCTTGACTGTTTTGAGAACGACACTTGTACATGCTAGGTTTTCTCTATATTCTGGTCACTATTATTACTTTGTACCCTTTGGCTTTGACAACTGGTATGAGATGGATGATTCACAGGTTATTAACCTTCAACCACTATGCATACAATCCCCATGCTAGAACTTCCAAGTACTGTCTCCTCTGTTGAATTCCATTTTCTGTAGCTTATGACTTGTATCTGTTGAAAATCTTACAAATGACTTTATGGAGGGTTGCAGACATTTGTTTGTGGTTTTGTATCTCTATATAACGGGGTTTCTACAATTTTCAAAATATTTCCTGCTTGGTTTTGTGTAATGTAGATGGGTGGCTGATTTATGCACTCAAATGTATCAGGGCATCTTGTATCCATCATTAGGCAAACTGTTAAAATGCCAATTTCCACACCATCTTAATAGCCACCTTTGGTTGATTTTTTCACACCATCTTAATAGCCATTGTGTAAAAATTCAAAAAGGCTTCAAATCCTACAGAAGACAAGATCATTAAACCCAAAAAAAGTTTCAGGGATTTATGCTCAAAATTGTGAGCTTTGTTGTTTGGCTTGCTTTAACTTTTATTTGGGATGGTAAAATATATTCATATATTATTCTACGTGATGAAATACTATTTGAGTATGCACCAAGTAATAAAATGACACATCTGTTTATCTTTCAATTCTTCCTGTAGCGAACAACACCATTTTTTATAATTTATGTATTAGGAAAGATGGTTTGCACGCTGATAAACACAACAACAATATCATCATCAATCATATTAAATTCTTTTGACCAAGGAGATCAATGACTGTGATTTTGGAAGATTTAGTAAATTCAACAATACATTGGAATTAAAACATTGTGATTTGATGTCTTCCCACTTTCTGACGTATTTAAACATTTGAAGTCCCCTTACATCTCATGTTGTTGAGTGAAACCAAAGCAAATCTTGAGAATTTCCAACCGCCAAATTTGTTTTAGTTATGTAATAATTAAAGTCAGTGTATTAACGTCCAAGGTGATTCACAATAATCAAGTCCCAGAATTAGCTTTTGTCCCTAAGGAATCCAAGAGTGATAGAAATTACTCTCAATTTTGTTTGCTATTTTCTTTTTCTGCTTTCAAGTTTCATCATCCATCCAGTTCCTCTGCTCTATACATGGCTAATAATTTCCATAACCACAACAACATAGTATCCCCATCACTAGCACTAAACAAAGTAGTAGTAGCTTTCCTTCACTTGTGCAATGTCTCAGCTTCTTACTATTCTTCATGTCAATCTTATGTTTATCTTGCTATGGCCTTTCATTGACCTCTCAGCTATAGCTGCTACTGCAACTCATAACCCTATACTACCATCCTTACAAGGCAAGCTTGTAAGGCTATAACTGATCATTTCAAAACAATGAAGTTTCCGTAAGGATATTCCAATCATTCCAATCTTTCGGGTCCCCAACATCAAAGAGTGTCAAAAGATGAATCCTCTGTCACTTTAACATTAGTCATATCTTCAGGTAACACCCACCATTCAAAGATTCTCCATCTTTATTTAAGATGAATGCCAATGCAATGAATAGGTGCTTCATCCCATTGTCTCTCAAGGTATCTAATCAACTTCATTCGCTCATTGTTTTCTTGTTGGGTGCAGGTAGTGGATTGAAATCAAAGAAGACCTACATGTATGGTTTCTTCAATGCAGCTCTGAGGCTCTAGTCAGACTACACTGCAGGAATTATCACTTCTTTCTATGTATTTCTCAAAGCACTTTATTTGAAGCAGATAATATGTTAGAATTTAAATATACTTGATCATGTAATGCTAAAATTCTTTATGTCCATACCTCTGCTTTCCTATCGGTGTTTTCCTTGAACCTCCCATTGGTGCAAGTGCTAGTGTAATCTACAGACAGGGTGACATCCAACTTCTATTTTCTTTGGTTAAATATAAAACATGAAGAATACAAAAGGTGAATTTGCACAGCGATGACCAAGATGAGAAAGAGGAAACTCTATAAGGCTGACTACCACCAAAGCCAGTTATTAGAAAGCTTATGGCTTGAAGATAGGGGGTGATGCTTATTATCCCTATCAAATTGCAAGGTTAAACCAATCAATTAGAAACAGGGGTGGGCAATACCAATTTAAATTATATATATATATATGAGTATGCTTAATTGAAAAAGAAGGGACTGCTAGATGCATGCTAGCAAAATAAGATCAACGAAATACATTCACTATGCAAGGACAAATAAGCCATCGATTCCCCAAGTCGAATGTTTCAGAGGAGATAATATTACAAAAATGAGATTAGAAGAGAATCCAAAGAGAGACAGAGGTTTTCAACCTTTTGAAAATGGAGACACTTAACCATTATTATAGCTGAAAGGCTTAAAAATGAATTATAGTTAAAATTTGAGAAAAGAATATAGAGCAACAATTCACGGGGCACTAAGTAATTTAACAATTTATTATTTTTCTTAAAGCAATATAATCTTGCAATATTTGTTTCTAAGCAAAGATTAATGATGGGAGAAGCATAGTGATGGCACCTTCAAATTTTTCAAATTTGAAGAGCCCATATTGAAAATTTTTCCTTTACACACTAAGAAGTGCACACAATTTTTTTTCCTAAATGACCTACTTTGGAGGGTCATAATTAGGGGCCTACTGATTGTCATGAAAAATCCATTTGTGGAAATACCCACGTGACATATGTGAACATGAATTTCAATTTCCAGCTTCCTATGATGAGTTTTGATGACATTTTGAAAAGCAAAGCTGGAGGAATTTGGCACTTTTCTGGTATTTGTAAACTTTCAATTCTACAAAATAGCCTCCCGTTCGAGTGAATATTTCACAACTAGATATTTGTCAAGTAAAAATGACTATTTCTCTCCATTCTCCATACCTCAAAGTGCTCCATGGTCTAGTTTTAGAGCCTAATGATCTTATTTATTATTTTTTACCAATTTGAAAGCAAATGCAGTTTATTTAGTTTTACATCTACATTTCTGATAGTGTTTCAAGGTGGTCAACTATGACCACCAATATCTCTTGAAGAACGATGGTTCAAACAAATCTCTCTTGTACATGTGCTTAGTGTATCTAAATGAGCATATGTTTCCAGTGGTAACCCCCATTAACTTGATTTGATACTTTTTTCGAAGAGGTGATTGCGTGAGTTTTAATTAGTCTTGAATAGTTGTTGTAGAAAGTTTGACCGAGCAACTTTGTTGATTAATATCTTTCACCTCAGAATCTCTTTTGTGAACCTTCTTTTTCAATCCATTCTTCATTCAAATTTTTGCATGTCTATAAGATTTCAAGACTCCAGAAAGTTGTTTGACTAAGTTTTTAGGGTGATTCTAGAGCCCACTTGGCCAGTTTTAACTAGAGTGCAATTATGCCTAAAAGAAGATTTTAGGAACAACCTAGTTCATGTTTTCAACTCAGATGCATTTAGAGGCAGCATCAAATCAATTCAAGATGAAACTTGTTTTAAAATATTTTCTTTTTACATCGGAACCAAATGGGGACCTGACATGCCTTACACAATTATGGAGTCTCTTTTACAAGTTTGAACAAGCTTGATAGTTGAAGAAAATACACATGATAATAGTAGCTTTTAGACTCTATCACAAGGGATCACCTAACCTATGAACAAGATAGTCTTGATGATTATGATGTAGACTTTAAAGGCTTCTTAATGACTGAGTGACTCACTTGACAGTCGTATCACTGCATTCTCGACCTCTTGAAAATATTTATGATTGCTAAAATGTAATTGATTCTTTCTATTTCAAGACCTTAAAGTTGTACAATTGTGAAACCTTGTCATTAAAGGCAGTGATTTATGGCCTTCAATATTTCAAGAGAATTTCAAGTTAAGTAATCAAAGGGTGTTACTAGTAAATGAGGATACCATGAGGGAGTGCTTTAAGGATACAAAATTCTTCCATCAAATCTTGATGGGTTGTCAGGGTAGCTATGTGATCCTTGAAAAGGAAAATCAATTATACACATGGTTTAAAGTAGAGGAACCTATGATAAATGGGAAGCTTGAAGATTGAGATTAATGGGCTCCAAGAGAAAGATTTAGGGGATGGACTTTTCATTGAGAGTTTCAAGTTTTTACATTGATTCAAGGCGCCAACATAGCTTAGCATGTACAGTAGAAAAATCACAAATGAGAGCATATACACAAAGCAGATTTACTGAGGTGGTTTTAGAAATTCCAAAGCAAGTAAGGGGTTGTGCATGAAAAGGAAAGAATAGAAGCAACTTGTGCTTGTTGAGAAAATGGAGGAAGCAGCAAAGACAAGGCACACAGCCTATTGGACAGAGTGCCTCAAAGATAAATGTGGTTCCATGGAACACAATGATATATATGCATAAAATGGATTTGCTGGAAATGCCTCAAAAACTTTTAGGCAAATGCAATTGGAATTTGTGCTGCCATTCCCCCTGCCTGTGCCAAAGAAGGAGGGTGCGCTGCTAGTAAAAGTGAACATGAGTCAGAATTATTTAAAGGGATTTTAATGTAGCTCAAACAAGATTAGAGAACCCGTGTGTGGCAGTAGTAATGTGTAAATAAAGAATTGCTTAAGGAAGCTCACTTTGGGCAAGGACATCAGAATTGAATTCAATCCAATTTGTGCACATTTAGAGGATGAAGTTTTTGCTTAACAATTGAACCTTAGTTTTATTTACATCTTGCTCAAACTCTTTTCACAATGGGGAAATCATGAGAGATGGGTGCTAGTCAAAGCCTTGCATTTATAGCTCAGGCTTGGAATGATTTCCAATCCAGCTTAGGACTCATTTGAATACATTCTAAGTGGTCAAAAAGCATTTTAAATTCTTTGACTTCATTAGAAACACCTCTGTTCAAGCGCCATTGCCAGCTTAGAAGGGGTGCTACTACAATATAAAAGATATCAATACCAATACATAGCCAAGGAAAGTTTGCATTTGCAGTGAAAAGGTATTGAAAACTGGTTTGATGAATTTCTCACTGCCATAGACTGAGAACCATCATCATGACAAATTAAGTCAGATCCATGATCAACAAATAGGCAATGGAATTGGGGCAGAGAAAATGAAGTCAACGACTGACCAAACATGGAGGTGCAGTCAAATTTGGACCATTCATCACTCGTCGTGGGTCTTGGTTGGCTTTTTCCTTTTTAACTAGCAATGGCCTGGGTTTCCATCATCCATCGTGGGTAGTTGCTCTCATTTCCCTAAAGACTGGCGATGAGCGATGTTCATCACCCATCGTTGGTTTATCTCCCATTTTTTCACTCCATCAAGAGATGGGTGATGGGTTGGGAGGTAGCATGTGGTGGGCCCATTCATCACTCATCGTGGGTCTTGGTTGGCTTTTTCCTTTTTAACTAGCAATGGCTTGGGTTTCCATCACCCATCGTGGGTAGTTGCTCTCATTTCCCTAAAGACTAGCGATGAGCGATGTTCATCACCCATCGCTGGTTTATCTCCCATTTTTTCACTCCATCAAGAGATGGGTGATGGGCTAGGAGGTAGCATGTGGTGGGCCCCGTGAAATAAAAAAAGGAAAACATTTGAGCGTAAAGTTATGCTCGATGAAGGATTTAATTAAAAAACCACCTTTGTTCATATTTGAAAGTAAAAAATTGCATTGTGTGGGAGGTTGCTTAAAGGGAAAAATGAAAGGTGAGTTTTGATAGCATAGTGAAAGATTTAAGGTGTTAAAAGTGAAAAGAGGGCTTGGAGTAAAATTGAATTAAATATTATTTTTTGGGCGAGAAATATTAAATAAATGTTTAAAGTCTTATGCTTTAAATGTAAAGTGAAAGTTTATGGGTTAAAAAGTTGAGTATTTTATTGTTGGGTAAATAATTTACAGCCAAGCAAAGGAAATATACATATTAGATATATATAATTATATCCCATGGTAGATATAATTATTCTCACTTAGGTAAAGACAATGGTAAAATGTACATGAAGTATGTGTATGAGTTGGAAGGTGAAGAACTTTTAAAGTTACGGGAAAAAAATTTGTTGCAGATGGGGGTGAAAATTTAACTCCTTGGGAGTGTAAATGAAGTGAAATATTTTTGAAATGGAGGCCAATTGAAATGAAATGAAATGTAAATAGCCAATAGCCTACAATTTGTTTGCTCCTTTGGTGATATAAGAAAGGAATTCAAGGGTATTTGGCAGGGATCTTTTGTTGAAGTCTAGATCAAAATTGTGCTAATCAAGAACACAAAGAATGCATATAGAGTCAATATCTTAGAGTTTTGAGTAGATGTAGTGAGTTTGGTCAATTATGTGGTTTTTGAACATACTTTAATACAAATTCTAATCTCTCAAGCTTGTTGTCTCTCCATTTTGATATTTTTCATGAGTAATTAATGGATTTGGATCAATGGTTTGTTCATTAATTATCATTTGTCTTCTACTTTGATCTATGATTTAATTATTGATCTGATCTAATGGATGAGTTAAATTCTTCGATTAAGTCATAGATTCATGCTTGTGTCACATGGATTTGGTAAGTAGTCATAGGATTTCGGGTGTTAATGTGTAAATTGTAAGGCAATTACAAAGATTATGGATACATTTAGGATTAAATATGCCTTGTAGTTCAATTTATTATGTTCTGACTCCTAACCTATAGATATGGCACTAGTCTTGACTATTGCATACACTTTTCTCACTTATAGTATTTCAATTCTATAAAAAATCTCATAAATATATGTTCAATTGATCTACCTTTGCTAAATTTTGGTACTACTTGGTATTCTTGGCTGTAGATGTTTAAATTGTCTCAAGGAAATGATAATTTCTTGAAGGATTTCATCTACTCAGTCCCTGATGAGGATACATCTACTTAATATGCAATGTATATGGAAATCTTGTGAAGGAATATTATAAATACATTTTGGGATCACCCTCGTGGGTTTTGCAGAGCCTAAGTGCAAGAGGAAAGCTAAATTGCTTTCTCTCACTTGTTGGCCAACCCATTTTAGGTGGCTGACTATTGGGATAGGAAAATCCATAGGCTGCCTTGAAGATCTAGTTGGAATTTAAAAGAGCCAATAAAATGGTAACTCTGTTGGGGACAAACTTTGAATCTCCAGTTGTTGATTGGTATTTCACAGAGTCATTTATTTGTTGATTTGAACAATTTAGTTCAAATGTTGAAGGAATTCAAACCTGGAGAAAGAAATTGTTGCAGTGAACTTGAAAATTTCATAATTTGTGATGCTCTACTAGTGAAAGGAACTCAAAAATAAATTTACATGTGAAAGAACTTCATGTTATTTGAAGTTTGGTCCTGTATGAAGAGAGGTGGTGACTCTATCAAAATAGCTTGTTGAAGATTTGAAGAAAATTTCTAGATCTACAATACTTCCAATTAGAAAGAAGAATTTGCTACAATTGCAACATTTCTAGGTATTCTTCACTTTTGGTTTTCAAGGAAATTGTGTGTGAAAACCATATTTGAATGTCTTAGGAAAAAAATTTGGTTCCCTATTGAGTGATTTAGCACTAACAAAGGGAAAGGAAAATAATATTGATTTTGCACACTCCCATTTGTTGGATCTCTCATATTGAATGTAATTGTAGTTCCATTGAAAGATTTTGTCTAGTGTTCAAATATTTTCTAGTGTGGATGGTTTGAATGAATTTGATATTTTAGGGATTTCCATCTATTTGAATTATCATATGTTTCAAGCCCAGGTTATCACCATGTCAGTGATTGTCATAGTAATCCTTCATTTGGTCATGGTAAATATTTTGCACAATCAGTTGAGCCTCCATCTACAAATATCCATGGAGAACCAAACTGAATATTCATACTATTAGAAATTGTAATATAGCTTGTCAAGAAGCTTCAGAAGTCTAATAGTCCTTAAACATTTGACACCCCAAAGTACAAGAACCCAAGTGTGAACAAGCCTAGGTTTAGTTGGGAATGGAAAGATGTGTTCGAAAGGGGAATTAAAGAGATGAGAAAAAGGAACTAAATGTCTCTATAAGCCCAATTAAGAGACAATCATACTATATCTACTTGCCAAGTTAATGTACCTTTTTTCAATTCCTTTGATCCATTGTATTCTCAATTAGATTTTTCATGGGTTGATTACAAAACTGAGAGTATGACAACTCGAGTCTATAAGAAGATGCCTAGATTTAATTGATACAATGTGTGTGGAGGAGGTGCACATGTCAAAAAAATTTCTATATTCATGGAGAAACATTAATTTGGAGATTAGGATATGTGGATGAGATCTTTTGTTAGATTTCTTGAAGCAAAAGTAAGGGATTGGTACCTAAGTTTTCTTGAGAAGTCTTTTCCTTGCTGGGATAAACTAGTGGCTACTTATAGAAAATAATTCACAAGAGATCCTCTTGACCTAAAATCACAAGGTTAAAGGAGATTAGAAAGCAAGTTGAAGAGTCAAGCATTGACTTCAACCACAAATTTGTTGTTTCTATTTAACTAATTTGTGAAAATTTTAGACCTAGTACTCCAAATTGCTTTCATATATATTTTGAAGCCTTTGAGGAGGGATCTAGTGCACAATTAAAATATTTTAGAATATTGAGTATGCAGACGACTTACACATTTCTATATGATTTGGATAAAAGGAGGAATGAATATGTGCAAAGTTTGATGTCTTCAATTGTTGGTGAACATGTTGATAATATTAGCAACTATGTGAATATAAGTGAACAAAGGTCTAGAAACAAGTGCACACTTGAAAAGGTAGAAGACAAGAATGATGCATCATTAGGTGATGAAAATTCTTTTTCTGATCAGCCCATAGAAGAAATACACCCAACTAAAAATCAGCAGCCAAGTTTTCTAAGCCAAGAACATGATGAGGGATAGGAATTGGATTTACTTTTTGCAGAGGATATGTTCAATCAACAGTGTTATGGTACAATTGATCATGTCAATTCTACAAGTGAGTGTAGTTTTGGTGCAAGTACTCATAATGATACATTGCAATTCGCTGATTTGAGAAATGCTTATGAGAATGTCAATGTATCAGTTGCAAATGATAAAGTATGCAATGAATATCAGTTGGCACAATCAACCACAAGCAAATGTAATGAAGGAACGATTGATGGTTTTTAGTTTAATAGTGAAAATTTTTGTGCCTGTCCTCAACAAGATGAAAATGACATACTCAATGAAGACATCCAGTCCAATGCCAAAATGCAAAAAGATGTAGATTGTTGTTATGACAGCCCAAAAGTAATCAAGAATGAACAAATGGACAACTCGTTCTCTATGAAAGATTTTGAAAATGCTTTTGACAAGGTTGTTAGCAATTCAATCTCCTATGATTGGTAAAATATTGTTTATGATTAATCCATTGAGTTTTTAGATTTGGATGATGACGACACCATGATATATCCTGATTTGCAATTTGATAATGCATTCAATTCTAGTGAAGGTCAAGAAGAGGAAGTGGTTGAAAGAATGGATTAGAGCAATGATCTATTGAGTAGTGAAAAAATTTCAAATATGTTGACCACTGAATATTAGAAAATTGTACATGTGGAAAACCCTCATTGTTGTGTGCTACCCATATTGACTTTGAAAATGATGGTAATCTTCACTTTGATTGGTATGATGTGATATCTCATACCCCATGGGATTAGTCTACTTTTCAAAACCATTTTCCCCATGTGTGAGTAGGGTTTTTCATTTGAAATCCTTCAAGTCTTCCAATTGTACATTGACCTACTTGGCCTGTTTCTAGCTCCTTTAGTAATTACTTGAGCCATTGTGCATGTTCAGATATCGACCACTTTGGTCTACAGTGCTAACCTTGATGTGTATGTAGGTTTAGTGATTTGAGACCGTGGGAGGAGATCTTGACCGTACCCTGCTAGCTCGCAGATGGAAAGTGTCAGTTGCTTATATAGTGTGAGGATAGCAAGATAATGATGCATGTCTTCATACAGACATGGGGCCCATTCTCCACTATCTAGTTCATTACCTATGGTACCGATGGCCAAGATTGAATGTTGGGAACAATCTTCACTATTCACCACTGGGTCATGAGGAAAAGATGGAGGCTCATTAAAGGGTGTGAGATCAACAAGATCTCAACATGTGGATCAATCCACCTAGCTCATGAGATAGATGAAGCTTGCTCACAAATGAATTGACCTTCGAGGTGGGTTAATGCCATTGGCCGAAGACAAATCAATGGTTCCCTATTAGATTTCAAACCTGGATAGCTCATAGTGAGTCGTTTGATCTACCATCTCATCATGAGATCAACGACCAACATTCAAAGATGATAAAATGACACATAATATCCATTTCATTCCATAACTATGGGGCATTAATGATCTATTCTCTATAGGTGTGATCAAATTGACCTTCGTGCATGTGGAGATTGAATTACTAGTGATCATGAAGTAAGATATATGGATTTCTATGCATTTGGGAATTAAACTATGACAATACACATGCCAACAAATTGTCCAACTTGTGTTTGTGTTCTTCACAGAATATTGATGATTTCTATCATCACTTTCTTCAATAAATAGAAGTGGCGAGATGCTATTTTTACCATAGCAATTAGTTGTCAAGTCTTTGAGTTGTTGAAGAGAGCCGAGGTTGCAAGTGTAGATTTTCTAGTTGCAAAATGAGCGATCATAGTGCTTCATTCATTCGAATATGAAGATATTCTCAAATTAACTCACAAAAGTCTCACGAGGAAGACCTAGAGTAGAGACAATGGACTCATGATGACACCCAAAAGAAGGAATTTGTACCTATTGCTACCAGATTCAACTATCATCTGAAAGGCCAGGTTAAGAGCTTAGAGGTGGTGGGAACACAAGGAGAACAAACTGCTAGGCCCTCTAGTAGAACTCTCCAGAAGCTTCGATATGGTCATGGATCCTTTGGATGACAAAACTTGCCCATTGATATCATGAACAACTTGTCAGAAACTGAAACATAGATGGATTCTAGCTACTGTCAATATCTTGAGACCTTGGGTCGAGCTCCATCCCCTAGAGTTGAGGTATTGTATATTTAGCCTTTAGCGGATAAGACCCCAAGTAGGCATGATGGTGTTGTGTTAAAGGGAGACAAGTAAAAGGAAGGGATTGAAGTTTCATCCCCAACCCATGCTACTACACAAAGTGGGTGTGTGTAACATGGTGTGTGTGCTAATGGTGCAAGGTCTTCTAGGTGATGGAAAGGTGGTGAAGTGGAATTTTTGTGTGGATTGCTAATTTTTGTGGCAGTTGTTTTCTCTCTTCGTCCAGGGCCACTTTTTGGGGGTGTTGTGTGCAAACTATTTTCGCTCATGGTTGTTTGATTTTCAGGATTGGTGCTTACATTGCAGTTAAGGAAATTTTGGTGGTACTTTACATCTTCCTTGCAGTGGTTGTAGAAATTATGGTTTTCCCCATCTCAACTAAATTATCATATGGGGAATTTTGAAATGCAAATGAAATTCGATGTGAAATGAAATTTTGTGGTGTAATTGCATTTCGAGCCAAAAGCTTGTTGGCTCCCTTATTCTATAAAAGGGAATTCATGGCTCATTTGCAGGGTTTCTAACCTTTTGAGTCCTCAGGTATGATAGGAAAAGGGTATAAAATAGAAGAATACTAGAAAATAGGGTAGTACAATTGTCTTGGTTCTAAATCCTACATATGAAGGTCTTAATGAGTTTTGTAGAAATTATTGATATCAAAAGTAGATTGCATAAATAGTTCATTTTCTCTTCTCTATAAACCATTTTTCAAGTTTTGAATATACTATCAAGTATATTTGGTTTATCTTCAAATGTATCATTTGAATGCATACCTTCAACTCTTCTTTGGTTCAATGAATCAAATAAGTGTTTAAGTGAGGTCATCAATTTGTAATGATTTACTAAGAATTTGGTTTCAGAAGTGATTAATTATGTGCAAAGAGTTTCCATAATGAAATTCATTATAGAAATAGTCCATAATTATTAGATTTAAATAAATTTTAAATGACAGATTGTAAGATGCATGACTCCATTACCCAATTGATGAAGACACTAGTTTATTTGTCATGGTATTCACTATTTGAGTGATAGTAAAATATTTGTCCATAGATTTAGGGTTAGAATACTAATTTCTTAAAAGAAAATTATAGTGAAGCATGCATGTGAAGTATTTCCCTTGTTCCTGGTAGATTAATGGATATTTGCTTGGAGATTAGCCAAACTTTGAGTGAATTATGTTATTTACCATTGATAGGAACTGATATGTGATTTAACATATCATTCATTAAGATTATCAATTTAAATATTCCTTAGGAACACCCTCCTTGGTCTCGCAGAGCTTAAAGTGTAGAAGATTGTAGTGTCTGACTAAATCTTGTTAGTTGGCCATTCATTTTAATGGTCTTGAACATGAGAGTTGGCTACTCTTTAGAGATTCCTTAGGTGTACTAAGAAAAAAACCAACAAAATTGTGACTCTGTTGGGGAAATTCTCATTCTCCAAATGCAGAGTCAAAGGGTGAAATGAACATGGATATATTAATTGGATAATAGTGGATTATTGAACCTAGAAAATATATTGAGTGCAACAAAGATTGAAAGATCCAAATGCGACTTTGTTGTGGAAGATAGCCTAGAATATATGCTGCTTGTAAAGAAACTTCATCTAACTTGAATTTAAATCCTCTAAAAAGAGGTGGCAACTCTTATTCAAAGAACCTATTAAAGCTTACATCAATTGGTAGATCTACAACTTAAAAGACAAAGGATAATCACCTGCTACAAATTACCAAGTATTTTCATAGAATTTGAAGAAATAGGAGTGTATCATTGGTAAATCAAGATAAATTTCCCATACTTGAGATGTAAATGATTCCCTAATGAGTAAATTAGAACTAGATGAAGGAATATTTGGAGTACTTTAACATGCTTTTATGTATAAGTTAAAATTATGCATTATGATGAAAGAAGCATGTTATATTGTTAGATCTTAGGCAACATTTGTAAGGAATACATATGCTAGAGGCTTAGGATCACATTTGTAAAAGGAATTGAAGTAATATTGTATAATTTTATAGTATAGTCTAAATTCCTTTTCAAGAATTAAAGGTGAATTCTCAATTTATTTCATTTGATATAAATATGGACAAAGGAATACATAGTGGGAAGTCCTTGTCTCATCAAGGAAACTTCAATACTAATAGGTACATGGATATTATCTTTGACAATATTTGTGGTTACCCAAATATGGTACCACCTAAGATCTAGGACAAAATTCCAAGGTTTAGTGGTGAAAAGTTAGAATCAACAAATAAGCATGTGTGGGGATTTGTTGATGTGATAGGTGATTACAAGATAGACCCTAAAGATGTGGTTATGAAGCTATTTTTTCAATCACTGAAAGGAGATGCAAGAGATTGGTTCTCTTTTCTGCTTGCTTCTACTATACATTGTTGGAATGAAATTAAGACAACCTTCGTGGACCAATTTGGTGAAAGGATAAACCCAAGTATTGCAAGAAAGAATTTCATGGAGATTTCTAGGGATAAGGGGGAATTGGTCCCTAATTTCAACCTCATATTCACAAAAGTCATAAAGGGAAATCCCCGAGAACATGAGACCAAATGATGTCAAGTGTTTGGTTGTATATTTGGGAGCATTTGATAGAATGATGAGCTTCCTTCTAAGGGATAAATATCCTGCTACCTTATAGAAAGCATACCAAGAGGCTATGAATATTGAGAATAATTTGAAATACTCAATTATGAGGGGACCTATAATGACTAGCACAATTTTCTCTAGTAGAATTTGGGCTATTGATCCCAACCAATTAGGAAGTGAAAATGTTTGTCAGGAAGAGGAGCTTTTAGATGTTGTATCTACATTACTTCTTAGAGATGTAGAGCATGAGTGAGCATCAACCTCACATCAACCAAGGATAGGAGGGAGTGACTTGATTTTCTCTGTTAGAAAGTTATATGAAATGAAGAGACTTGCAAATGAGTCACCATATGACTTATTTTCAAGATTCTTGGATGTTTTAATGGAGATACCCAAGAGTTTTAGGCCTAGTAATTTAATGTGTATTAATTTGTTTTGTGAAGCATACATATCAGGGTCAAGCCAGTGGTCTGAGAATTAGAAGCCTCATAGCCTGGATCAAGTAGTGGATTGGATGGAAAATATGGAGGAAATTAACCATGGTCATATGCCCTTAGTTGTTTTCGAGAATGTGGGCAATAATTACCATAGTAAGGAGAATAAAATATTGAAATTGATAGATCAAGGAGAAGCATCAAGGTCTCAACAACTAATTATTGAATGTTCCTACTTTACAAGCAACGTAGAAGCAAGTTCATGTAGTAGTGATGAGGATGAAGAGATAGAATGTGAAAACAAGGAGATGGTACCCAATTATTCTCCTTGGTATGCCATAAGCTATGCACAAACACAAGAGGTACATGGTGAAAACTCACAAAGTGATTCAACTAGGACTAATCATGCATCAATTAATGATGGGAATGCAATTGGTTTCAATGATATGGCACAAATGAGGAATCAAAGTGATGAGATCGAGTTTGGAAAGTATTCTATTGAATATGATTCCTCTTATGAAGTGGAGATGGAATCCCTTTATTCTAGTATGGGATATGTTAATAGCCTTGAGGGTGTGTGTTTTCTAGGCAATGGACAATTCTCTTGATGTGAAGAATTCTCCAAATGTGGATCAATTGTTGTGAGTAAAAATGATGAAGAGGATAGTTAATGTGTTTCTTTTTGTTCCTCAAGTGATTATGCTAATTTTGAGTACACTAATGATTAGAGTTGTTGGAATCTTGGCATTGAGGATGATGAGATACATCAAATTATCATGGAGGTATGGAAAAATCCCTTATTTGATGAACTTGTGTCTAATAGTGAAGTAATAAATGATAATTCCTATTGGTGTAGAAGAAATCCTCTTTTTGAAGATACCCCTGATGATTATTTGGCAAGTACTACTAGTGGATGTGTCATGAATGGTACAAACAAAAATAAGGTGATATTAACCTTGGAAACTTTTCCTTTAAAAATATCATCCCTGTCTTGGTAATCTCCAAACTAAATAGAGGTTCTGACAACACAGACACTAGTGAATTGGTTTCCCAACATGTGATTGAGAAAATTGTACTTCATAAGCATCTAGAGGTTGACTCAAATTTGTTGACACCCAAATGTGATAGTAGCTCGCATAATGAGGAAGATAAAGACTATGATGGAAGTTTTGAATGTGACACAATTATCAAAGAAGATGTAGATGCTTATGATGATTTCCCTATAGTAACTAGACATGTACTTGAAAATATAGTTGAAATATCACCTACTCATGTTTTACATGACAATATTATCCATGGCATTAAAGAAGGTTCACTCATTAGTGATCAAAAGGAAAATCAAGATGAATGCATGAATGCTCAAGTAATATCATATTATGGTGAAGAAGATAAATTAGTATTGAACCATTTCGGTCAGTGAGATATAAGGTAGACAAAATGGATGTTAGTAGAAATTTAAAGGAGTTTTCTTGGAGATGTTCCTTTCACTTTATGATCCCATTCACCATTCATCCCCTACGACCACAACCTCCCAGTGCCTATCTGAGTGATGCACCGACCGCTTCCTTTTCCCGACTCCAAAAGATTGGCCAATTATGAGATAAAGGTTCGGCGAAGTTTAAATTTATTGAGCAATGAAATATCTGCCACCCCGCGAGAGTGAGTTATGAGTGGTTTCATCTTCCGTTCGCGAACAGCTTCGCTGGTAGGCGAGCGCGGCGTCCGACATATTAGCATCAATGTCCCAAGGGTGGTTGATTGTGGGCTGCGGTGGTTTTGAAATCTGCATGGTCGTTCGCGTGGGATCCCATGTTGGCGGTAAACAGGTCGGGCGGTTTTACTGTAGTTGTTACCTCCTTAATTTTGGTGGCTTCCGCCCGCTGGCCTGGCGGTGATCTAGAATGGCGACGAAAATAGTGCGCTGGCGGCCGCTGTTTCAGTTCATTGCTTTCTACTGTGTCTGCTTTCCTTTTCTAGGCATGCTCTTGCATTTTGGTCTTTTACCCTACTATGCTTCAAACTAACATTCAGATTCTCTATATACCCACTTGGGTTATAAATCCCCTAGCATGAGCCATTGATGGAGCTTCTAAAATTCTAAAGAATTTTCTCATACCCCATAGGCTTAGTTTGCTTTTCAAAACCCTTGTCCCCATGTGTGAGTAGGGTTTTTCCTTTGAAAGCCTTAAATTCTTCTAATTGCATGTTGACCTACACTGCATGTTTCCAACTCCTTTAGTAATTACTTGAGCCATTATGCATGTTTGAATACCAACCCCTTTAGTTTAGAGCGTCAATCAACCAGTCAGCCGATTAATTTTAGTTGTGTCCTAAAGTTGGGTGTTAAATTTTCCCCAAAAATGACTTATGCTTATGTCATCCATCTATGAGGGTCTTGTCACAGTCACCCTAATATCACCCCCTTATTTAATGCTAACCTTGTCTTGTATGCAAGTTTAGTGATTCAAGACCATGGGAGGAGATCTTCACCATAACCCGCTAGCTTACAAACAAAAAGTGTAAGCCAATTATGCAGTCTGAGCACAAAAGATAATGATGCGGTACCTCATATTGACATGGGGTCCATTCTCCACTATCTAGTTCATTTCTTATGGTTTTAAACTGATGGACAAGATTGAATGTTAGGAACGATCTTCACCATCCCCCACTGGCTTATGAGGAAAAGATGTAGGCTGATTAAAGGGCACAAGATTAGTGAGATCCCAACACATGGATCAATCCACCCAATCCATGAGATAGATGAAGCTTGTTGATAAATGAATTGACATCTAAGGTGGGTTAACACCATTGGCCAAAGACAAATCAACAATTCTCTATTGGATTTCAAACCTAGTCAGCCCATAGTGAGTCGTATAATATACCATCTCATCATTAGATCAATGGTTGGCATTCAAAGATGATAAAATGGCATGTGATAGTTGTTTCATTTTGTAACTATGGGGAATTAATGATCTATTCTCTATAGGTGTAATCAAATTGATCTTTTTGCATGTGGAGATTTAATTACTGGCAATCATGAAGTAAGATATTTGGATTTCCATGCATTTGGGAATTGAATAGTGACAATATGCATGCCATTCAATTTTCTAGCTTGTTCGTGTGTTCCTCATGGAACTTTGATGATTGCTATCATCACTTTCTTTAATAAATAGAAGTGGCGAGTTGCTATTTTCAGCATAGAAATTAGTTGTCAAGTCATTGAGTTGTTCTAGAGAGTCGAGGTTGTGAGTGTAGATTTTTTGGTTGCAAAATGAGCAAGCCTAGTGCTTCATCGATATAGTATGAATATCTTCTTAGCTTAACCCACAAAATTACCATGAGGAAGACCCAAAGAAGAGACAATACACTCATGAGGACACCCAAAAGAAGGAATTTGTACTTGTTGCTACTAGATGCAACTATCATCTGAAAGGCCAGGTCAAGAGCTTGGAGGTGGCAAGAACACAAGGAGAAGAAACTGATGGGCCCTCTAGCAAAACTTGGCAGAAGCTTTGATATGGTTATGGATCCTTTGGATGACTAAAATCACCCATTGACATCATGAACTGTTCATCTAAAACTAAAATAGAGATGGATTCTAGCTATCGTCAGTATTTTGAGACCCTGGGTCGAGCTACATCCCTTGGAGCTGAGGTATTGTTTGTTCAACCTTCAGGAGTTAGGACCCTGAGCGGGCATGATGGTGCTATGCTAAAGAAAGACAAGGATGAGGAAGGGGTTGAATTTTCATCCCCAACCCTCACTACTACACAAAGTGGGTGTGTGTATCATGGTGTGTATGCTAGTGGTGCAAGGTATTTTGCGTGATGGAAAGGTGGTGAAGTGGAATTTTTGTGTGGATTGGTAATTTTTGTGGTAGTTGCTTTCTCTCTGCCTATATGACTACTTTTTGGGGGTGTTGGGTGTTGACTATTTTCCCTCATTATTTTATGATTTTCAGGTTTGGCACTTACATCGTGGTTAAAGAAATTTTAGCAGTACTTTACCTCTTCCTTGTGGTGGCTATAGAAATTATGGTTTTCCCTATCTCAACTAAATTATCATGTTGGGAATTTTGAAATGCAATTAAAATTCGATGTGAAATGACATTTTGTAGTGTAATTATATTTCGAGCCAGAAGCTTGTTGGCTCCCTTATTCTATAAAAGAGAATTCATGGCTCATTTGTGGGGGTTATAACTTTTTGAGTCCTCAGGTATGATAGGAAAAGGGTAGAAATTGGAAGAATACCAGAAAATAGGGTGCTAGAATTGTCTTGGTTTTGAATCTTGCATATGAAGGTCTTAATGAGTTTTGTAGAAATTACTGATATCAAAAGTAATTTACATACATAGTTCATTTGCTCTTCTCTGTAAACCATTTTTCAAGTTTTGAATATAATATAATGTATATTTGGTTCATCTTCAAATATTTCATTTGAATGCATGCCTTCATTTCTTCTTTGGTTCAATGAATCGACTAAATTTTTAAGTGAGGTCATCAACTTGTAAGGATTTATTGAGAATTTGGTAAAAAGTGATGAATTATGTGCAAAGAGTTTCCATAATGCTAGTCATTATGGAAATAGTCCATAATTATCAAATTTAAATAACTTCTACATGAGAGATTGTAAGATGCATGATTCCATTACCCAGTTGATGAAGACACTAGTTTGTTTGTCATGGTATTCACCATTTGAGTGATAGTAAAATATTTGGCCATAGATTCAGGGTTAGAATACAAATTTCTTAAAATTTAATTACAATGAAGCATGTATGTGAATTATTTCCCTTGTTCCTGGTAGATTAATGGATATTTTCTTGGAGATTAGCCAACCTTTGAGTGAATTATGTTATTTACAATTGATAGGAACTGATCTATGATTTAACTTGTCATTCATTAAGATTTTCAAGTTAAATATTCCTTAGGAACACCCTACTAGGTTTCATAGAGCCCAAAGTGTAGAAGATTCTAGTCTTTGACTGAATCTTGTTAGTTGGCCATTCATTTTAAGGGTCTTGAGCATGAGAGTTGGCTACTCTTTAGAGATTCCTTAGGTATATTGGGAAAAACACCAACATGATGCATGTTTTTTTTATTCTCCTTCCAATTATGAACCAATTAATCATGATGATGATAATGTGGATGAAGACAAGCAGCCATCTAATTGTAATGATGCATTATATGTTGAATATGAAAGTTTGCATGCTGATGCAAATAGTGAGAAATCTTTTTTGATGAGTTTGAAGTAGTAGATGACCATGAGGTTTGTGCATTCAATGAGCCGAGTATTGAAAATGTTAATGCAAATTTGCACAAGTCTTTGGTTGTTGACTTGGCTGAGCCTAGTCATAAATATTTTCATGTGGATATGGATGTTGATTTCAAAGAGAAATCATATTGTATTTTTGAACTAGAGTTTCTCATTCCTAAGCAATCTTGGGATACTGAAGATGTTGATATGTCATGCTCAAAGGATAAAAAAATGAGCAAGGACGATGATGAGTTAAAAATCCTTGATGTGTCTTTGTACTAACATGATGGAGGACAGTTATAGACTATTCCAAAAGACGAGTCTATCTCTTTGCATACACTTGGAGATGGTTTACATGATGAGCAAGATATTTTGGTAAGTTCTTGTGACAATTTCACCTTTGCTATGCAAACTAGTAATCAGATTGAGCTTAATTG